>JAODAL010000418.1:0-82500 GCA_025379985.1 Phyllomedusa bahiana
AACGGCGATGGTTAAAATTGGGGGGAATCCAAAGGGGGGGGGGAAAAGGGCCTTTTGGTTTCCCGGCAAGGGTCGGGGAAATGGTTAGGGGAAACAACGGGTTCGGAAAAATCAGCCCGGGGCCCCTTTCCAACACTCTAAACAGGAAAAACCACACAGCCCAAACGGGGCAGAGAGTCCCGGGGGGTTGTTTTAAAAATTTACCCTAAAAGGGGGCCTTTATCCCTTCCTTGGGGGTTTCCCCCTTTATCTCCAAAAAATAAAAAAAGGTGCCCCGGAAAAAAAATACAAAGCCTTCTTGCTTAAAAAATTGCTTTCTGATTTTTTTCCCACCAAAATGGGGGGTTTTTTTTTATACCTCTTTGAAAATTTTAGGTGATAAGAAGCATCACTTGAAAGGGCTGCTGTGAGGGGTCTTTTGGGCATCCTTATTTTTTTGCCCCACTCCTAAACAGCTTCAGGAATGTCTGAACACAGGGTGTAACTTCTGACAAAGCCCCCATCTTGGTTTAAACACACGATCTAACAAACTCTACAGGCAGGCCTTTTTTGTTTAACACATTAATGACAAAAGATAACCTACACTTTTACATGCTGTACTATAAAATTTTATGTCCCCTATCATGTATATAAATTTTATATAAAAATTCTATTTTTGGAAGTATATATTTAAACAATAATTAAAATAGGACACAAAGGATCCATATATTAAATTCTTTGTTCCCTTTTTAAAAACCCAAAACATTTCCCCCCTTGAGACTTTGTTCTCAATTTTTTTATCTCTCCCTATCCTCTTTCCCTATTCCTCTTTCCCTTTTCTTGTTTTCTTTGGGGAAAGAGACCTGGGGCCCCCTTTTAATAAAGGGGCGGCCCGAAAATTTTCCACGTTTTACCCCCCAAAAAAAGTTTCCAAACCCCTTTTTTTTCCTAATTCTTTTAAAATGAGAGGGGGTTTTGCAGAGGGGAGTAGTTTAATTTCCGGAGCACTTCTGATTCAAGGGCCCTCTCAGGGAATAGTCCCTTTTAAATGCCCACATCATCATAGGTGTCGGGTTTTTTTTTGGACACTAAAAGGGTGTGGGTATTTGTCCGGGTAAACAAAGGCCAGGCGGGGAAAAACTGTTCATCATAAGGGGGAAGTGCCCTGGTCCACAGCTTTCAAAATAGTTTCCTCAAAAAAGGGGAGAACAAAACGACAATTTAGCAAAAATTAGCAGCAAAACCCAATAGGGCAAAAAACCTATCGGGGAAAGGGCATTCCCCAAACCCCTTAAACCATGAAGAAAACCCACTTTTCCCCAAAGGGATGATCAAACCTTTGAGTTACGTTTTAAAATTCTTCTGAGAGATCACCCAAAGCTTTTTTTTGGCCACATCCCTTTACCGTTCGGCCCTGTTTTTAATCTGGGATAAAAGTACAGCAGGTTTTTTCCCATCTTTTGCACACTCCCCTTTCAGCCAACACCAAAGTCCAGGGCCATCCGGTTCTGCCAAGGGTTTCAGCGAGTTTTTGGGGGCCCCCCTGATCTGCCAGGCCCCGTAGGGAATCTCTTGTTTTAATTTTACAAATCTCTGCTGGGGTTTTAATATAGTAATTTATCCAATCTTAAAATTTTTGTTAACAGTTATTTCGGTAGCAAGATTCAAAAACCCCGCGGCCATTTTGGGCCCCTTTCCTTTAAAAAAATCGGGACCCCCCCTTGGGACTTTCCCATAGCAAACGTTTTAAAACAATTTGGGGGGGAAAGCTGCCCTTTTTGGGGGGGTTTCTCTTCTCCTCCTGACCTGATTTTTGTCATATCTTCTGGGCCCCTCACTCAATATTTTGGAATGGGGATGAGTAACTTTGGGCAGGGACATTGTCCGGGGCCAGTTTTCCCAATTTTTCGGGCCTAAGTTTAAAGGGTCCCAAAATTTCCAATATTGTCCCCTTTTGGGATTGGGACCTGATTTTGGGGGAAAGGCCCCCACTGGATGGTTTAAATGGGGATTTTGGGCAATAACCACCCCTTTCTTTAAGGGGAATTTTGCCTGGGGAATTTTGGCCTTTCCCCAAAAAAAAAAAAAAAAAAAAAAAAAAAAAAAAAAAAAAAAAATTTTCTGGTATAGCAGGTGTTAAATTTCCTTTGGGTTTGACAGTAACCCCCAAAGTTGGCTTTGTTGCTTTTTGGGTGATTGGGTATCTGCCTTCCAGTCCTCCCAGGGGCTTTACTGTTTGGGGGAAATTTGGGGTTAAAAAATAAGAAAGCAAACTTGTGCTGCCTCGGGGGAAACTCTAGTGGGACCCGTGCCTATATGGAAATTTTGGGAAGTGAACAACATAGCAGTTTGTTTTGGTTTTTGTTGGGGAGTGAATATTTTACCCAAAACTAGCCCCAAGTTCTTAAACTGGGGAACCCAGTCCCCTACCCTTTTAAAATAAAATTTCCCGGGTAGGGTCAGCCCTGGCTGTCATGCCTTGAAAAATCTGCACATGGGGCAAAGGGGGTTTTCTGGTTTGGGTGTGGGACCCCAAAATTTCTCTGGGTCGTAAATTTATTTCCTTTAAAATGAATTTTCTCTTTTAAAACCCCGGGGCCCCTCCCCGTAAAAAGCTTTTCCCCGGGGCATTTTATACTTTCCATCTTTCCTGAGGGTTTCAATAGTTAGCATTAAAGGGGGGGTTTCTTTCACCTGGGGAAATCCCCCTTCTCGACGGTTCCCGTCTTTTCCAACCTTTTTCTAGTTTTAGGGGGTTTTTTCCCCGTTTATCTTTTCCTATGTAAGGCATTCCCCTTGGGCCCATACCCCCTTTAAAAACCCCGTGTTTCCCAAAAAAACAGCCCCCCCAGTGATTCCCAAGAAAGGGGGCCCCAAAACTCCCTCAGTCAAAACAAGTAATACACCGGGCAGCAGAAATTGCTCATTGTAAAATTTTTCACTGTATGGGAACCTCGGGACAACATACTAAAATCACAAAAAAATTTAAAAAAATATGTGGCTACATGAGCACTGGATGAATTAAAAACCCAAAGGGGGACCATTTCCCCCTCTCCCTTTGGTTTAAAGGCCACTTACGGACTCTTTTTTCCCCAAGGGTTAAAAAAAACAAAGCTACTTTAAAATCAGTAAGAGGGACCCCTCTGCTTCATCTTTTGGGGGGTGGAGCGATCTTTTCAGTGCGAAAGGGGTGGGGTCCAGTTGGGGTTTTTTTTTCCCCTTTGACAGATTGGTCCTTTTGGGCAGCAGGACTTATATGGCCCTTCGAATCTCGGGTCCAACGTCTTACGCACAAACTTTTCACTTAAAACCCAGTCCCCCAGGGTTTTAGCTTATGGGCAGCAGCGGGTTTGTGCTGGGGTCGGGGGGGGGGAAAAAAAACTAGGGAATGAAAAAGAGACAACTCTTTTGCCAACGCAGTTAAAATAAGGGGGCCCCTAGCATCATTTTGTTGCTGCAACTGCTGAGGGAAATATGCACCTAAAACCGGGGGCACTACCAAACGAAAATTTTATAGGGGGAGAGGCAAAATTTCCCCCGGGGGGTTTTATTGGGCCTAAATTTAAAATATGGGCCGGGCTTCTGGCCGGGCATGCCAACTTCTCTTGCTTCTTTGAGCATTCTGGACTTCGGGGGTTTCCCTTCATTCTTTCCACTTTTCCCACTCTCTCCCGGGTGGTACGGGGTGGAGAGCTAGAGTATTCCCAAATTTCCCGCCCCTACTTTCCTTTATCAAGGGTTTGGGAGTGAACGCTGGTCCCCCGATCACCCCAATTTACTTTTGACTCCATTCCGGCAACAAATTCTGTAAACAGTTATTTGCAGGGCGTCTTTGCTTTTAAACGGGTACGGGAAAAGCTTTGGCCATCCCCGAAAACATGTCCACCCAAAGACGAGGGCATATTTGATCTTCCTGGGCTTTGGGGATCTGTAGTGGTTTAATTTGGAACCTTTGGAAGGGGTGGAGAGGGTTTTTCCAGGGGTTTTTTGGGGGGGTACTTTTACTGGGTTCCCCGGGTTGCACTCGCAAAAGGTCCCAGGTTGGGAAAAGGGAAACCGGGTTTTAGAGATTCCCGGTGCCCAGGTAGTAAATTGTCAATCAATCCATTCAAAAAAAAGTCTTAGACAAATGTCCTTTCCCTGCCCCCCCAAATGGGAAAACTGCTGGGAAAATTTGAGCCCTGGGCAGACAGGGGGGGTTTTGCCAACTCTTTTTGAAAACCCATCTTCTCCTTCCTTAGCTCCTTTCTTTTTTCCCAAACTCCCTTTTTTTGCATTCCCTGCTTGTTTTTGCAATTTGCCCTAGCAGAGGGTGGATGGAGGATCTTTTGGTTGTTGGTTTTGTTTGGTAAGTGGTGGGACAATCAAACCTTTAAGGCTGCTTTCTTTCCTCTCTGTTGCCCAATATTTCCCTTGGGGCTCTTCCGTTTTCGAGTTTTCCTTTTGCCCTTTACTTTTAAAACAAACGACCTTCCCCCTGGCAGTATAAAGGGGCCTTTCCTTGATTCTTTGATGGCTTTCTCATGCTTGACTGGAGCCCCCTGCTGCTGTCAAGAACCCTCTGATTTCCCCAAATTTGGGCCCAAAAAACATCCCCAACTCCATGGGCCTTATCGGGAAGCCCTTTAATTTTGGGGCTTCCTTATCCTTGGCCAGCCCGGGCAGGCTGGGAACAAAGCTTCCAATTCTGCTTCCTTGTCCACTTATGTGAAGGAAAAACTTTTTGCCCCCAAATACAGCATCCATCTTTTGTAACCGCATACCCTTGTGATAAGGGCCCCTTGTTCACTGCAAATCGGGAATCCATCCACATAGAGACATACTCGGTTTTTTCAATTTGGTTTTTTCGAGACAGACGGGAAAAAGGGGAATTGTCTCCTTTTTGCATCACTTCAAAGCATTAAATATGGAGTATCCTCATTTTCTGTCTCTCCCCCCCCTCCTTTTCCACAAATCTTCTCCTGAGAGTGGAAGGGGGGTACTGGATTGAGTACGTTGCATCCCCATGACTTTACGTTTTCCGGAAAGGGAGGAAGAAAAAGGGGGAAAAAGCTCATTTTCCTTTCTGCGGGACATGTGTTTGGGGTTTGTGTCTGTTTCAAAATGGCAGAGATGCAGGGAGGCCCCCAAACAAGATGAGAGAGTGCCCCAACCCAAAAACCCTTTCTTGCCCCAGCATCACATGAGCTGCAAATACAGCACGTAAACAAAAGGGTCCCCCCAGAAAAACCGGGGTCCAGCCTTGCAGAGAAATATCCAAGGGGTCTTTTTTGGGCCTTCAGGGGCCTGTCAAAAAACCCCCCCGGGCCCATGCCCCCTTCCCTCCCCCGATACAAAAAAGCTTAAAAGTCTTCGGGTTAACCCCAAATACCAAAGGGGCGGGGGCACTGGCAATATTTTTTTTCCCAGCTTCGGGAAAAGGACTCCAAAGCATCTTCATCAAGGGGAAGGGGGGGTTCTTTACTGCTTAAACAAAGGCTGCATGAAAGGGGAATGCCCCTTTGGAATCCAAGAGCGACAATATGAGTTTAACCCAAGAAATGCCCGGACTGCTTGACACCTTTAGGGATTTGGAACCCCTTTTCCTTTCTTCCTCTCAGTTGTGAGGTGTCTTCTTATGAGAGGGGAAAATGTCCCAAAAAAAATTTTTTAACAACCGTTTTTTGAAACCTTGGGTTTTTTTTTAAGAAAAATTTTTACAACCCTTCTCTGCCGGGAAACGAAGAAGTGTTTCAGAGGTTTTTTTTTCCCCCCTTCTCCCATCACAAGGGGTGTCTCCCAAATCCCAAAAGGGTCACCAAAAAAATGAAGGAAAAAAGCCCCACCCCGGGAGGGTGACCCTTTCCATCCTTGTATACTGAAGACATACCCTTTTGGAAAATTGACGGGGCTGTTCTTTTGCCCCTTTGTGGCAAGACCACCCATTAACGGGGTTGACTCAGGGGTAAAGCGAAGAGATATTACACCAGGATCAAAGGAAAACACGGAAATAGGCATTTGCAAATCTTTTAACGGGTTAAATTCTTGAGTCGGGCCCGGCAAAATTGGACAGCAAGTGAAAGGGGTTCTTTACAAGGGGGGTCTCCAAGAGGTAGCCTCATTCAACCGCTCGAAGGTCTTGTCCCAAAGGCAAAACCCGGGTGGCGGGCCTTTCCCAAACCTTTTCTTCACGGAAACAGAGGCTTTTTTGCATAGGGAAGAACATTGTACTATTGTTTCCCCATTCGAAGAAGTGCCTTTTTTTCTTGGAGATTGCCTCAGATTGGCAATAAAAAGTGGGTATTGTGGCTTCCTTGGGGCCGTGCTCCCCGGGTTTCATTGAAACTGTCACTGGGGGAAACCTCCAGCCCTTTTCCAATTCTTCAGGCCCAGTGGCCCAAATAATTTAAACGGAATACGGTCCAAAACTGTTTTGTGGTATCTCCTGGCCGGGAAGGGGGTTTTCCAAATGGTGGGGTTTGGGGAAGAGAAAAAAAAAAAAAAAAAAAAAAAAATAGCCATTTTTTTCCTCATCCGTTAGGCCAATAACAGAGAGACCAAACCAAATTTTTTGTGGAAATGAATTTTGGGCATGGTTTTTTTATGGGATGTCATTTTCCCAGGAATTTACTGGACAAGTATCAGAAACAAAAAATTCTGACAGAAATTTTTGGGGGAAGGGATATGACCGACCACAAGTGGGACTTTGAGCCATTTGCCCTTGGGTTACCCCCAATCCACCCCCACACAGAGACTTCTATTCGGCCCAAAAATTTCCCGGTTTACATCAAAACCCTTTTGTTTTACACTTCTGGCTGCACCGGTTCCACTGGGAAATGAAGTTTGGTTTCCCCCCTTTCCACATAAAGCTTTAAGTTTTGGGTTCCGGGCCCCATTGGAGGTGGATCCTTAAATTGCAGAACTTTCCCCTAGTAGTGTTGATGAAAATGGGGGGGGATACCAGCTTCCCCCCTGTCCTATGGATGCGGGCTTGGGAAACGGGGTCTGTGTTTAAATTTGGCCCCCCCTACCCCCCCTTTGGCTTTCCCCCCGGGCCCCCTTTGAGCGGCGGGGCCCTGAAATTTCCTTCTAAAATGCCCCCTTTTTTGGGGGCCGTTAAAGAAAAAAGGGGAAGGGGGGCCTTTGGCTAATAGGCTCCAGGGTCCTCACCTTTTTTCCGATCACCATCACGGAGCGACCGGGTTTTTTCCCACAGTTCCTGCAGACAGAAAATTTTTTCAATACCTTTTGCCACTGGGACAGCGTATCTACTGGTAGAGTTTTATCCAAAGGCCGTACCATTTTCAGCTGCTTCTTGAGGGGTTTCCCAAAGCAGGCCATCCACAAAGGCAAACGGCCCAGCACCCCGAGCCCGGCTTCCCCAAAGGAAGAAAACCTAAATCAAGAACATCAGTTATCCGTGCTGAAAATTTTCTCCACTTTTTCCCCCCCTTTAAATCCTGAGTGAAGGGTCAGTCATGTAAAAAGGCCTAACTGAAAGTCTGTCTTTCCCTTTGTTTCAGTTTTTCCCACAAAAATTCCACTCCTCCCTCACCCATGCCCTTTCATTAAACCCTGGCGTTTGGGAAGAAGGGGATTTGGCCATAAAAAAGGCCAAAATGAATCCCCTGTTTTAACCCTCTGAAAGGACCAAAAAATCTTTCCAATTGCGGGTTTTGTTCTTGCTTATCTCCCCGCAAACTTCCTTTAATGGGCATAGGTTGTTTCTCGGGGTCCGGCAATTCACCAGTTAAGACAGACGCCTTGACTCGGGGGGAATGTAACAAATATGTTTTGGGCCTTCGCACCCCCCCCCCCTTGTAGTGAGGGCCCGTAAGATCAGGGGGTTTTGCCGTAGTCCAAATTTTTTGAGCCCCTCCACTGGTCCCTGACTGCTCCTCCAGTTCCCTTTTCCCCGGGGGGGGCTATGCAGTTGTCGCTTTGGGGTGCCCCCGAGCAGCAAAACCAAAAATTTGCTTTTGGCTTTCGTATGACTCACCGCCCCGTTTTTTCCTCCCCCCTTGTCATCCCCTTTTGCTGTTAGAGCCTGCTCCCCCTGGACTTTTCCTCCCCCGTACCCTAAGGTTTTCCACTGTAGGGGCCCGGCCTTTGGGGCCCGGTCGGGCCAAAAATATCCCCAGTATCTGATCCCCCTAATTGGACTACAGTCTAAAAACTTCCATCTTTGGGCCCGGAAACAGAAGTGGGGAAACCCCCAAGGGGCGGGCATTAACCCCGAAGAAAGAGGATGTGACAATCCTGAAGGGGGGGGCAGTAGGGGGGGGGGGGGCCTGGGTAAAGGGAAAATGGGCATGGAAGGGGCGGGGGGAAATGGCACTAAAAGGTTCAGGGTATCTGGGGGTAACCGGCGGGGCGGGGCAGTAAAAGGGGGGGTTTCCAGGGGGGCAGGGGGGACATGGGGTCCACAGGGTTGGGGGTGTTTCGGGGGGGTTTTTTCCCCATTTTTTGCAGCCCTTTTTGTTTACACCCCTGACTCTTTCCACCACCCCCAGGCAATTCCCCCCACCATTTACAGGGCGGGCGGCACAAATTCACCAATTTCTGGCATCATCAAAATTTTGGGTTTTTGATACACATATACAATGCCCCTTTTTTTGTTTTCTGTTTTCCCCTCTGTCCCCCTTCATCAAAATTCTTATTGCAAGGGATTAAAAACCCTTATTCCTGCCCCCTTTAACTAAAACCCAAATCTTTCAATCTACCTTTTCTTACAAGAACCTTTTTTCCAATTTTAGGCTGAAGCCTGCCAAAACCCGGGACCAACTCAGGGGCCCCTTTGGAAAAAACCTTATTAAGTTCCCACGGGGTTTATTTTTTACCTTTTCCTTTCCCAAGACTTAAAAACCTTTTAGCTGTTCCTTTTACCTCAAATGTATCCTTTAGCCTTGTTTCCCCATCACTGCACTTTGTTTCTTTTCAACACAATGAGACTCTATCTACCGTGGTTAATTCCCCAAACCCAGGCAGAAAGGCACGTAAAAACCCAACCCAGGCCGCATACCCAAAAATACTTTTGGGGTTTTTTTGGTTTTTACAATCACATGCTAACATTTTTTCTATCCCCAAGACACACATGAAAAGACTCGACAGACGACAGACTTGTATCAAAATGTTTAAAAAAAACCGATTTTTAGGGAAACGTCTCCCGCCTTCCCTACAAACCCAAAGGGAAAGCCTGAATTCATGATTTCCAAACCTAAATGAATTTTCAATTTTTTACAAATGGGTTTTTTTCCCCCGCCCGCTGAACCGGTTCCTACCGCGAGGAACAGGGAAAACCCCGTGTTTTTAATCCAAACGTGGGGATTTCTCAAAAAATCACGAGCGCCTCTAGGGGGTTTCGGCTCCCCGGGGATTCCCCAGCTGACTTTAACACCGTTTCTTTCCCAAGCTTTTTGGGTTTCAATCAGTTTCAAAACATTCAAACACATAAAACCCGAAAATACCCCCCAAGGGAGTTAACTTACAGGGGCAAAGGTTCAATACTTTGGGGGGCTCGGTTACCTGCAGGTAAACAAACAATTAACCGAAATGGGAAAAATAGTTTTCAAGGGTCCCACGAAACGAAAAATCTGCTCAGATTAAACAAATTTTAAAAATCTAAATTACCCGACAGATATTCAAAGAGGGGTGGCGCCTTTTATCTCTCATGTGTTCCGCCAGAGAAGGGTTCACCAGTTTCCGTTTTCCGGGGGAATAAATCAATCAAAGGCCCCTCCCCACGTTGCAAAGGGGACTCTGTAAAATTGGGAAAAAAAGCCTCAAAGGGGGGTAATCCTGGGCCCCTTTTGGGGGTTTTAAATTAACTTAAAAAGAAAAAAAAGGTTTCCCCCGAGAAAAAAAACCTTTACAACAGGGCCTTTCTGCTAGAAAAATGCTTTTTCCCATTTTATTTTACAAAAAAGGTGGGGTTTTTTTTAAAAAAACTTTGCAAATTATAAGAAAAAAGCATCACATAAACGGCTTGAGGGTCTATTGGGACTCCTTATCTATTGGGCCACTCCCCCCACCCTTTTTTTTCAGGGAAGTCTGAACACCCGGGGGAACTTCTGGGCTAGGGCCATCTTGGGTTAAAACGACATCTATACAAACTATTACCGGGGGCCCTTTTTGTTTTTAAAAAACCTTAAAAGAAAAAAAATAACCACAGCTTTTTTCAAAGCTTTTTACTATACAATATGTGCCCCAAAAATTTTTTAAAATATAATATAAATAAAGTATTGGAAGTAATTCTAACTAATACATTAAAATAGAGACACAAAGGAACACACCAAAAAAAATAAAAATTTTTTCCCATCCCAACATGACCATGAAACCAAACGCTAGCCCAGCCCCCACCGGCCATGAACAGATATCAATCAGTGGGGGGTACTGAAGCAGCAGTGACAGCAAAGTTAAGGTTCAGATTTCATTTTAGCTCGCAGGGTGCCAGTAGCCAGGTTTGGAAAAGTAGCAGGAAACCCCTTTTTTTAAAGAAACCAAAAATGAAACAAAAAATCAAAACCAGAATTTTTTTTTTTTTTTTTTTTAAAGCCGTATTCAGAAATGCAAGTCTGCTACATGGAGAAATTTTGTGGTGCTACTAAATGAGTTTGTTGAGTGACAGTTGCAATCTACAAGATTCTGGTGTATTTGTTAGTATTCAATATTCTACATGAAGGCACACACTTTTTTTTTTTTTTTTTTAATTAATTTTTTACCCTTTCCAAAACCATCCCCTTTGTTGGGGGTTCTAAGCAAAAAAACTATTTAAAAAATTGTCATTTATATTCAAAATTTTAGCTGCTGCAATTAAAGAAAAAAAATTCTACATGCACTTGCTAAAAATTCCCCGCAATGATGCTGGGCCCCTGTGCCCCCCAATGTCTTGTAACTTTTTAGCTGCTGGGGGAACACGCGTGAAATTTTGGCAGGGCCCCCCATGGTTTTCCATATCCTTACATGACTGCTCACAAGATGTTCCTTTCATGAGCAGTGATAAGGATATGAAAGAACCATTCCCGAAAAAACCCCGACCGGGCCCGCAGGCCATGCCTTTTGTTTTTACTGCAGGTTTGGGAAAATAAAACACCACCCCCTAAACAACCCAGAATCGGGCAATTTTTAAAGGGGGGGGTGTGTTTAATTTTTTTTAAATACACAACACACACCAAATATCCCCCGGGGTTACGAACGGGAATTTGTATGTAAGTCGGAACAGATATATGTATTAAATGTCACGCCAGCACAAAAAAGTTTTTTTTTTAGTTTGATAGTGTAGGAAAGGGTTTTTCATTTGTTTTTTTTGTCTCTGCCCTTTTTTGGGAAAATTTTACCTCCCGTGGGTGCGGGGCCCTCGGACTTGGTTTGGAACACAAACTACTAACTGCTGTGGAACAGGGGAAAACAAGTGTCACATTCCCCCCAAAAATCCCCCCTTTTTTAACTAGGGGGCAGATGTAAAAACGGGAACGTTCTAAAGTTTGGGGGAAACATATATAAATATATATAAAATATATATAAATTATATAAATATAAAAATATATAAAAAATTATGAAAAATTTTTTGGGAACCCCAAAAATTCTGGCAAATTAACCCTAGTAAAAACTGCCCAAAATTTCCCCATGGACGTAGCAATAAACCCGTAGTTTTTCAACTGCAGTACTAAAGATTTTTTTAAAACAAGGGAAACCCCCCGGGCCCTTTAATTCATTTTTATTAGTCTTTTAATAATCTTAAAAAGGGTTTTTGTTTCCCTCTCTAACGGTAATTTTTACATTTACGTTGGGTTTTCAAACGTTTTTGATAATGTTTGGATCTGTCTTCGGACCCCAAAAGGGCCCCAAAAAACACTATCTAATAAATCCCAAAGGGGATTTACATTTCTTTTTTTTAGAAACAAACCCCCGGGCCTTTACACAGTGTTTGGGCCATTTTGTCTCCAAATCCCCGTTTTTTTGGATCCCTCTTTTTCCCTGTTTGATTCCCTTTGGGCCAAAAGACCAGCAGGGGCCCTAAATTTTTAAAAATAGGGGGCCCAAACCTTCTGAAACCAACACACATCCAAACATGCAGCTGCGTGTTGGATACTTTTTGGATCCAACACGGATCCAAAATCGCCGTGTGAACATACCCTTAAAGTTAACACTTTTGTTTATAGTGACCGCTGTGAAGAAAGTGTGTGTGTGTGGTTTATGAAAAAAATTGCTGCATCATTAATGGGGTTTTTGTATCTTATATTGACAGGGTATGCCATATATGTCTGAGATAGAAATACCCATTTAAGGTATATAGTGGATGTGTACCCTTGTTAGGCTTCCTTTACGTCTCAGCACCTGATCGGTAATTTTAAGCTAAGTTAGGTATCCTTTAAACCCATTTTTCATCATTTTTAAGTGACTTGTTGGAGTCCACAGGCCGAGACCCTCACTAGTCACTAAATCAGAGGATCCACTTCCCCTTTTTTCTCTAATTTGATTTGTCAGAGAGCTGAGCAGCCGCTGCATTAATTTATAGAAAGTCGAATCCTAAATTGTGCACTTCTACTCCTTCTTTTAACAATGGGTGGGGTTGGTATTAAGTTTCTCTGCACCTGGATCCCCACCTATAAAACTATTTATCAATAAAGTGTAGTAGTAAAAAAAAAATTAGTATACTATTTAAAATCCACTTTTTTGTTTAAAAAAATAAAAAATTAGCAAAATAATGATTAAAAACTGAAGTGTGAATGAGGCCTTAAAGCTAACTCTGGTATGACTAGAGGGGAATGTGGGAATTTTGTTGTGTGAACTGCTGTAAAGCTGAGTATTCTAGGTGTACACTGTTTTAAAACTGCTTAGAGTATCTGTTGCAAATCTTCAAAATCAAGGGCATGCTGCGTAATTGCGGATTGAATCTGTACTGCTGAGTTACAGTATCCTCATCCGGACATATCGGTATGGTGTGTATTAGGTTGCTTTGATCATTACCATCCTAAAACCGGTAAATAAAGACACAACCTGGCATAAAAATCTTTTAGTTTATTACTGATGAAATGACATGTAACACAGACAATGGGGACACAGGTTATTAGTCACAATTACAACAAAGCTTAGTCCAGCAAAGCGCACACAGATGACAAAAAAAAAAGAAAAGAAAAAGGTATTTCCGATGGGTATTTCAAGCAACTGGTGCAAGTGTAACACATGTGTACACATCCCAATGTGACAGGCAGGGGGCACCCAGTATGCAAGGGCACTTGAAACGTCCATCTAATATGGTCCTGAACATTTTGATATAAACCAAATGAGCCCTTTTTAAGATGGTCATCATAAACGTGTATGGATCATTGAGCCTTTCATTACTGTTGGAAGTGTGTGTTTCTATCTATACTACTATTAATACAGACATACTGAATAGCCTTGACCCTGTAGATGCTAAACATTGCACAGTATAAACCGAAGTAGACAAACCCAATATATCAAGTCATGTAACACTGTTTTTAACAGTTGTGCTGTCTGTAATGAGGTAATCAAACATAAGAAATGAATGGCATTGTGTAGAGGCAGATCACTGTGGAAGCAATAGCCAGGACTCTAATCACAACGCTAAAAATTAGGTGGTTTTGAATAAGCTGTCAATCTGCACTGAAATGACTAGAAACTCATGTGTACCAGGCAGAACCGCACTGTGAACCAGTAACATTGAAATCTTTAGTGCATTATATTCCATATGATCATTTTCAGCTATATCACCAGTGTGAACAAAGCCTTAGGATCGTACTGAATGTACTGTATCTGGTCTCATATGGAAAATAAGAATTATCAAAATTTGCGCACAGATTGTTACATCTATGGTAATGATAACACTGGTTTCACTCTGGGACTTGCTTAAAATTTTTCAGTCATTCTAACAATAGAAAACTTCAATAATGTCTTCACTATGGGCCACATGTATGAAACCTATAGGCAAAAAAGTGAGTTTTAGACTTAAACACGTTAAATTTCTGTGGTCCAAATAAATCCGTAGCAGCCTGCCTCCAGCTGTAGAAATGGGGTTAGGTCTGCGGCCACCTACATCTACTAAACAAATATATGTATGGAGGTTGCTGTTTTATGCTGACAACTTATGGCTTTTCAAGATGCCACAACCGGTGTTCCTTGGCTTTGCTGCGTAGCATCACTTATGGATTATGCATAAAAAATATATAACAGTCATGTATGCACAAAAGCTGCAGGCTATATGGTACACAAATGGTTAGCTTCAGTGTTTCTGGCTTAAGGTGCCCATACACCTTAGATAACTAACGTTTTGCTATGAGGATGGTCAACCCCCATCTACATGCATGCTTGGCCTTCTGGAACAAACTACTCACCCCTGAGAACCAAGGATTGGGCATGTAGAAATAACCGAGTCAGGATATCCAAATACACATTAGATGGTAAGCATGTCCTACTGAAATTTGATCTGACATTAGTTTAAATGTATATGGGCACATTCAGAGGGCATGAAGTGGGACAAAAGTATACTGATATTTTTGTGCCTCTCTACAGACAAAACATTAATACATAACAGGTTATTCAGTAACACAAAATTTGGGTTTGAGGCAAATTGGAATTTTCCCCATACAATGACTTTCCCATCTTTCAAAAAGAATTAGCAGATGCTATGTAACCACACAATGTAACGTCCACACTCCTGAAAAGTAGGACCAACTGTGATACCAGGTATGAAGGGAGAGGGACACATTCTACCGCTAGTCTGGGTGGGCTACCTGTCACCTGAATAAATCACACCATAAAATAACAATTCTGGAGCAACTTCCCTTAAAACTTTGCATTCTGCTGTTCTCTGTTAATCTTACCAAAATGTATAAATAAATTGACAACTGGGTGTTACCAATCCACTTGTCAATAGAGATTGGTAAGTCAGAGTGTTAAGGACACAACCTACAGTTGTCAGTATATCCATACATTTCCAGTATAAGTAATAGAGGAACAGTGAAGTTAACCAATGCATCTTAGATTTAAATAAACTAGACACACGCAGGGTAAACTTAAAATTATAGTAAAAGTACTGGACCTCTTCTGCACAATGGTATATGCGCAACCAACAGATGAAAGTACTGCCCCATTATTTACACACAAGGTCAGAGAGGTAAAAATGTTATGGGGTCACTAGTCATTAAGAGACTGTAGTTCACACACTCAAGAACATAATACAGAAATGTCACAAATATGTTATACAATACAGCTTAAACAATGGTACTTTATTACATTTTGTAACCAGTTTTTTTTTTTTTTTTTTTTACAATTTGTCCGACCTTATACAAAGCAGAAGTTTAAAACCATTTAAGGGATGAATTAGGGGCTGTCTGGTATTGCAGCTCATTCCCTATGCCCTGAATGCTGTAAAAGCAGACACAACCCATGGCTAGGAGTGGCACCATTTTTAAAGGGAATGTGTCATCAAAAATGACCTATTGTTTAACTCACATTTTTATGTTCAACACATTTTTTAAGAATTTTTGGTCAATTTTTTTTTTTATTTTCCATATCACTTTCAATATTTTATAATAATTCTTAAATCCTGCAGTTTTCACTTTGGCCACTTAACCTAATAATAGTCCGATACTTCCTGTTCTGTACAGAAAAATTCTCAATTGTCTGCTCATTATCAGCACAAAGAGGGTCACACTGAAAGGAGACACCAGTGTGAATAGATAACACAGGATCCACCAGTCACAAGAGGAGATAGTCACAGTTCACCCTTTCACCTCCTTGCACACTGATTTCTTCCCAGGTCACAGAGCATGACTAGAAAACTCCTATAGAAGTGAATGGGACAGAGTCAGTCTTAAGTCTCCTATGTCCATGAAGCTACTGTAAAGCATCTCTCTGACTGCTGTTAAAGTAGTGCAAACAAGGTCTAGTGGCCAAAGTAAAAACTGCAAGACTTAAGAATTATTAAAAAATATTGAGTGATATGTAAAATTAAAAAATAAAAACAGCAAAAAATTCCGAAAAAAATGTGTTTAACATAAAAATGGGACTTAAACAATGACTCATTTTTTGATGACACATTCCCTTTAAGGAAAAAAACACAAACCTTTCTTTCTAATCTCAAACAGCCTCCTTAAAAGATGTAGTCTGTTTTGGATCAAACAATGTTAGAAATCTCTGGGGTTTGGGAAGTTGTGCCAGCTGCTGGGAGTCCCCATAGTCAGCCAGAAATGTCCTGAGCAGAGACGGTCTCCAAAATAGCATAAATTATCTATCACATTTTAGGGTGCTTTCACATGTACCAGATTTGGAAGATTTTTAATAAAATAAAATGTAAACAAATTAAAACAAAAAAGCATTCACAAATACACCTTAGGTTGTAACACTTCCCTTTATATGACTGGTAATAATCACATAGACCAAGTGCCAGGTTCTATTCAATTTCCCAGCACTTAGTGTTTTTGTGCTTTTCATACCCAAAATCAGATTAGTAAAAAAAAACAACCCAAAACTGCAAATATTCTTTGATCATTTGCTTTTCACGTAGTGAGGCTGTAGACGCACGACTTAACTGCAAATCAAAGTGGTTAATGGCAGCACGGTGTCACAGCTATTACATCCTTTACCTGAAATAACTGCACCGCCAAAAAGGGCATTGCAAAACCACAGTAACTGTCAGTAAAACCGTATGTGGTGTTTGGGACACTACCATTAAGTATACAGGTACATAGGGTGCCTGGTTACTTGACAAGTGGCGGTGCACTAAAATGGCTTCAACAAGATTACAAAGTCAAATGCTGTTGGCTTTCAAGTGTAAGAAACAGATACATTTAAAAGGGCTGTATACGTTCAACGTCTTGCAAATAACTGGGTCTCATGTACATGGACCATTGTATTCGTACTAAATGTGCAGCTATACCTGTGGAGAGAGAACAGAGCATTTAAATCAGCTGCGGGGGTTAGAGTGGCTGAAAATATTTCACCCTTTTCTGCATACCTCCTATGAAGTGAATGTATATCTTGAGGAAGCATTGGAGAAAAGTCTGGTTAGGGTGAGAAAAACTGAAGATCCTGTATCTAACCATGGGAAATCAAGTGACTATTAAGGCCTCGTTCACACGGCTTATTTGGCCGCGGAGTGGAGCCGTACTGCGCGCCGGATTTGCGCTTCAGTACGTCTCCAATCCGTCCCTGTCATTACGGTAATCCACAGTTCTCATAGAGATCTATGGATCCCGTCGTTCCTACCCGCTCGCCGAATCCGCCGCGGGGGGGGAAAAACTGACATGCACATTATTTACGCCGCGTACGCGCCGTGGATAATGCATGTCTATGGGGCCAGCGGGCAGCGCCCCCACCCCTTATTCAAGCTGTAACTGCGGGCGAAATCTGGCCCGCAATTACGGCTTGAATAAGCCGTGTGAACACGGCCTTACAGTGAGTTTTCATACCCCATGAACAGCTACATTTTAAAATGTATTTTATTGATTTATTTTATGTGATAGAGCAACACAAACTAGCAAGTATTTGTGAAGCGTAAAGAAAATAATACACACTTTACCAATCTTTTGTAAATTAAAAACCTGGAAAGCGTGGCGTGAATATGAATCGAGCCCCCTCTGATATCCCTAAATAACATCCAGTGTAACTAACTGCCTGTAGAAGTCACATAATTAGAAAATAGAGTACATCTGTATGTAATTAATTCTCAGTATAACTACTGTTCTTTTGTAAATGCCTCAGATGTTTGTTAGAGAACATTAGTGAACAAATGGCATCATGAAAACCAAGGAACACACCAGACAGCTCAGGGTTAAAGTTGTGGCTAAGTGTATTGCAGGATTAGATAGTCAAAAAATAGCCCAAGCTCTCATGAAGCACTGTTCAATCCATCATCTGTAAATGGAAGAAGTATGGAACAACGGCTAACGTACCAAGACATGGCCGTCCACCTAAAATAACAACCCAGATAAGAAGAGCACTAATTAGAGAAGCAGCCAGGAGGCCCAGAGTCACTCTGGAGGAGATGCAAAGATCAGGTGATGCACAGGTGGGAGAATCTGTCCACAGGACAAATAGTAGTGTAATCCACAAATCTGGCCTTTATGGAAGAGTGGCAAGTCCTTTTTACAAGCAAGCCATAAGCCGACCCGTTTGCAAAAAGTTATGTAGGGGACACAAAAAGCTTGGGGAACAAGGTGTGGTCAGAAGAGACCAAAAATGAACCTTTTGGCTTAAATGTCAAATGCTATGTGTGGAGGAAAGCCAACGCTGCACATCAACCTGAACACACCACTTCCACTGTGAAGCAGGGTGGTGGCAGCATCATGCTGTGGGGATACTGTGCTTCAGCAGGAACTGGGAAGCTGGTCAGCGCAATCTTAGAGGAAAACCAGTTAAAGGCTGCAAAAGACTTCAGACTTGGGTGTAGGTTCATTTTCTAGAAGGACAACAACTCTAAGCATACAGCCAAAGCTTCAATGGACTGGTTTATTTCAAAGGATATTCATGTGTTAAAATGGCCCAGTCACAGTCCAGAACGAAATCCCATTGAGAATCTGTGACATGGCTTGCAAATTGCTGATCACAAACTTTCACCAACCAATTTGAGTTAAAGCAATTTTGCAAAGAAAAGAAAAAAATTCCAGCTTCAAGCTGTGCACAGCTGATAGAGACAGATCCCAAACAGACTGCAGCTAAAGGTAGTCCTATAAATGACTGACTTTAGTGATTTATCATTTTCTTTACACTACACAAATACTTTCTACTTTGTGTTACTCTATCACAGAAAATATCAATAAAATACATTTAAGTTTGTGGATGTAACATTTAAAAATGAGGAAACGTTCAAGGGGTATCAATACTTTTGCAAACCACTGAATGTTTCATTTCTTATCCCAAATGAGAAGCAATTTAAATACTGGACTCATTTTGCAGTGTCATGGTGTCTGCGCATGAGCTAAATAGTGAATAAGTCCCTATGGATGCACAGTGTGTGCAACCATGTGGTACAATACCTCTAGGATGGAGAATACCTTTGTTATATGCATTTCAATTTTTCTTGTTACATGGTTTATGCTACCCTATCTGAGAACAGGATGTGATAGAGGAAGAAAGTCTGAGCTCTGTGGTATATAGGGTTATATGATCAAAATTGAATTTTTGAGTAAAAAGCAGAGTAAATCCTAAAAGAGAAAGTGAAATTACCCAATGCAGTGACAGTTTGCTCTGGATGTGGGAGGGGGTAAGCAGGTCTTCTCTTGAGGAGTCTTATCAGTATTTTCTCTGGTTTTTACTCAGAAATCCTGCTAAATAACATATAAACCTATAACTCACACAGCTTCTCTCCTCTATCATATAACCCTCTATATCAGAGTTCAGCTTCTCTCCTCCATCATATAACCCTATACATCACAGAGCCCAGCTTCTTTCCTCTATCACATAACCAGGGCTGTGGAGTCGGAGTCGTGGAAAAAGGGACCGACTCCGAGTCCCAAAATATATAATTAGTTGGTACAGTTAGTTCGATGCAGTGCAAAGAGCAAGAGGCATTGGGTCCGGCCAGTGCTACTGCTCCCATATCTTCAGCCTCATCACATGAGGAGTGTAAGTGATGACATGGAGCAGGCAAAGCGCTGCCCCAGGGGAAAAGATTCTGCTCCCATAGCAAACAGATTTCAGCAAAATGTTTCACCTGCTTTCAAAGAAGTAGAAGAGTTCAACCATTCATCAAAACTGTGGCTGAGGCAATTCCTTTTTACCCTGACATTGTTAGAGTTGTTGCCCCTGTGATCACCGCTTTGCCCCCAACCCAAGTTAGTATAGAGAGGCCGTTGTCTAGCCTGGAAATAATGAGATCAGATGTGAGGTCATGTATGCAGAATTTGATGGAGGCAATACTATTTCTCAGAACAAATTAAGAGACTCCACAAATGTTCCTGCAGTGTTTTGTATATTTACAATGTTTTTTGTGTTCTAAATTCATGTCCAATAAATATATTTTACACTGACAAGCAAAATGGTAATGTTTTGAACTGGTGACTTTCAGGCTCCATATCTCACCATCCACTACAGCTTTGTACATGAGGCTACTTTAATTTTATATACAGTCATCTTACATATCTTATACATAAATGTGACTTGCAAGTATTTAGCATCTGCTTAGTTCTGCAGATTATTTCCTGTAACTGCATTGTTACTGTTTTGCTCCTAAAAATCAAAGTGTTAATTTTTATTATTTTGTTAGTATTTGGTAAATCCACCTTTGGTTTTCAATACTGCCTGACTCCTTCTGGGCTCTGGATCAGATTCAAGCAGGTCTTGACTAAGATCTGATCCATACATTCCTAATGTTGGTGCAGACTGGACTTGGATACAAATACAGCTTTTTCTTCAACTCCACCCAGAAGTGTTCAAAAGATCAAAACATTGTTACCATTTTGCTTGTCAGTGTCGGTTCTACCTAAATAGCTTGATTATTGTATCATAAGGTGATAAAGAGCCTGATGTTACCACTTTACTACAGTAAAGTTATCACTTAAACATGCGCCGTATATGAGGGAGTCGGAGGTTTGGAAAATTGAGGAGTCGGGGCTTTGGCTTGCCGACTCCACAGCTCACTAACCTATATATAAGTCACTTCCTCTCTATATATAACCTTAATACAGAGCTCAGCTTCCCTCTTCTATCATATAACCCTATATATCACAGAGCTCAGCTTCTCTCACTCTATCACATCTCGCTCTCAGATACAGGTCATTAAAACATGCAGCCATTATACAGCCATGTACATGAGCCCTATGTCTACAAGAACAGAATATTGTATACACAGGTTTTCCGAATCTTACTATATGATCTAAAGATGTTATCCCTTCAAGATTAGCTGCATCCTACACAATGAGATGGAAGCCACTGTGTGGGATAAACAAGGGTTTCATCAGATCCATTTCCCCGAGGACTTAGAACCATCACAGAATAGAAATGATGTGCACAGAAATACAGTAATGGAGTGAGTCTCGTCTGAAGTCTTAATGCCCGCTCCTCTTTGGGGGTTTGCATTTTGAAGCTATTCCTGTATAGTGAATGTATCATCTTCAGAACTGAGGGTTAGGTCTCATTTGCGGTCATATAAATTCTTTGGTTTACAAAAAAAAAAAGTTCCAGTGGTAAACAGTTTCCTAAATCCCTTTATGTATTAAAAATGGCCTGTTGTGAATAAGGGCACGGTCTTTGGTTGTCAATAATCGGGTGTGGGCTCCATTTTACTGAGTTGATTCACACACAGCTCTGGTATAAAGGCAGGATCAGAACCAGATAGTTGAAGTGTGTAAATATTCCCGCCAATCAGCCTGGAACCAGAAAAAAGGGGTTTCTTATGATGGGTCACATGTTTCCTACAATTTACAATGTCCAGGTCTCTTTATGTTGATAGATTTTGTGTAGATTTTCTATGGAGTAGTTGTCATTGAAGACTCAACTAAAGCAGCTTAGCAGTACATTAATACTGACAGACAGCATCTTACACTATTGGTTTAACACTGAGGTGAAGGCAGTGAACATTGATATGACAACAAAGAGACGGAGGTGACAGCAGCCGAGGTTTATGTCAGTCCAATTTCTTCCAGGACGCTTCGTGGTGTCTCTGCCTCCTGTTAAGGAAACATAAGGTAAGGAGCAATCAGTTCCAGACTTGAACATAGCGCAATGTGCATGCTGCAGGCAAGTTACATTTCTACAGAAGACAATACATGAACTTCTTGTTTTAAAGAAAATTGAGTGCAAACATCCAAGTACTTCTGAAATGAGAAAGTGAAATTCTAATTTCTAGAAATCTGCTGCCAAATACCCTATAAGGGAACGTTCACACGTCAGACTTTTTCAATTGGAAAATTCCGATGTGTATTTTTCCTGAAAGGGAATGTGTCACCAAAAATGACTTATTGTTTATCTCACATTTCTATGTTCAACACATTTTTTAAGAATTTTTTTTGTAATTTTCCATATCACTTTCAATATTTTTTAATAATTCTTAAAGGGGTTTTGCCACGATGTAATGTTGAGTGGGATCCTCCAAAAAGGGGTTTTTTAAATTTCACTTTTCTAAATATATGTGATTACAAAAATTGCAGTCAGAGAGAGCTACAGCCTTCCTTACATGCCCTTGGTTACTTCAAAGAGTCTATTAGATACGGCCTGACAAGAGCTGGACGGTCTTGCGCAGAGAGAGCTTCTTATCTGATGAGACTGAGCTGCTGTAGTTTTTAAGGCACCGGGTAGCAATATGTTTTCTTTTGTATACAGAATAATCTAGTTGTAGTGTGATTAGATCCCTGCTTTATCTGATGACAGAGAACATGAAGAAGCTTTCAAGCTGCTGTGTAGAATAGGTTTTCTCTTTTGTATATAGAATCCACAAGTTGTAGTTTTTTTTTATTTCAGTGTACATGAAAACAAACCCCTTTTTGCAGCTCTGCGATCTCCGCTGTGTGTGTCTCTCTCTCTTTCAGCTCCGGATTTGTTTTACATTACATTAGCATCTTAGCGATAAGGCTCCTCCTGACAGTGCAGTCTGAGGCTGTCTTGCTGTATTGTGAATCCACTTTTTGTACATTTTAAATATTTCACTTAAGTTTTGAGACGCTCCCTTGGATCCCTCACTCCTCACTCCCCCCCCCTCTCTCCCCTGCAGTTTCATGACTCAGCGTGATTTGTTGACATTCTACCTGTGCTAACAAGAGAGGGGTAAGAATCTATCTCTCGGCAAATCCCCTTTAAGTCCTGCAGTTTTCACTTTGGCCACTAAGCCTAATAGTAGTCCGATACTTCCTATTCTGTACAGAAAAATCCTCATTTGTCTGCTCATTATCAGCACAAAGAGGGTCAAACTGAAAGGAGACACCAGTGTGAATAGATAGCACAGAATCCACCATCAAAAAAAGGAGATGTCACAGTTCAACCTCTCCTCCTCGCACACCGATTTCTTCCCAGGTCACAGAGCATGCCTAGAAAACTCTCCTATAGAAGTGAATGGGACCGAGTCAGTCTTAAGTCTCCTATGTGCATGAGCTACTGTAAAGCATGTCTCTGACTGCTGTTAAAGCAAGTGCAAACAAGGCCTAGTGGCTAAAGGGGAAAACTGCGAGACTTAAGAATTATTAAAAAAATATTGAATGCGATATGAAAAAAAAGAAAAAAAAAACAACTAAAAATTCCAAAAAAATGTGTTTAACATAAAAATGGAACTTATACAATGACTCATTTTTTGATGACACATTCCCTTTAACCCCATATCAATGGGCTATCCTGTGTCACTCCAGACGGACTGTGGCACAAAGACATGTTAATTCCTTTTTTCCGCACCATGGAGTTGAAATCTGTGGTGTGGAAAATCCGCATGAACTACAGCGTGGGACTGGCCCTTCAAGTGAAATGCTGTCAGATTACATGAGGATTTATCGAAGAATCCAACGTGGAATTCAACTTGAATTCCTTGTTAAATTTGTTGCGTGAATTTACTCTTAGGGCATGTCCCCACTCCACTGTTTTTCAGCCGGTTTTCGGATTTGAAAGCCGTCTGCAAACCAGCTGACAAACTTTTACATGGACCTTAATGGAAAATTTTCCGCCAGCGGTCCAAAAAAACATTGAGCATGTTCATTCTTCCGCCTGCTTTTCGGGCAGAATATGAACATTTCATTGTTAAGGGGGAGTGCTTTTACACTGTGCCATGTGAACAGCCTCTTAGGCTATGTTCACACGGCTTAATTGCGGGCACGTATTTCAGCCCACAATTACGCCGTGTGTACGGGGCGGGGCGGGCAGACCGCCGGCCCATATACATTCATTACTAGTGGCACGTATTTGCCGCTAGTAATTGACATGTCACTTCTCTCCCCGCTCACCGTATTGTGCGAGCGGGGAAAGAAGCCGTAATCCATAGTTCTCTATGACAACTGTGGATTACCGTAATGACTGGGACGTATCTCGTCCCGTATTTAGCGCAGTACGGCGCGAAATACGGGGCGAGATACGTCCCAAAATAAGCCGTGTGAAAAATAGCCTTAGGGGACGTCCACAAGTACAAGTATTTACATGGTACTGAATGTTGATTTAGGGTCGTTTTTTTTTACCTGCGGATCACAGTCAGAAACAAGTCTCATTCATTCCTATGTGGTTTTAGACATGGATCCACATTAAAAGCCACAAATGTTTTGGGTGCATTTTACATAAGGTTTTTTGCCACCCCCATTGTCATCAATAGTAAATTTTCATGTGAATAAGACCAAAGAACAAGAGTGGTGTCTGGGGAAAATGAAGATCCGGTCCTTCTCCATTCCTGCCCACATGCCGGCTGGGATTCTGCCCATGAGCCTTACGTTTTACACCTGTGTTATAAGGCACCCTAAAGCTGGGTTCATACACAGTGTTTTTATGCACATTTTGATGCATTAGAAGTGTGTTTTATGAACCAGAATACAAATCAAAATGTGCCCCTTACATTCTCTCAATATTTTCAATGGAAATACGTGCTGCTGTCATTACTTAGCAAAGAAAATGTGACATGAGCAAGGATGTGGATTAGCCCCATAAGGGCTATAGCACTGTGAAATTTATGTGAAGAAAAAGAGAAATACATGGTAGAAATCTGAAGTTATTAGATTAAAATACGTTGTATAAACCCAGCCCTATAGCACAATCAACTTGAATGCTCCATTCCTATATAGTAAACTAATAAAAGCTTTAAATGGGTACTCTCCCCACATTGATTAGCTTTAAATATGTAGGCAAAAGGAAAGACTATTTTAAATACGTTGCTCTTCGAAGTTTGCTTCCTTTCAGATTTACAGCAGTTATTTTCTTCTGCTCGTTTACACAAGCTTCCCTAGGTTACAACTACCTCTCTCTAGCAGCCTTGGCCGGGATGATGATGCTGTCACATCCCGCTGTGTCTTAGCAGCACAGGAGCTTGTGTATGTTTCTTACTGAAAAGCTTTAACCCTTTAGAAATCTGAAGCTTTGTGCACTGCTGTTAATACCCCTCTATTACCAACATTCTTCTAACAGGCTCAGCTATGAAAAGCAGAACTCATATGTCAATCACTGCTATAGAACCACCACAAAGTGGGAACCTGAAGAGCTGGCTCTGTGAAACAGTCTAATGAGAAAACCTCTTTAAGGGGGTATTCCAGTCTAAAGCTTTTTTCACCTATCCACTGGAGAGATGATAAATGCTTGATAGGTAGAGGTCTGCCATCAAGGACTAGTTTCCCAGCAACAAGACCGCAGCAAGGAGTCGTCGAAAGTAGTGTTGTGGTCGAGCACACTCCCTGCAGCTCCTTTCCATTGATGAATGTAACAAACAACACCTCACCTTTTCTTCCCTATTTCTGTTAGTTGTCAGTAAATTAATGTTTTGTAATGTAAGATTTATAGTAAATAAGAACAGTTAAAGGGGTTTTGCCACGATGTAATGTTGACATGGGATCCTCTAATATGGGTATTTTATCACTTTTATATCACTTATATATATATGTCATTAAAAAAGTGAAGCCTGTGAGAGCTACAGCATTGCTTAGTCCCCCTTAATTTCCTGATAGTTTACATTAGACACAACCAGGAGCTGATCTGGCCGCGCTTGCGTGTTTGCACTTCTTATCTGATGACAGGGAACATGAACCACCTTGCAAGGGACTGTGGGACAGTGGAGAAAGACCTTTTTCTTTTGTATAGAAAATCCACTGGTTGTAATGTGATTATTTGAGTAAACCTTGTACACGATCCCTGCTTACTTGCTCTGTGCTCAGCCCCCCTCTCTCTCCTCCGTGACGCTGCATCTTATGTTTATCTTCTCTTCTGAGTAGATAATAGGTAAGGAACTCACGTCTTGGCAAAACCCCTTTAAGACACTGAAAAGTCTTCTTAAAACCACCTATTCAAAAAGAGTACCCTAAACGGGACTGTTATTGTAAAATCTGGTCAAGGAGGGGTTAAGATACAAAAAAAAAACCATAACTCACCCCTAAACCCCCTCTGTTCCAGTGCCGTCACTGCTCCCCACTGATTATGTCACATTGCAGCATTAATCTCATGTGAGTGCTGAAACCTGTGATTGGCTGCAGTGTAATTTGACTAATAAACGTGGTGACATCATTGGTGGAGAGCAATGACGGCGATGGAATGGTGCGGGCTTCATAGGCGAGTTTTTTCTTTTAATTTTTTTTTGTATTTAAATCCCCCCCAACCAGCAGATTTTTTTGTTTTTTTGTGAACTAGAACAGACAACTCTGTTAAACCTGACCAGATTTTCTGTGACTGCTCTTCAGCTCCATCCAACATTATGCATACTGGCCTCTTCTTTGAGACGACCACTGCTCTATGAGGTTACTTTTTATGCAATTTTAGATGTTTATTTTAAACCAACTTTTAAGCCAATTCTAATAATTGGGAAGCACACTCACAAGAAAACGGAGATAAAGTGTTAGATGCATATATTATACACCAGCCAGGTAAACTACACAACATAAGGCACCAGTCAAAAAATATACAAAACAGTTAATGCCAAAAAAGACTTAGAAAAAAATATAATAAGTCTAAGGCCGTGTTCACACGGCTTATTCCTGACGGATTTGTGAGCCGGATTGCGCTCACAAATCCGCCGTGAATAAGGGGCGGGACGGGGGCGGGCCGGAGCGCGGCGGGGGCGCCGCTCCCGGCCCCATAGACAATGCATTGTTTACGGCGCGTCCGCGCCGTAAATAATGTGCATGTCACTTTCTCCCCCCGCGGCGGATTCACCGAGCGGGGAGGAGCGACGGATTCCACTGTTCTCAATGAGAGCAGTGGATTACCGTAATTGCTGCCGCGGATTGGGGCCGTACTGAAGCGCAAATCCGGCGCGCAGTACGGCGCCAATACGCGGCAGAATAAGCCGTGTGAACGAGGCCTAAGAGTATGTTCACACAGCTTATTTTGACATGGTTTTGGACGTGGTTTTCAGAGCGTTTCCCCTTCCAAAACCTTGCCTGAAACACGCTTCTTTAGAAGAGGTTTTAGAGGCGTTTCTCGGCAAGGTTTTGGGCGAGATTTTCACCCATACAAATTAATAGCCAGGGCAAAAACCTTGTCGAAAACCGCGGCTAAAACACGCTTAAAGAATTGACATTACACTTCTTTTTCAGTACTTCCAAAGAAGCATTTAAAAACCTCATCGTGTGTGAACTACAAAGAGGTTTTACATAGGAATTAATTAAATGAACTGGGGCGTTTTGGAAGTGTTTTGGGCGAGGAAATGTTCAGAAAACGTCGTCCAAAACCACGTCAAAATAAGCCGTGTGAACATGGCCTAACATATAATAAAGTGCGGATCCTGACCAACAGGAGAATCCCATCTTAACATAAGTTTTACTGTTAGCTTCTTCTAAGAGGGTAATAAGCAAACGATGAAACATGTTGAGTACCATTTTGTCATAGGCGTTACATTATATTTCTAATTCGGTACACAACTGTAATACACTTATTAATGTCCAGGTTTGTAGGTTTATTACTTAAGCAACTTTTTACAATATAAATTTGGCAGGTAGCAGGGACATTATTACAGCTATTCAAGCTATGACTAGATCCACACAGAATGTCTACAATCCACACAGCATAGAGGAGAGACTGTAGATTATAATGGGAACCGAAAACGATAAGGCACTCTAGGTGGCTGATGTGAGGCACATGAAAGTGGAAGGAAGTGAATATAATTACTTACATGGCTCTAAGACAACACAATACCAATAATTTTCCAACACACACCTAGGGTGGCATGTATGAAATTTGGCGTTTACATGCCAAATTTCGTGCGCATAATAATAGGCTAGAATACGCCTGATTTATGAACCCGCTCTACAGCAGATCATAAATCAGGCACATTCTACCGCTAGTACGACACTTCTGTCTCTGGTAAACCACTTTGAAAGTGGTATGCCTGTTCCAGCTGCAATACGCCTAGAAATGCCGTAGCGAAGCTATAAATCTAGTTCGGGCACATTACAAAGTGCCGCGGGCGGGTGCTATGTAATGCGCCTGATAATGGCGTGCAGGACATTTAAACATACAGCGAACGGGGCTGCGCTTGAAATCGGGCTGAAAAGACACCAGATATCTGGCGCAGCCCCGTTCATACATGTCAACCCTAGACTTTAACAATTACTAACCACTAATAAGACTTGACTTTTAATTTTGGACCCCAATAAGTCTAAAAAAATATGGCTAACTGTGTGCTACATACGAATCTAATGCAAAATAACAGATTATACTGAAACTGATTAGATCCACTGTATCTAACAGGTACTAAAATTCAAATTGTGCTAGTACATATTGAGAGTACTGCATAAACATACTAGTATCTGCAGTACAGCGGCATAATAGAGGCCACACACAACGCCTAACTAATAGATACACAGAGCTCCCCAACATTTTTCACCAAGGAGCTAGCTAGCGCCTTTACCCCTGAAGATGGATGTCGAGGAAGCTCCGTCTATCTTTTAGTTAGGTGTTGTGTAGGGTCTACTATTATGCCGGTATACTATAGATACCAGTATATTTATACAGTACCCTCAATGTATGCCAACACAAATTGAATTTTAGTATCAGTTAGATACAGTGGATCTAATCATTGTCAGTACAATCTGTTATTTAGTATTGAATTTGCATGTAGCACACAATTAGTCATATTTACTTACTAAGGTCCAAAATTAAAGGGGTTGTCTCACTACAAGGATTGCTTTTTATGTTAAAGATCTTGCAAAAACAAGTCACTTTGCAATATATGTCCATTAACAGTATCCTACCTATTCCTAGATATCCCCTCTTGTATGGGCTTCATCAGCTTCTCAGGTCGCTATAGCTACAGACCTGTTCAATATCTACTGATAGGCTGCCAGCACTGGTTGCTATACCTACAGACCTAGCTTCTACTGCAGCCTAGTAGAAACAAGTAAACACGCCCCTGAATTCAAAATGAAACCAAGAAAACAGGACTGAGGTAAGATGAATCAATGTAGTGAGACAACCCCTTTAAGTCTTATAAGTGGTTCGTAATTGTTGAAGTCTAGGTGTTAGTTGGAAAATTAGTTTAATTTTGTTGCTTTAGGGCAGTTTAAGCAATTACTATAATTTATACCAACCAGCTAGCAGGGGAATTTAGTGCTTATTTGGAAGGAAGTGAACAGCGCTACAACCCCTTGACTTTTATTTCCTGCTCCTAGTCAAAAGATATACAGGGAACTATAGCACAACTCCATTTATGTGATTAGGACTGTATTGTAGTGTCCTGAGGAAACTGTGTTGGAGCTCCTTTATTCCTAGGATTGGTGGGTGTCCTGGTCGAATGACCTGCACAAATAGGAAACAAAAAAGGCATATCTTATCGATATGACACCCCTTTATGACAATGGAAAACTCCTTTATGCCTGGTTCACATCAGCAGCGGAGGTTTCCTTCAGAACCTCTGTCATAGATTTTGTTTGGAGTGATGGTAAATAGCACAGCATAGTGCGCCATACTTTCCATTAAAATGACGGGCACTGTGGCGGAAACCCAACATTGACTACACTTGGGTCCGTTGGGTCTGTTAGTGTCAGTTTTAAAATTGGTCCCCTTTTTATGAGTACATTTGATAGATCAGTCAAAATAAAGTATTCAGTTGACATCCAAATGCAAGCAAACATAGTTTTCATATACACTGCTCAAAAAAACCAAAAGGGAACACAAATTCTACATAATAGATCTCAATGAATGAAATATTCAAGTTACAATTTTTTATTCATTACATAGTGGAATGCGTTGAGAACAATAAAACATAAAAATGATCAATGAAAATCATGGGTTTTGATTTAGACTGATAAGCAAAATCAAAGTGGAAAATCAAAATTCAGGCTGATCCAACTAAAGTAGAAATGCCTTAAGACAAGGAAATGAGGCTCAGTAGTGTGTGTGGACTCCACGTGCCTGTAAGACCTCCCTACAATGCCTTAGCATGCTCTTGGTGAGGGCGGCGGGTGTTCTCCTGTGGGATCTCATCCCAGACCTGGACTCCTCAGTCAACTCCTGGACAGTCTGTGGTCCAAGGTGGCGTTGGTGGATGGAACAAAACATGATGTCCCAGATGTGCTCGATATGATTCAGGTCTGGGGAATGGACAGGCCAGTCTATAGCATCAATGTCTTCATCATGCAGGAACTGACACATTTCAGGCACATGAGGCCTAGCATTGTCAGGCATCAGAAGGAACCGGGGCCCAATGCACCTGCATATGGTCTCACAATGGGTCTGAGGATCTCATCCTGGTACCTAATGGTAGTCAGGGTATCTCTGGCTAGCAGGTGCGGCCCTCCAAACATATGCCCCCCCCCCCCACACCATTGCCAAACCGGTCATGCTGGAGGATTTTGCAGGCAGCAGAATGTTCTCCATGGCGTCTCCAGACTTTGTTACATGTACTCAGTGTGAACAGGGCGCCAATGCCGAATCTGCCAATCTTGGTGTTCTGTGGCAAATGCCAATAACCCTGCATGGTGTTGGGCTTAAGCTCAACACCGACTTGTGGACATCGGGCCCTCATACCACCCCCATGGAGTCCATTTCTGACAATATGAGCAGACACATGGATATTAGTGGCCTGCTGGAGGTCATTTTCTGGGCACTGGCACTGCTCCTCCTTGCACAAAAGAGGAGGTAGTGGTCCTGCTGCTGGGTTGTTGCTCTCCTCCACGTCTCCTGGTGTACTAACCTGTCTCCTGGTATATGCTCCATGCTCTGGACACTGTGCAGACAAACACAGCTAACATTCTTGCCACAGCTTGCATTGACATGCCATCCTGGATGAGCTGCACTACCTGAGCAACTCCTGTGGGTTATAGACACCACCTCATGCTACCTATTGGGGTGAGAGCAATGACCAAATGCAAAAGTGACCAAAACAACAGTCACAAAGAATGAGAACAGGTCTGTGGTCACCACCTGCAGAACCACTCCTTTATAGGGGCTGTCTTGCTAATTGCCTATCATTTCTTCCTGTTGTCTGTTCCATTTGCAGATCAGCAGGTGTAATTGATTTACAATCCGTGTTCATAAATAACTAGACAGGTTGATTTCACAGAAGTGTGATTGACTTGGAGTTACATTGTGTTGTTCAAGTGTTCTCCTTATTTTTTTGAACAGTGTATATTATCTTTTTCTGAACAAGAATTTTTTTTATGGGGGCTGTGATATTGGTAAATCTTAATGTGTTATGACCACAAGAACCCCAATTTTACTGGACTATAATGCCAAATGGTCACTGTACATATTAGGGCAGATGAAGACTATGTACAGACCAATAGGTATCAAACTATACAAATATGATCTAAATTCGATCACAAACAGATAGATAGTGACTTAACACCCCAGACGCGTTTCCTCACAGGTCGCAGAATCAACAGTGGGGACACCCAATGGTGGTGGTAATTAGGGATAGTGTATCGCAATGAAGACCACGATGTGGGATCTGGTTTGCTCTACCACATGAGTATGTGTTAATATATTGTCCTCAGTTACAGTGGAAAACCAGGGGATACACATCCCATGTATCGACTGAAGAGCTGACCTGGGTCATGCAGTTACCGAGCTGAGCAGCAGGAAGCTAACAGGCTTCCTGTGTGTCCGAGTATACAGTGCTCATTGTATAACCAGCAATCAAGATGGCGGGGACTATAATAAACTGTCCCTGTCTTCTCCGTGGAAAGCCAGCCTTGACAGCTGCGCTCTTTACAAGGACATTCCAGAACATCCGTGCAGATACAGAGCCACCGCCCGGATGTTTAAATTCAACGGATGGTTGTCAAGTAGTTAATATATCTAGCAGCTAGAACATAGCTTTTCTGATACACAGCTCCAAATCACTTGCATGGACACAGAGATGATAATATACTTCTGGCTGTCAGCAGCCACCACCGGACCTTACGGCACACTTAGTGCATTTAGCATCCAGTTTATAACATTTTTATGCAGGTGATTTGAAGATTTGAATGAGGAAAATGGAGTCCTAGTGCTACTTCTCTGCTGGTCTATGTACAACCTGCCTCCCGCAATGACACAGTCCATGTAACAGATGTATAGTCTCCGACTGATTACATTGGTCACATGTAAGTGCACATTATTGGTGGAGGCTGTATAGAGACTAGCATGGGTATAGAGGAGCAAAACCATGGAAACACCAGGAGAACTAAGTTTAGTGTTTTTTTTTTTACTTGTGTTTTTTTTTTTCTTTCTAGCAGATTTTGCAGCAGATTACCTGCTGCTCGAAGGCAATTCGGTTTTGCCACAGATTTTGACTTCACTCAATCCATAACCAACCTTTGCCAGAAATTGATACGCTGCACATTTAAAAATCCAGACTACAGGTCAACTTATGTGGCATGTGGTGGAGATTTCCTACACTTTATTTGTACAGTGTTCAGCTGCAGATATTCTGTCTGAAAATCTGGCGAGAAAATCCATAGTATTTTCAGTATGTGTGTAGAGACCCAAAGGATTTTTTCAGTAGAAAATAATTGAGCTGTATGTTCATGTAAATACTATTCTGAACATGATTAGTCTTGGAGTTTTGTCTGATGGTATGAAAAACGACATACAAATACACTATCAGCCAAAAGTTTTATAACTCCTCAAGTGTTCCAGTATTTATTGATATGTCTCAAATGTACTTAGAAATGAAAGAATAGAAATAAACAAGCAAGTTAAATAAAAATAATGGATAAACTTTGTCTCAACAAATTAAGTCTAGATTTTTGACTCTTAAGACTAGCCACCTCTAGTGGATATAAAAGTTTTACAAAATCTAGGCATCTGTCTACAACTGCATTCAGATATTGTTCAGAAATTTCTTTCCAAGGTTGTTGAAGAAGTTCCCACAAATGTGCTGCACTTGTAAGTTGCTTTGCTTTCACTCTTCTGTTCACCCCCAATAAGATCAACGGGGTTGAGGCTGGAGACTATGTAGGCCATTCCATTGTTTAAAGCCTCCTGGTTTCTTCTTGTCTTCTTAGGCAGGTTCTGACATACAGGTCCAAATATATTTGGACACTGACACAAATTTAGTTTTTTGTACCCGTTTACTGAAACATATTCAAGTTTTAGTTATATAATGAGCATGGAAATAAAGTCCAGACTTTCAGCTTTCATTTGAGGGTCTCCACATTAAAACTGGATCAAGAGTTTAGAAGTTTCAGCTCCTTAACATGTGCCACCCTGCTTTCAAAGGGACCAAAAGTAATTGGACACATAATTGTAAATAAAACGCTAATTTCTAATACTTGGTTATAAACCCTTTGTTGGCAATGACTGCCTGAAGTCTTGAACTCATGGATATCACCAGACGCTGCGTTTCCTCCTTTTTAGTCCTCTACCAGGAATTTACTGCAGCAGTTTTCAGTTGATGTTTGGCCGTTGGCCTTTCTGACCGAAGTTTAGTCTTTAACAAGGGAAATGAATGCTAAGTTGGATTGGATCAGGTGACTGACTTGGCCATTCAAGAATATTTCATTTCTTTGACTTAATAAACTCCTGGGTTGCTTCGCCTTTATGTTTTGGGTCATTGTCCATCTGTATTACGAAACGCTGACAAATCAGTTTGGCTGCATTTGGCTGGATTTGAGCACACAGTATGTCTCTAAATACCTCAGAATTCATCTGGCTGCTTCTGTCCTGTGTCATATCATCAATAAACATTAGTGACCCAGTGCCACTAGCATTCATGCATGCCCAAGCGGTCACACTGCCACTGCTGTGCTTTACAGATGATGTGGTATAATTTGAACTGTAAAACGTCTTCACTATACTTTTTTCTTTCCATCATTCTAGGTGAAGTTGATCTTGGTTTCATCTGTTCAAAGAATGTTCTTCCAGAATTGTTCTGGCTTTTTTAGATGTTTTTTTTTTTTAGTAAAGTCCAATCTAGACTTTTTATCTCTGAGGCTTATGAGTGGCTTTCACCATGCAGTAAGCCCTCTGTATTGACATTCATGCAGTCTTCTCTTTATGGTAGATTTGGATATTTATATGCCTTCATCCTGGAGAGTATTCAGAGACATACTGTGTGCTCAAATCCAGCCAAATGCAGCCAAACTGATTGATCAGCGTTTCATAAGAAAGATGGACAATGACCCTAAACATAAAGCCAAAGCAACCCATATTAAGGCAAAGAAGTGGAATATTCTTGAATGGTCAAATCAGTCATCCGAAAGACTAATTTTCAGACACAAAGGCCCTCGAACAAACAGCAACTGAAAAGGATTAAAAAGGAGAAAACACAGCTTCTGGTAATATCCATGAGTTCAAGACTTCTGACAGTCATTGCTGAAAGTCCTAAACCCCTGATCTCACTTTAATGTAGATACCCTCAAATGAAAGCTAAAAGTGTGGACTTTATTTTCATTATATAACTTGAATAAATTTCAGTAAACAGGAAGAAAAAACAAAATTTGTGTCAGTGTCCAAATATATAAATATAACTGTAACCTAGAAATATGTTTTGCATCATTGTCTTGCTGTAATATAAACCCCTGACCATCAAGGTGTATTCCAGTTGATACTGTCTGGCCAATTAAATCGCTGGGGTACCCCTTTTTATCCAATGGACAAGTCATTCTGCTTAAGTTGCCAACTATGGATGCAGCAAAAGAGTCCCAGACCATTATGCTTTCTCCTCCATGTTCAACAGTTGGTGGCTAAAAATCCATATTATGTTTACATTAACTTACTATTAAACCTTAAAATCATTTTACTGTATCTGCTGTACTAGAACTGTGTTAGTGTGAAAAACAACTGGAAAAACTGAGGTGTTCAAAAACTTTTGATTGGTAGTTTATATTACATACAATGAAGCCACTCATCCATGTGGAAGGCACTCTGAATTCATTTAGGTGTGAATCCATCCCTGCAGATCACATGCAGCCATGCATCCTGATAGTCTTCTCTGCGGTGGATGGGATCTTCCAGCAAGACAATGCGACATGTCACATGGCTAGAAATGTCTGACATTGATTGGAAGACCATGTCCAAGTCTTCCAAGTACTACACTGGCCCCCTAATTCCCCAAACTTCAACCTAATTGAGCATCTATGGTACCGCCTCTAGTCAGCATGGCTCCAGATACCTGTGACAACCTATCTGGAACTAAGGCACTCCCAGCCCATGTAGCTGCTGTCCATGCTGCACAAGATGGGTACCCTGAGTATCAGCTGGTGGTCATCATAATTTAACTGTGTAATATATTATTAGGGAACAGCGCTACATCCAGTACATACTGAACACTTTATGCCACAGTAACTGCTTAACAAATATATATTCCTGCCGGCATCTACTGTTCCTGAATTATGATGTTCTGAAGCCACATTTGCTTTGTCCAAGAAAGCTTGATACAGTACCAGAAGGCTCAGGCTTGGAAGGGAATAAGAGTGATTTACATAATCACCATGTTAGGTTATCATGTAGGGTCGACACATGAGATCTCGAGAATGTGCCTTAGGAAAGAGGAAAATATTTGAATGCATTGACCAGATATAACGCATACATTTCTTCACAACTGAGGTTCAGCTGAAATCAAAGTGTTAACTTAAATCTGGCTTGTTGGGTGAGACAGACATATCTTACTAATCCTAAGAGTAATGAAAGTGTCGCTGAACTTCTTTAGGGGATTAGGGAGACTATTAACTCAGAGATTGTGTCATGTGCTCTGTATTTATTTCAGACATTTGTCTGAACAACCTATTTAGAATATTTTGAGAACAGGACAACATATATCTGATCTCCAGGAGGCTGTGCAAAAACATCTCTGTGGGGGTTTAACTCCAACTACTCAACATAATTCTAAAGCTCAATCTCTAGAACAACTGATGTTAAAAGGGCTGGAACACCACCAACATTGATCATACACAAGGACGCTATATTGAACTCTATGAGACTGATGGAGATAATTGAGCACTGTACTCAGCTTCCACTTACTGCCACTCTAAACTGGGGACTTTGCACCCCGTTTTTGTAATATATTGGACAAACACCCAGCGATCATACATATGTCACCTATCTTACCAATGTAATAATGCAAACCTGTGATCATCATGAACAGAAAAAAAAAATAAAACAAAACATCACACTTAAAGAGGATTATGCACCTCACTTCATGCACAGAGCAAAGTCTTGATGGAAAAGGAAAGGGCTTTTCCCATATTGTCACCACAAGTTGGGCTCACTCTCTCATATATAGGATTTCTGGTCGTATAAGTGAAGAGAACTTTCATGTAGCTTTTTTTTCAAATGCACAGCAATGTTTAATTCTCCAGAATCGTATAATAACATTTCCTGTTATCACAAACAAGTTTTAAAATATATAGCAGTCGTTACATAACCTATGGTTTGTTGTTTCAAAAATGTCTCAAATTGGAAATCATCCAAGTAGAAATATCCTTAACTGGATACTATCAGCAGAGCGGAGCCCATAGTATGTCCTTTCCCCAAGTTGGAGAGAGGACATACCGGTTACTCCAAGTTGGAGAGAGGACATACCGGTTACTCCAAGCTGGAGAGAGGACATACCGGTTACTCCAAGCTGGAGAGAGGACATACCGGTTACTCCAAGCTGGAGAGAGGACACAACGGTTACTCCAAGCTGGAGAGAGGACACAACGGTTACTCCAAGCTGGAGAGAAGACATACCGGTTACTCCAAGCTGGAGAGAGGACATACCGGTTACTCCAAGCTGGAGAGAGGACATACCGGTTACTCCAAGCTGGAGAGAGGACATACTTATCCAAGCTGGAGAGGGTACAAACTTCTCAAGCTGGAGAGAGGACACAACGGTTACTCCAAGCTGGAGAGAGGACATACCGGTTACTCCAAGCTGGAGAGAAGACATACCGGTTACTCCAAGCTGGAGAGAGGACATACCGGTTACTTCAGCTTGGAGAGGACATACTGGTTACTTCAGCTTGGAGAGAGGACATACTATGAGCTCCGCTGATGGTATCCAGTTAAAGGGGTTGTCTCATCTCAAAGTTTCATAGGATGCATGAATGAAATAATGCTGCTTGGCTCTGTCACTTCCTTGTCAAGCTGTCTGTAATTAGCATATGAGCTCTGTGTATTCAGACTTCTCTGTTTATTAGTCTAGATCAAATAAATTACCTTCTGAGGTCCAGAGAAGCTTCTGAGCTAATGTAAACAGTAGAGTAATTACTGTCTTTTGACCTGTGTGAGGATGTCACTCCCTGCTATCAGATAGAACAACTGCAGGGGAAAAGGAGTACACAGGTCAGACACTTGGGGAACCAGAGAGAGCACAGAAGGTGATAAAATCACTTGTAGCTCCTTAACAAAAAAAAAATGAACAAAGCAATATATTTGGAAAACGACTTCATTTAGTGATCCCTACATTTTGAAAGCTTTTCTTTGTAGTGAGACAACCCCTTTAAGGATATTTCTACTTGGATGGTTTCCACTTTGAGACTTTTTTGAAGCTACAGGTTATGTAATGACTGCTATATATTTTAAAACTTGTTTGTGATACCAAGAAATGTTATTCTATGATTCTGGAGTGTTAAACATTGCTGTGCATTTGAAAAGAAGCTATATGAAAGTGCTCTTCACTTATATGACCAGAAATTCTATATACGATAGTGTGATTGCTGGGGATCGGGACTCCCTAGTCTGGCCGTGAGCCTGTGGTTTAAAAATAAGAGAAAGGTACATGAGCTTGACGAACACAAGTTAGGATCAAAAATATTGTTGTATATAGCAGCATTGTCATTGCCCTTCTCATTGATTAGCCTTAAACATGAAGGCAAAGGGAAACACACAATTCTACCAAATATGTATCGAAGACAAAGCAGGTTGTCTTCCTGCTTCTTTACAGATGGCTTCCTAGGTTGCCAGCCACTTCTGTGCTCTAGCAGCTATGTCTTATCAGCAGGAGGGGCGTAAAGCTAGATAGTCTAAACATTTATTAACACTATCTAGTCCAACTTTACACTGTCTTAAAGGGGTTATGCCACTAAGAAAAATTGACTTGGGAAGTTTTAAAATTAAAGAATAAACAAATTCACCCTACATCATAATTAAAAATTCTGGACCATTTTTGTTTTATCTGCTCCTTTAGTGATCCATTGTTTACAGCTCATCTCCAAGGGATACGACCAGGGCTGAGAGCTTCTCAGTCCTGGTCGCACATGCTCAGGCATCACCTCTCCTCTCAGGCAGCTACTGAGTGTTCAAACCCCGGGTGCTGTCATTCTACTCCTGTGCTTTGGACTTGTTAGTAATAAGTCAAACAGTGCAAATAAAAAAAAGAAGCCTCAATCGGGTCTGTGCATTGATAAAGAGAAATAAAATCCACAGGTTAAGTTCCTGAAGGGATTTGAACCAAGGACCCTTGTGCTGTAAAGCAAAAATGTTACCTCTGAGCTACAGTGAAGCTGCTTACAATTCTATACATAAACAGACCTTTCTTTCACTAGAGAGAGGAAAGACCTGGTGATGTCATCCTGCTGGGTTACATGATATGCAATTCAAACACATCACTCACGCCCCCTTCTGAGCACACAGAGCTGAGGAGCTGGATACAGGAGCTATGAAATGAATTCGTGGCAAAATCCCTTTAAGTATTAGAGAGTTTTTGATAAATCTGCCTTAGTGTTAATGGCGTGTGTTATTTATGTTATCTATACTACAGTATTTAATTACATTAGCAGTGCAGAATTTACAATAAGTGGTCTACTATACCAGCCATGAGAACATTTATAATAATTTAATGATTACATAACCTTATAATGGAAAAAAATTGACAACAATCTTTACTGTTAATACTTTCAACTATAAGACATATAACACTTCATTAAACACAATGGGGGAGATTTGCTGAGCTAAATGCACTAGAATTCTCGCTCAATTTGCACCAAGAAACTGGCATATACGATTTATTTTGTGTTTTAGACACCTTTTTTTCCTCAATAGACAGTTTTGGTAAGTGTCAAGAAAAGGGGATTTAAGTAAGAGGAATCTGAGTAAGTGCCATATCTCTTAATGGGTTATGCTATAATTTTGGTACAAAATATTACTCTAAAGTTATATAAATCTGTCTAGACTTACGACTTATAAACCTCCCCCATTGTTTTACATAACTTCATCCCTTGGTGCTTGTTGAATACCCACTGCAGAATATGACTATTAGGCTATGTTCACACGGTTAAATTGGGGGAAATTTCGTGGCGTACTGCGCTCTTATACGAGCAAAATGCACCCCAGTCATTACAGTAATCCACAGTTCTCATAGAGAACTATGTATTACTCCTCCTCTCCCCGGGCGTAATCTCCCCGCGAGGGGAGATAAGTGACATGTCATTTATTCACGGCGCTTACACACCATGAGTAATGACAGTCTATGGGGCCAGCGGGCTCGCCACCTGCCCCCCCCCCTCCGCATCGCGGGAGTACGCGCCCGAACACCCGGCGTAATTGCGGCAAATAGCCGTGTGAACTTAGCCTTATAGTTAATAATGTGCAATGTAAATAAAATATATAAATGTGTTTGTTTGAAATTAAAAATATATTTTGATTTTTAAACCAAAATGTAAAGACTTACTTTAGCATCCTAAAACAAGGAAGGGCACACAGCAATGAAAGGGAAAAAAGATTACATTAAAATAGCAAATCATTTTAAGCAGTAAATTTTAAATTGTTAGTTAATTAAATGGTCAGAACATTTTACATCAAAAAACAATATAATTCAAAAACAAATTTAAAAAAATCCAATTTTATTATTTTAAACAGCCTCTTAGTACCAAGAGGAAGACAGGCATAGACTGGTGTGCTTGTTACATTATTTAGCACACATATGATACATGCATGTTACCCCTCATATGATAAAGCTGGTGGCAAGATAATAAAATGTTATAGCCTTCACCCCATTCACAGCTTTTTGGCTTGTGGTCACACCCGGCTCACTTCCATTGCTATACTTCCAGTGTTCTAAGGTACATAACCTGATTTTTCTGCATTTTCTTAAACTGAACTATTATGTCTCCACAATAATGCTCTCAAAGTTTAAGGACTATTAATGGTGGTAATGTTTATTTGATTCCACGGTTTCTATAACATATGTAGGTCACTGTCAAAACTATATAAAAAGCTAATGTAGATTTCTCAGGCCTCTGCTCTGAAGTCAAAGATCATCCTGATAACGAGTCAACATCTCAGTATCAAAGATTTCAATTTGCTTTTTAAGATATATTGTGGTTATATATAAGCATCACAGAGATCAAGAAGAGACTTGACAGAATTGAATGTATTCCTTTGGAGACATAGGGGTGACATGTATGAACGTTGGCGCTGACAGGCCAGTTCTAAATCGCTTTAAAGTAGTATAGAATGCACTTAGGATCGGTTCACACTATGTCAATGCATACGTTTCAGTTATCCGTCTGGTCACCACGAAAAAGTTACTCCAGCGGATACCGCAACGCAGTCTCAGTCGCCCCATGGAGGATAATAGGGTGGTTACGCTTATTATATGGGACGCAATAACGTAGTTTACTTTATTTGCAGCTCCTGTGTCAATGTGTCAACCCCACTGAGGGTTTGGCTGCAGTTATCAAAATTGGGTCAACACTTGGAGTGGGATGAACAGAGACAAATAGGGAACACAGCAAACATCAGCAAAGAAGAGGTAAGATATTAGGCCCTGTTCACATAGCATTTGTGCTCCCCATTTCTACATCGGACACAAAAGTGTGGTAGACTATACTTTTGTGTCTGATGCACATAGCTTATATGTTCAGTAAATAAACATAATTCCAATTTGGTCTACGTTTGGCCTATGGCTTCACAAGTCTATATAGAAATAAGAGGCACTAACCAAAGTGCTGTTGCTTCTGCACCTGAGCTTTCACATTGCCGTGAGCAAGGGTGCCATGTAGTACCCGAAACGCGTCGGTCTTTTAACTACTTTTTTGTACCCTCTTTGTACGTGGATGTTTTTGTATCCTAATAAATCTTGAAGATAACTTGCTGAATCAACGCTGGTCCTACAAATCTTTATAACGTTAACTCTATGGCTTCATCACGGTATGTGTCGGCTACGTCAATAGGGCCTTACACCTTTTGTGACGTTTTAGCATTGTAAGCAGTTTGTACAAAAATCATGGATCTGGACAACCATTTGAAAATGTCCTTTTCCAGTGTTTTTATCTGCAGTAGTTCCATCCAGCAGTTCTCTATATGGGAACCTGTTGCCCTCAAGCTTTCTGGTTCATGTAAAGTAAAGTAAGGAAAGAGCAAGTATGATGTAACTTTACTTAACAGGGTTTTCCATAATCAACACTCAGAACATATTCAATAGTACAACAGTCTGGAGTTCCTGTTAACCAGTATGAGAGTGGTGAGGAGCTTGATTTTGGTCCCAAGGAGCAGCATGTGGCAGCTGTGTGCATTTTTGACCACTGTTCCATATAAAAGTTTTCACCACGACTGTGCTAAGAAACAGAATACTCAGGACCCCTGTACTAGTAGCAGTAAGGGTCTCGGCAATCGTACATTTTTCACCTATATTACGGATGACCTTCACACAAAAAATTTATCAAAGACATACAGCAAAACAGTTGCAACTGTTTATAAAGTATTAAATGTGTGGTTATATGGACATCTGTGATCTCACTCTTACGAAGCATATGAGCCACCTCCACTGCTGGATAGACCTTGTGATGAGCCAACTTTATTTACTGTATATATACACATACAATGGTCCCCCGATATTAATTGGTTCTCATAACTCTATGGAAAGCCCCAAAATGTCACCCCAATATAAAGAAAAGAAAAAGGGCAAAGAAAAGTAAGCAGAACAATAATAGAGATAAAGCATATACACAATGGTTCACATGGTTTATATACAATGTACGGGGAAAAAAAGACAATGGGCCCATACCTGGTGCCCAAAAGAGTCGCTCATCCTGGCACATATAGAGAGCAGTAGTACTGCACTGTACTATAGAGAGGCGCTACTAGCCTGCCAATCACTGCATGCACTTCACTAACACAGATGCTTTACAAGTAAAGTGTTTATAATTGTTGGATCTTCCAGTCAATCACATGTGCTACAGATCAACAGCTTCTGGGACATAGTATATTGAAAACAAACTCAACATAAAATGCCCCAGAATAGACGACAGCATATTGATACACACACACACCAGTCTCTTAATTTATAATGTGCAAATCTATCTATCTATCCCATATCTATCTATCCCATATCTACTGTACCTATCCCATATCTACTGTATCTATCCCATATCTATCTATCCCATATCTACTGTATCTATGACTATCACCATCCAATATCAATATCATCCATATCTATTAATCATATTCTATGTAATCTATCTATCTATACTTCTATCTATCATATCTATCTATCCCATATTATAGCTATCCATCATCTATCTATCCATATCTATCTATCTATCTATCCCATATCTATCTATCTATCTATCTATCCCATATTTCTATCTATCCATTATCTATCTATCCCATATTACTTATCTATCTATCTATCTATCTATCTATCTATCTATCTATCTATCTATCCCATATCTATCTATCCATACTATCTATCTATCCCATATCTATCTATCCCATATCTATCTATCCCATATCTATCTATCTATACACTCACACACTATATAATTCCCTAAAAACTCCATCCATACAAGTGTATAATCTGCAATAGACAAGCATTCTTGCAAACATTCAATGTCACACATTCAATGTCATCGAAAGCATAATTATCTGTGTAAGAAGATTTCATGTTCTTAATCCACTAATTATAGGTCACTTTGACCAGAGCAAAACTTTTTTTTTCTTAAATAGGCATATGCATTTTCTAGCTAGCTGTGCATGCTCTTTGTGTAGCTATGTTTCAGGAGTCACATGCCAGGAATTCACATTACTAAACTAAATATAGAACAATGCATTAGTACACAAAAGGCTTAGCTGAACCTCATACGGGGTAAAATCTTTGATCCGTCGAAAAATGTTTATCCGGCCAACTACGCTAACAAAAAGCCTTTTATTATTCTCTGCCTCGGCTTCAAAGTATGTTAAATTGGCTGTAAGGTGTATTGGAGGCTTCTGAAAGCAGATCAGCATTCACCTGCATTTTATTCCTTTAGCAATATTGCTAGGATCCAGAATTGGTTACCCATGAGGTCATGAAAATAGCTTGAAGCAGCAGTTTACTTTTATTGAAGAAGATTTATATGTCGCTATGGTCTCTTGGACTTTTTCCAAAACATCACAACACAACATGGTCTTCTACAAATAATCCATTATGGGTTGCAGGTGGCAGAACACGTAGGACAATTTGGAGAGAGGAATGAGCATGGTCTACTAACTGCCTAGCTCATAGGGGTTGCCTGGCATCATTACATGCCTTGACTAAAATGTTGAATTGCCTAATCCCTGCAGATCACTAGAATGAAGTGGTAGCAGCTCCATTTAGTTGGTCCCCAATCAAAGATGCCAAAATATACACAAGTTTAGAAGATAAAGGAAGAGAACTAGAGTCCGTTGTGAGTAATACATTGGTTTTGACCCATTTCATAATAAGTGAGGTGAAGTAGACCTTCAAAAAACTAATGCATACTAATGATTTCTACTATTATTGCTTTTCTGAACAAAAAAAATTAATTTAGTGCAATGCATTAAATAATAAAAAATGTCATTCCTTTGTCAAAGAAACAACATTGCAGAAGGAGTATATTTATATAAAATTGTGCCTACTCATTATGTGCACTGGAATTGGAAAGGAGCTACAGTAATAGGAGCATCATATAAATGACTCTACTTAAACGAGCGCAGAGTCCAAAAAAAACAAAACCAGTATAAAATGATTTCTGATTAAATTGCACTGTTAGAGGGAAACATCAAATTGTATTATTCCACTAAAGTGACCAGAAATAAAGCATAATACTAGGCCCCCAGCTGTACTTCAAAAATTAATACCAAATGTGAAATATACAACTGCCAAGTATAAAGGAAAATGTTTTCTTCACCTTGTGACAATATTATGTATAGTTCACAAATTTAAACTCTAGCATCTGTCATTTATAATGCATTATACAGTTACTGAATTTCTGAGTTGTTTTCAATTTATTGTAATAAGAACAGCTAAGACACAGGTTATCTGCTGTTGACGGATCCTGTGGCTTTATTTCTACTACAATTAAGGATTGTTAAATGTACCAGCCAGTAGGTCACATAACTATTGCTCATTGACTCCTAAAAATATTAACATAAAAATATAAATAAGCCAATTAAATACTGGAATAACCAATTTTTAATAATTTCTATTTATGTAACAGACTGTAGGGACTATCACACTACGTATAGACCAATCAGAGCAAGACGTAATTCATAGCCCAGCACTGCTGAACTCACAGCACGCTAAGCAGATGCATGAAAAGGCTGGGATTTTCTCAACAATAGCTTGTTGACAACTTCTAGTTAGTAAATTAGTAAAAAGTATCAGAAATATAAAAGAGGGAAAAAACTCAGATAAGAATATAGATAGAGGTAGGGCTTTCTAAGAAAAAAACCCAAAAACAAAACAAAAGTTGCTCTCTTGCTGAATCCCCCTCTACCCCAGCTCCAATGCTCCAGGGGTCTGCTACTAGTCTTTGTTCATTTTCCTAGAGCAGTGACATGCCATATATACGGCACGACTGGCTGCAGTGGTCATAGGCTAGTATGGTACATCGTTGTGCCAGAAAAATAATCAAAGATTAGCATTGTACTCAATGCAGTTGGAGATTCAACAGTTACCTTTTTTTTTTTTGTTACTCTCGTTTCGTAAACTCACAGACAACCCCTTTAGCTACAATTCTTATGATTCGGAAAATCTAGAATAAAGGAAAAATAAGAAAAACTCCTATGCTTTATTTTAAAATAAACTTAAAAGGGGTGTCCTGGGATCTAACAATTCTGGTTGGTGTGTAGGGGTAGGAGTAAAAATAGAAGATAAAACTCATACTTACCTCTCGGACGCCCCCGTTCAGTCCCGGCTGCCAATACGTTCATCGCTGCTGAAGCAGTGAACGGTCTTCATTCAGGTGACAGCTGAAGCCAATGAATGTGAGGTTGTGGCCTATCATTGGCTGCACCTGTCACTTGAACAATGAATGTTCACTGGTAACTTCCAGGATGAACGCATCGGAAGCCAGGACTAAAGGAGTATAAGTTTTATCGTCTAATTTTACTCATACCCTGATGGACCAACGAGCATTGTTAGATCCCAGAGCACCCCTTAAACTATTTTCTTTATAAATATCTGCGAAAACCTGGAAACCTAGACAGATTCAGAGAAGAACATGTTAATGTCATCCAATAGTGGAGGACTCAGGACTCATGATCCAAAAGTAAAAAATTAGAGGACTGGAAATAAAGGAAGAGACGGGTGATCATTTTCTATTAACCAGCCAGACAAGTATTAAGGCCTCGTTCACACGGCTTATTTGCCGACGAATTGGCGCCGTATTCCGCGCCGGATTTGCGCTTCAATACGGCGCCAATCCGTCGGAGTCATTACGGTAATCCACTGCTCTCATAGAGAACAGTGGAATCCGTCGCTCCTCCCCGTCTCGGCAAATCCGTCGGGGGGAGAAAGTGACATGCACATTATTTACGGCGCGGACGCGCCGTAAACAATGCATTGTCTATGGGCCGGAGCACGCCCCCGCCGCGCTCCGGCCCCGCCCCCGTCCCGCCCCGATTCACGGCGGATTTGTGCGTCAATACGGCGCTCAGAATCCGCCGTGAATAAGCCGTGTTAACGGGGCCTTAAGAAGTTCTTGAAAACAAATGCGACACCTACGTCGACGAGTGACAAAAGGTCGCTATTGTTATCCTTTGACTACAAGCAAATCTCCAGAACAGCTTTATGAATGGCATACCACAAGTATCTAAACTTAAATGTAAAATACCGTAATTAGAGGGAATGTGTCATCAAAAAATTACTTATTGTTTAACTCACATTTTTATGTTAAACACATTTTGTAGGAATTTTTGTTTGTTTTTTAAATTTTCCAGATCACTTTCAGTATTTTTTATTGATTCTTAAGTCCTGCAGTTTTCACTTTGGCCACTAAGCCTAATAATAGTCTGACACTTCCTGTTCTGTTTAGAGAGCTTTTCAGTAGTTGCTCATTATCAGTAAAAGCAGGGTCACACTGAAAGGAGACACCATTGTGTACAGATAACACAGAATCCACCAGTCACAAGAGGAGATGTCACAGCTCCCCCTCTCCCCTCCCTTCACAGTAAAAACTCTCCTATACAAGTCTGTGGTACAGAATCTGTCTTAAAAATCCTATGTGCATGAAGCTGCTGTAAAGTATCTCTCTGACTGCTGATAAAGCAGTGCAAGAAAGAATGTCTTCCCCACAATCATATATAGATGGCCGAATAGAGAAATCTACAATCAGGAAATAAAAACGGCTGAGAGGAAAAGAATATGGATCAGAGGCTTGATTTAATAAATAAGTAAAAAAAAAAAATTGCCGACATATTCCCTTTAAAGAGTATCACTGGGAAACGACGGAAAGTTACATATAACAAAATGGGAAGAATAAAAATAAAGTCTTGAGAAGATACCTATGTTTCTGGTGCCACTAGTTAGAGGAAGAATCCCTCTTAGTCAAATCCAACCAATTGAAGAGCCTAGAAATATGACTCTGGATTTAAAGGGGTTTTCTCACTATAATGATTAGCTGTCAACATGTAGGGAAAGGTGAAGACTTTTATCAAATACATTGCTCTTTTGATATTGTGGCGGACATGAGAGTAGAGATTTTATCTTCTGTGAGTGCACACAAGTTTCTCTGGTTACAGTCCTGCTATCCTCTCTTCGCTCTGCTTTTTGTCTTATCTGAAAGCAGGGAGTGATGTCCCCAGGCAGGGGGGCAGCTTGAGAACAGAGTGTTATCGCTAACAAACAAAGAAGACTGTTTAGCTTTGATAAGCATTGGTCCTCTTTGAGCTCTGTAGCCTTGTGCACCACAAATTAAATTTCTTGCAGTCATGTCACTGTAATAAGAAGAGGAGCTGGGAATACATAGCTGATATGTTAGTTGCTGCTATAGAGCCCACCACAGCGTAACCAGGGAGTCTGAAGCTGCCTGTGGCTTTGTGAAACTGCATGGTGAGAAAACCCCTCTAAAAGTGTCTTGCCACTTTGAACGTTCCATTTTGATGCCGGTTCATAGCAAGCTCAGTTTGATTTAGAACTCCCATAAAAATGAATAATGGAGGGCAGGGTTCAGGCTGGGCTGAATAGGAAGCCTTTATTTTTTCTCTAGGAAGGTATATTACATATTTTTGGAGAAAAATTTGTCCTAAATCTCTACGGTCTACCCTCAGGGAGAAAATTTACTCGCAAGGGAAAGTGCCGCTGCCACCTTAAGCATTGTAATAAAGACAAAGTATGGTGTCATAATGAACATATTACAAATTATTATAAATATGTAATTTCTAGTAGGTCTTGAAAACAATAAATGATGGAAATACAACAATAAAAATTTGCAGAAACTTCTAAGAACCACTTCTGTGTGTACTGTAGCTAAAATACCTTGAAAAAGCACTAAGCAGGTATATTTTCAGCCATCAACTGGACTATTGCTCAGTATAGGGATAACAATGATAAAGATGCTTTAAACGTCCTGTTGTGATCCATGTAAGCTTAGCAGCCTTATGTAGAGAGGCTCAGACGAGGGTTGCACTTGCCATTCTAGTATTCTGACAGCAAGAACAATCTATTGCCCTGGTTTTTCCATCAAAAATATCAGAACTCCCATAAAATGAGTTTGTATTCACACTGGAAAATCATAGCTTCCATAATAAACAGAAGCCATGATTCTAGTGTGAACAAAGCCTCAGGGTACGTTCACAAAATGGATTCTTTTGATAGAAAATCTGATAAACTTTGGAATGGAATCTGTGCCAGAAATTCAAGGCAGAACCGGTTGTACATTTGCAGTTTGACATGACGCAGAATTGCATTTGAAAAGGCTAATAGTATATGGCTCTGCATGCAGGTTCTAGTCAAGAAGTGATATATCACTTTCATTGCAGAAGTTATACACACTAGGAGGATTACTAATGCAATATGGGATTTTGATTTTTGCACAGAATCTGCGTGTGTGAACATACCCGGACACTTTACCTACTTATATTACATAACATCAAAGCAGAACATACAGCTCTGGAAAAAAAATAAGAGACCACTGCAAAATTTTCAGTTTCTCAGATTTTTCTCTTCAATGGTATATTTTTTGAGAAAAATGTACATTGTTATTTTATTATATAAACTACTGACAACATGTCTCCGAAATTCAAAGCAAAAAATGTTGTATTTATTTGAAGTAAATGAGAAATCTTCAAAATAATAAATAAGAAGCAGCGCTGTCAGACCTCAAATATTGCAAAGAAAACAAGTTCATATTTAGTTTGAAACAATAAGACTAATGTTTTAAGTCAGTAAGAGTTCAGAAATCAATATTTGGTGGAATAACCATGATTTTTTCATTCAAATTCCTTCCTAGCACTTGTTTTGCCATCCAGCTTGTCCTATTGCAAGAGGATTGTGAAGACCACAGCAGTGTTTTTTATACTTTCCTTCATTAAATAAGATTTGGTTCAGGTGATCCTCTATCAAAAGCACATTAAGTAGAATGAGGTGGACTTTGGTTGGAATTCAACTGAACTGGGAATGGAATGGCTGTCACACATGTAGAGATGCTGATTTTTAGAAAACTGTGCAGTGGTCTCCTAATTTTTTCCAGAGCTGTATTATGAATACCTGAACCAAACATTTTTATCACTTTAAAAAACACAGCACAAAATAGCAAATAAATAGACAAAAACTATTTTATTTTGATGCTTGTCAGCAGATAAACTTCAAAAGTAATAGTTACAATAAAGTTGACCACACAACTCAAAGCAATATAGAGGCTGCGGCCAAACATAAGGAATTCCCTGCACTAGGACAAATAAACATTGTTATTACTTGCTGGTATGTGTCCTTCAGCTGGATTTCCCGGACAAGGAGTACACCTGTTTTATGTTGTATCCTCGTCTTTGTTCTTCTTCGTTTCTTTTGCTAGATTTTCTACTTTTTGCCAATATTTGAGTAATATAAAAATTCCTCAGATTCATTTTTACAAAGATGCAGACTACAAAGATCTGCAAAGTGTTTTTAGACACCTAAGGTAAGATAAGGTAGCTATATACTTGCAGATGAGATGTAGGGTCATAAACAACAATGCTAGCAATGTAAATGTGTATGGTGCTCAATCCAATGGAGGACATCAATCCAGAAATATCCACAAAAGAAGCAATACCGTTATGAGCATAAAGAATAACATAAGGTATAACATCATGTCTGAAGAAGAGAGCTAGAACTCTTGAAAGCTCACCATCAAATATGCTCAGCCTCTAAAAGGTATCGCTTGATTTCTTCACTCTTCCACTACTTTCTATGGCTAACACGGTACAACATTATACTACGAACATAAGGAACGTCAGTCTGAAGCAAACTGAGGATTTGTTACATCCAATATAGGGCGCTTGAGCGTCTCAGCTATTTTCCCATAATGCCTTGTGATATGCAGATGCTTAGTGGAGGGCAAAAAGGCAATTCAAAACTCCAAACGCCTATATGGTGCTCTCCCCAAGGAGAAATGTTCCCCATTCTGAGCCACTCATTGCCTCCAATCCAGCCAGCCAGTACACTCTGCTCTGCACTGATGAGGAGCAATACTACAAAACAGCTGTCTGCAGGTGAGTGATGCTGGCTTGACTAATATCCCTTTTGCTTTCTAAAGATTCAGTGAGTCTGAAGCAAACTGAGGATTTGTTACATCCAATAGAGGACACTTGAGCTTCTCAGCTCTTTTCCCATAATGCCTTAAGATATGCAGATACTTAGTGGAGAGTAAAAAGGCAATTCAAAACTCCACACCACTATATGGTGCTCTCCCCAAGGACAGATGTTCCCATTTATTGTTTACTAACAGACCAACAAAAACCGCAGTAAGCGGAGTGTTATAGAATGATGTTTCGGGTAAGACTATCCTTATTCAGGCATAAAACTGTGTAGAGTGCTTGTAGCCCTCTACACAGTTAGTACAGCTTCATTTGTGGATAATTATCGACAAAGTATGTACAGACACATGCTATAGCCTGTTGTAATTATGTCAGACACAAAGGGAGATTTATCAATGCACTTACATTGGTTTTTGTCCTATCCAAACTCCTAATTTACTAAGCTCGTGTCACTTTTTCTGAAAAGTGGGTGAATCTTCAGTCCAGGGCTGTGGAGTCGGCAAGCCAGAGCCCCGACTCCGACTGCTCAATTTCCCAAACCTCCAACTCCTGACTCCTTCATACACGGCGCATGTTAAAGTGATAACTTTACTGTAGTAAAGTGGTAACATCAGGCTGTTTATCACCTTATGATACAATAATCAAGCTATTTAGGTAGAACAGACACTTACAAGCAAAAGGGTAACAATGTTTTGATCTTTTGAACACTTGTGGGTAGAGGTGAAGAAAAAGCTGTATTTGTATCCAGGTCCAGTCTGCACCAACATTAGGAATGTGTAGAAGAGACCTGGAATCAGAGTTTAGTCAAGATATGCTTGAATCTGATCCAGAGCCCAGAAGGATTCAGGCAGTATTGAAAACCAAAGGTGGATTTCCCAAATACTAACAAAATAATAAAAATCAACATTTTGATTTTTAGGAGAAAAACAGTAACAATGCAGTTACAGCAAAGAATCTGCAGAACTAAGTAGATGCTAAATATTTCCAAGTCAAATTTATGTATAAGATCGGTAAGATGACTGTATATAAAATTACTTTCCTAATGTACAAAGCTTAGTGGATGGTGAGAATGGGCCTAAAAGTCACAAGTTCAAAACATTTTTCCATTTTGTTGTCAGTGAAAAATATATTTTTGGATATGACTTTAGAACAAACAAAAAAATTTAAATATGCAAAACACGCGGGAAAAATTTGTGGGCCCTTGAATTTGTTCTGGAAATGTTGCCCCCAATTTTTTTCCTGCTCATGACCTAACATCTGATCCAGGCTGGAGACGGCCTCCTACACAAACTTGGGTTTGGGAGAAAAAGCGGTACAAGGGGCAACATCTCAAAAACAATGCGGGGTATAAGGAATTGTCTCAGCCCGTCAGTTTTAATGAATGGTTAAATGCTTCATTTTTGCTAAAATCTGTTTGCCATGGGAGCGGTTTTTCTTTGGGGCGCGCTTTGCCTGTAAATGTCTCACTTCACCCCTCTGTGCTGGGTGAAGTATGGGAGCGACCCATGACCGGCCCAAAATTCATTTTGCTCTTTCCCTGCATGAAAAAAATGGACAAACTTTTAAAATTTTTTGGAGTCGGTCCTTTTTTTTGATGACCCCAAACCCCAAGCCTGTTTCAGTAATCCAGGGCAAAGTATTTGCTAAGGTAACTGGAAGTGTTCACATGGCCACACATATTGCCAACAGGAAGGTTTTTTGAGCGAAACGTGGTCGGGGTTTGGCTCCCTCCAAATGTGGTGGATGGTTGGCTAAGAAATTGTTTTATCGATTAGCTTTTATATATGTTTGTATTTTTTGCCTAATGTATTTTCTTAAATTTTATTTATCATAGATGGTGGAGATTTAGTAGCCTTTTTTGTTGGGTGGTTTGTGTAATATTTATTTTTTTTTTTGGTTTTATTGTTTCATGTTATGTTTTGTATTTTTTGGGTTGTTAAAAAGATTTAATTGATTTTTAATTAGGCTTTTGTTGGTATTTATATTGCTAAAACAGCCAAACATCATGCGTTAAAGGGAAAATTGCATCTGACTATAATTTCGATAGTGCTAAAGAAAAAATCCTCTATCCCTTGGTTCTAAAATTGTGGAATTGTTATGGGGAGGATCTTTTTAAATTTTTCCTGGAAATAAAAAACATGAAAAAGGTTACCCAACAGGGAATTAGAAATAAATATTAATAATCTTTAGACAGAAAATCTTTAGAATTCAGTCAAAAAGGAAAGTTTCACTCTTTATATGCACTTAAAGAGGTTTTGCCATGATAGACCAGGCTAGGATATGCCATCATTGTCTGATCGGTGCAAGTCCCAGCTCTGGGACCCCCTTTCAGGAACGGACCCCCCGAAATTTGTGAGCTTAAAGGGGATGTTCGCCCCTTCTTATTTTGGTGAGTACCTTCTTAGCTTCCAGCTCTGTTTAATGCAGGGGGGTTTCTTCCCTCCCCGCTGGATGACATCATCCCCTTCAATGTGGCCTGGACTCCCCCCCCCATCCCCCCCTGAGTCCACATATCCTGTGTCTCTCCTATCGTCTTTTTTATAAGAGTGTATACATTTCCCCAAGGGGGCTTCAATCTAAATTGGGGCATGATCTCTCCAGTGGGATGTATTACAGCTTTTTAAGACGGCCCCATTGCGTGTTTGCGGGAGTTAGGCAAGGGTCAAAACGGGCATGTTTTCTCATTGTTTCAATTGTGCGTTGTTTTGTGGTGTGGAGACAGAAAATGTAGGCCCCCCAAATCTGGTCAGCCCCAAAGCTCGTGATCGACCCGGGGCTGTTCAGAATGTAAATGGCTCTCGTGTGAATTGCAAAGGGGGTGTTGAAAAAATGGATATCAGTGTTTAATAAAAACCAAAAATAAGGGACACTGTTTGAACCAAGGAGTTTGCTAAAGAATCCAAATGCAAAATTGTTGTTTTTACTGTCCCCTTATTCTGAAGACCATTTTATGAAACGATAACACCCCTTTAAGAGCTGGTCGTGCGCACGGCTCTCCATTCTGTTTTATGAGAGTTCCGAGCAGAGCCGAATGCACCGCTTGACTGTACTCAAAACTCCCACAGAACAGAATGGAGAGGGACTGCGCAAGTACGGCCAGCTCTTCAGTCGGCACCTGCAGTCGTGACCATGTTTTCCACTCATGGAAGGACCTCTTTCAGCCAATATTTTGCCTTATGAGTGTTACATTTGTACCTACCATGATCTTCATTACAGATGACGTTTCTCACACAGTGCCCTAATTGCTTATTCAATGCAGAAGACCTGGTTGTTTGGAAATGTTGGGACCTGATACTTTTACTAATCCCCTTAAAATAATAATACTCTAACCATTAAAAGTTACCTAACAGCACCAGAAAAAAAATCAAGGTAACCACATCCAACAAAGGCTTATAGCAGTATTAACTTTTTTTTGCAGACATGGAAAACAATAATTGGCTGCTCAATTTCCCGGTTAAATTCACAGGTCTGTGATGAAAATGCACCAGGAAGTTGGGAATATTCCCGTTCAAGGGGCATTCTCATTTCATTGATTAGCGTTAAACATGTAGGTAAAGGTAAATAAAGAATATTAAATACATTGCTGTTCTGATTTAGCTTTCCTTCAGAGCTAGAGAAGTTCTTATCTCACAAGCTTCCCTAGGTTACTGACCATTTCTCTCTACGCAAACAGGTTCTTAGTTCTGGTGACGTTGCTTCCTGCTCTTTCTTATCAGCAGCACTGGAGCTTATTTATGTTTCTTACTGACAAACATTAAGCTCTGTAGCCTTCTGCCCTTATATTCAGAGCCCTCCATCATCAATATCCCTCTAGTAGGCCCAGCAAGGAACAGCAGAGCTGATATACCAATCAGTGATGAACAAACCTGAACAGGAAGTAAAAGCCTGAAGCTGGCTGTGAAGAGCAGGTTCAGTGAAACAGCATGGTGAGGACAACCCTTTAAAGTGGATTTGCCGAGACAAAGATTCTTACCTCTCTGCTTAGCACAGGCAGAATGTCAAAAAAATCACGCTTAAGTCATTTAAGCTGCAGGGGGAGGAGGGGTGGGGGCCAGTGAGGAGTGAGGAATCCAAGGGAGCGTTCTCAAAACTTAAGTGAAATAATAAAACAGTACAAGAGTGGATTCTCAATACAGCAAGACACAGCCTCAGACTGCACTGTCAGGAGGAGCCTTATTCTGCTAAGAAGCTAATGTAAACACATCACGGAGTGAAAGAGAGAGAGACGACACAGCCAGAGCACAAAGCTGCATAAGGGATCCTGTGACATGTTCACTCAAATAATCAAACTATAACTTGTGGCTTCTGTGTACAAAAGACAACAGCTTTTCTACACAGCAGCTTGAAAGCTCCTTCATGTTCTCTGTCATCAGATAAAGCAGGGATCTAATCACTCTACAACTAGTTTATTCTGTATACAAAAGAAAACATATTGCTACCCGGTGCCTTAAAAACTTCTGCAGCCCCCTTTCATCAGATAAGAAGTGTTCTCTGCGCAAGCCCGGCCAGCAGACAGCAGCTCTTGTTAGGTCGTATCTAATAGAAGCTTTGAAGTAACCAAGGGCAGGTAAGGAAGGCTGTAGCTCTCTCAGACTGCAATTTTTGTAATCACATATATTTAGAAAAGTGATTAAAAACCCATTTTGGAGGATCCCACGTCAACATTACATCGTGGCAAAACCCCTTTAAGTGTAAGTCATAATATATTTAGTATACCACAAGTCTATGGTTCATTATAGTTGTGAGATCACACTAGGACTTAGGAGCAACAGAAGGGTTGGGTCGCACTTTTCAATGGAAAGTGCTCTGCTTGAAGGGTGAGTGTATAGCCTACTCAGTAGGGACAGTTTAGATAAATTTTTTTTTTTTTTTTTTTTATATATCTAGCCTTGGATTCAACAGGGGTAAAGGAATGATGTGTCATCCTATGTTACACAGAGGTATCCTTAAACTATGTTCAGCATCTGATTGAGGATACTAACCTGTTCTGGATGGAAAAAAATTGTGTGCCCTTGAAAAGTGCAAGAAGGGGAAGACAGCACTTCTTACATTTTCTATTACAAGCCTGAATTGGATGTGGTTATGTATTTTGGATGTTTTCTGGTGCTGTTGGGTCACTTTATCGCTCTTAACTTTTAACGGTTATATTAAAACTATTGTTTTAACTATATTATGTAGGGGATCAAGTCAGTCTCTTCCATTAGAACTTAAGGTTATTAAAGGGGTTTTGCCACGATCTAATGTTGACGTGGGATCCTCCAAAATGGGTATTTAATCACTTTTCTAAATAGATGTCATCAAAAAAGTGAATCATGTGAGAACTACAGCCTTCCTTACATGCCCTTGGTTTCTGACAGTTTACATTAGATACGACCAGGAGCTGATCTGGCCGCGCTTGCGTGTTTGCACTTCTTATCTGAAGGCAGGGAACATGAATGAGCCTTGAAGGGGCTGGGGAGAAAGATTTTGTATCTTTTGTATAGAGAATTCACTGGTTGTAGTAAACATGCAGACGCTCCCTGCAACACTGCTCAGCCCCCCTCCCTCTCCCTTGCAGCCGGAATGAAAGACACTGCTTGCGGAGCTTATTTCTCTCCTGAGCACAGAAAAGGGAGAAATAAAAGGCATATAGCTTGTGCACAATACAGTTCTCCTCTGTGGATTAGCCAAACAATGTTTGCTCAAATACAGAGACTGAGTATCAGGAATGTGCATGGGAGGTGGAGCGATGAAATCACAGAGGAGGTACTTGTTTTTTTAAACACAGAAACACAACGCCCTTTTTTCTAGCCTCAAGTGGGAGTATCAGCCAGTTAGGTAAGGAACTCACTTCTTGGCAAAACCACTTTAAGTACTACTACACTGGCCACTATGGTACCTTCTATGTAACATAGGCCCCTTTCTGTTAGCTAAAGGTGTACAGGTGAGGCTCTTGGGCTTGTACCATCAAGTCTGGTCATGTAGAGGTCAGTTGTCTTCAATCTGTGGCTCAGAGCATACCGAGCATTGTGGTTTTGAAACAACTAGAAAGTCCAAGGCTAGAGATCACTGGTATAGTCGGTGATTTTTCTGCAGCAACAATGGGAACCCTCATAGCCGGACAACATCCTACAAGGAAGGAGGTCTTTTCCTGAGAAGATACCTAGAGTTATATCATACATATACTGCTGTAATCAGTAACAGGAAGGGCTTGTTATGTATTAATGTCACGTAGTGGCATTTTCCTTTCCCTGAAATAAATGACTTCTGGGTGTACACAAATTACAGGTACACAGTCTTAACATTGTAGAGGAAAAAAAGCAATAACATGGTCTATTTCACAACATGAGCATGGAAAAAACAATACACTGCTGTGCTTCATTTACAGTTCTTACACGACCGCATGCTTCTAGCTATAGACTGTAATCTAATACACTGCTTTATCAGACTTTACAAGCTGCAGCAATGCAGTCACTTGCTAAACAAATCCAGAAGAATAAATCACTTGTAATTAAATCCCATTATTCATCGTTCTCTATAAAAGCTTAAATTAAGATTGCTCCATTTATAATAAAGAGGATTATTTTGAACTTGTTAAAGAGTAGCTGTCAACTCTTCTGACAGGTCTGTGTATAGTATATACTTCTATCCCCCACAAAATAATTCTGGAGCACCTGTGTTGTTAGTACCTCTGTTATTCCTCCTGGAAATGTAAAAATAAGTTTACAACTGGGTGTTGCCATTTTCCTTGACATTCGGGTTTAAAGGGGTTGTCTCACTACATTGATTCATCTTACCTCAGTGCTGTTTTCTTGGTTTCATTTTGAATTCAGGGTCGTGTTTACTGGCTTCCACTAGGCTGCAGTAGAAGTCAGGTCTGGAGCTATAGCAACCAGTGCTGGCAGCCTTTCAAGAGAGATTAAACAGGTCTGTAGCTATAGCGACCTGAGGAGCTGATGCAGCCCATACAAGAGGGGATATCTCAGAATAGGTAGGACACTGTTAATGGACATATATTGCAAAGTTACTTCTTTTTACAAGATCTTTAACATAAAAAGTAAGCCTTGTAGTGAGACAACCCCTTTAACTGTACAGTCTGATATGGACGGCACTGGTATTTGGTATGACGCTATCAGCTTGCTACTTGCAAGGGTATGTTCACATGTGGCAGATTTCTGCTGCAAAAAATTCATCCTAAACATTTGATCAATATTTCTAAATATCTATTGGCATGTTGCAAAAACATGCTAAAAATTTCTGCAACAAATCTGCTTTGTCTGCACACTTCCATATTCAGGTTCCACTCCTAGTTTTGACTTATAAATACTGATGCAAACTACTCATATGTTAAAGCGGCCGAGGGCTCTGCTCATACATCAGTTTTTAATGGAAGCCTCTATATGTTGCATGATGGACACCAGAGGCACATTAAGGACTCCACTGGCAAAAAATGGATTCTGCTAAGTTCCACCAAAGTGTCACTCATTTTGAAGGCAACAATACCAATGCATGGAGCGGTGTTTCTGTGAAACGTGACTGAATAGGCAACAAATGCTTAAATAAAGATGTGAACATGACCTTAAAGGTGTTATCTAGGAGTTTAAAGATTTCATAGAACACTATAAACAGCATTTATATTGAAAAGTAAAGATATTCCACTACCTTTATGTGTTTCTTTTCTTTTGCCTCAATATTAATCTATCAAAAGATCCACTTTAGCACTTTCGGCTTGTGCGAGTGTCCGTAGTTCTCCAGCAGCGTTTTCCTACAAGTCCCAGACTGCATTGCAATCTAGGACTTCCCTCCAGTTATTGCTGTAAGGGTCTATGTGCTAACATAAGTGTATAATCCCTCCAAACTCTATCCTTGCTGCCATGATAATGATGTTAGCTAGGACTCTTGAGTCACTACGTAAACTGTACATCGCTACAGTCACATATTCATGACAGCCATACATACCCCCTCAGCTCTGAACTGCAGTCCTCTGCTCATATTACTAAGTTCTACCAGCAGGACTCAAGGATAAACAAACAGTTCCCCTTCCCCAGTAATTACTCTAATGTAATTACTTCTATTCACTTGCAAACTACAGTCTGGAAAGAGTGAATACAGCCATTGTTTTCTGCTCAGATCATACCCACTACAGGGGAGTGTTTCTGAGCTGAGCCTGGTTTCAAAGCACAGCCACTAAATGATGATAAAACGTTCACTGAGGCCATGGGATCAATGTACATCACATGGTTTGCAGGGGGTAGAGGAGGAGGAAGGACAGGGCTCTTTGCCTGGTTCTGCACAGCATGTGAGGTAAATAATTTAAAAAAAATCTAAATATAATAAAGTTGTGAGCACTATAACAAATAAATAGATAGTCCTGGATAACCCCTTGAAGTTGTTGCATATTTTGTTGATTCAACCGATATTCATGTGTACAGACAACTTTTTTTTTTTTTATTATTATTAACCTGTCATGCTGTGCAGAACCAGGCAAAGAGCCCTGTCCTCCCTTCTCCTCTTTATATATATATATATATATAATATATATATATTATATATTATATATATATAGACATGTATAGGAGATTTTTCACTGTGAAGGGAGGGGAGAGGGGGAGCTGTGACATCTCCTCTTGTGACTGGTGAATTCTGTGTTATCTGTACACAATGGTGTTTCCTTTCAGCTTGACCCTGCTGTTACTGATAATGAGCACACTGCTGAAAAGCTCTCTAAACAGAACAGAAAGTGGCAGACGATTATTAGGCTTAGTGGCCAAAGTGAAAACTGCAGGACTTAAGAATTATTAAAAAAATATTGAAAGTGACCTGTAAAATTTAAAAAAACATAACCAAAAACTCCTAAAAAATGTGTTTAACATAAAAATGTGAGTTAAACAATAAGTGTGCATAAAAAAATACATCCACAGGTGTGTCTCTAATTACCACAGGGACCATAGGGATTTTTAGGGACCTATAAGGGTTAGGTTCCTGACAGGAGCGCCCTTGTTGGGACGATATTCCTGGTCTGATAGGCTAGGGTTTAGTGACTGTGAAGGGTTTAGTACTCTCTGGTCCCTTGTATGTCTTTTGTTGTTTGTATTCTGGGCTCTATGTTCATGTCGGTTGTGTATATTGTAGAAATTTAAATGAAGTTTATGATTTTTTAGGAGTATTATCAATTAAAAGTTAAATTTTAAGACACCCTCTTTTTTGTGATTAGTAGTATATTGGTTAAGAGGTTACTAGTGTGGTGCCGTCTATTCTTTAATTAAAGGCGGTTTTTGTGGTGGTGTCTCTAATTAACTCAGATGTTGCCAATAAATCTCAGAAGCTTCCAGAGAAATGAAATCATCATATGGATGGTCCCAAATTGTCTAAAGGCATAGTAATCCTAATGTATGTAAATTTTTTACTTTGCAGAAAGTAATAAGAATGCATTAAAGGAGTTGTCTCCCTACAGAGTTTCATAGGATGCATGAATGAAATACTCTGTCACTTCCTGGTTCAGAATGACTGTAATTTGCATACAGCTACATGGTGTATTCAATGCTGTGCTTTCAGTTGCTAATTAGTTCAGATTAGCTCAGAAGCTTCTTGGAAACTACAAGCAGGACTTTTTAGCTGATCCCTGAAACAAAAGCCCTAATTAGTGCTGTTTACTTTAGATAAATCAAGCTTTTTACTGCCCAGCAGCACAGAGCCTGCCGCAACCTGTGTGATGACATCACTCACTGCTATCACATAGAACAAACAGCAAGGGGGAGAAATGTTTACAGGTCAGTCACTAAGGGAACAGAAATAGCCAGGGAGGTGATTTATTCACTTGTATCTCCTTAACAAAAACAGATGAACAAAGCAATATATTTGGAAAAAGTCTTCATTTTGTGTTCCCTACTATTTGAAAGCTATTCTTTGTAGCGAGACAACCCCTTTAATCTCTCTCATTATTCTGACATTTGGCAAATTCTTATAATAGTGGTAAACCTAACTGACCTAAAATGGGTAAGGTTTATTCCGATTTCATGTCAGATAGTGAGAAAAACATGCACGTTTCTTCCTATATAGTGTATGTAAATATCTGGTTTCAAAGGCATGTATATGTATGTATATATATATGTGTGTGTGTATATATAAACATGTGTATATATATATATATATATATAGTGTGTGTGTATATATATATATATATATATATATATTATATATATATATATATATACACACACACACACATATATATATATCACTGTCACAATATACATGAACATGCATTAATAGAGTGATTCTTAATTATTTACACATATGGGCGATATATGCTTCTTTATCATGCCTAGCTTCTCTTTGCCTATCTTTATACGGTTATATTTAGACAGATGAGCTGCGCTCTTATTTACACACAGTTATTTGAAAGCCTATTTTTTTTTTGCTTTGCTTCAACACAAAATAGTTAAAAGTTAATTGGTTTCACAAAAAATAAAACTTCTGGTGCAAAAACATGCCCTCATATAGGAATGTTAACAGAGAAACAAATACACAGTTATGGCTCTTGAAAGGCGGATATGAAAAATGTAAAACTGAAACTAGATATATCATTGGGGGTTACACTGTAGACCCTGCAGTTATACTCCTGCTAAATTTAGCATCTGGACCTTTTGTTACTTCTGCTATCCTAAAATTAGCAGTCTGGCCCCATTCTCTGAAGTCAGCCATGGACATACTATTTTTCAAAAGGTATCGATTTCTTGGCTATTTGAAGCATAGCCTGCAACTACTGTACATGTCTTGTTTATCAAGGAAATTAATTTAGTCACTTATGAACCCCCGATAAAAATGTCAGTGCAGAGCATTCTTAACAACCATGCGGAAAATGATTCACTTGCTTTAATGAACAGAATAATAGGTTTCAGCTAACAATTAGTATTTTAGCATGGCTAAGAGTTTGCCATTAGGACATGGGAGTAATGGCTCATGAAAGTAGAGCTCTGTAGTCACGTGGGTACCATATTACTAAATTAGTGAAGCAGTAACGGTCATTAGCAATTTATCACCAAAACAATATATTGGTCATAAATATACCATTTCTTTAAAACATATAGAGGTTTTTTTTAACTTTAAACCTACATGGCCAGCATAAAAGTGATACACCCAGATTATATCTAGAGGAATCAATTTGCTTTTCTTGTATTGACCTAGCAGTACTGCTTTATTCATATTGCAATTCCACAAACCATGCTCTGTGTACACAATACACTGACAAATGAATGCTGTCACTGAAGTGTATACTGGGGTCATAATGTCACTCTAGTGAGTACTGGGGGACATGATGTTACTGAACTGGATACTGGGGGACATTACTTCACCGAGCTAGATACTGGTGGACATGATGTCACTGAACTATATACTGCCATATCTTCAGCCTCATCAGATGAGCAGCTTAATTTTGAAAAGTATTTGGATGACATGAAGCAGGCAAAGTGTTGCCACAGGGGAAAAGATTCCACTCCCATAGCAAACAGAATGACCATAGTTCAGCAAAGTTTTTCACTTGCTGTCAAAGAAGAAGAGTTTAACCGTTCATCAAAACTGACTGTGCATGAGGCAATTCCTTTATACCCTGAAATTTTTAGCTGTTCCCTATGTGGTCACCGCTTTGCCACCAACCCAAGTTAGTGTAGAGAGGCCGTTCTCTAGCCTGGAAATAATGAGATCAGATGTGAGGTCATCTATGCAGGATCTGATGGAGGTGATACTATTTCCCAGAACAAATTCATAGACTCCAAAAATTTTATTCAGTATGTTTTTGTTGAAAACTGTTTTTTCCACATACTGCAGCATTTTGCATATTTACATTTTTTAAGTTTTTTGCGTTCTAAACTCGTATCCAATAAATATAGTTCACATTGACAAGCAAAAGGGTAACAATGTTTTGAACTTTTGACTTTCAGGCTCCATATCTCACCATCCACTACAGCTTTGAACATGAGACTCCCATCATTTTATAGACAATCATCTTGGCTATCTGATACATAACTTTGACGAGCAACTATTTAGCATATGCTTACTTATGCAGATTCTTGTCATGTAACTGCATTGTTACTGTTTTGCTCCTTGTGGTGGGACAATCTTTTTCTTCTTGTATACTGCAAACTACAACCCGTTCTCACATTCCCTAATAGCTCAGTGTGTTATTAGGCTGATTCGCAAGCAAAAGGTCACCGGTTCAAGCAGCCATGAAGATTTCCCAAGAAAAGAGAAACCACATCATCCAGCTCATCAATGGCAAGCACCATGCAACACACATTACACAGGCCCAAAAAAAGGTGAAGAAGCCTCGACTTCAATCTCGTCATAAGGAGCACTGGCTCGAGTTTGCAAAAAAGTACAATAAATGGAAGATTGGAAATGGGTGATTTGAAGTGATGGGACGAAAGTCAATAGACCGGGCTCTGATGGGTGCATATGAGTTTCGAAGAATAGGGCTAACGGATCGAGAAATTGAAGAAACTGTCAAGTTCAGTGGAGGAAGCCTGATGATATGGGGATGTTTCACAGCTGATACAGGATACTTGACCACGATGGATGTTGATCTCTGTGCGGAGCTATATGTGAGTGTCCTACAAGATGAGTTACTTCATACACTCGAGTACTATGGGTATGAAAAGGACGACAGTGTCCAGCAGGACAACAACCGGCAGCAGACGTCAAGGTTGAAGAAGGAATGGTTCAATGACAATTAAGTAGAGTTGCTTGATTGGCCTCCACAGTCCCCAGACCTCAACCCAATCGACCACTTGTGGGTATAGTTGAAGAAAAAGCTGTATTTGTATCCAAGTCCAGTCTGCACCAACATTGGGAATGTACAGAGACCTGGGATCAGATTTTGGTCAAGACCTGCTTTAATCTGATCCAGAGCCCAAAAGGATTCAGGAAGTGCTGAAAGCCAAAGGTGGATTTACCAAATACTGACAAAATAATAAAAATTAACATTTTGATTTTTAGGAGCAAAACAGTAACAATGCAGTTACAGGAAAGAATCTACAGAACTAAGTAGATGCTAAATGCTTGCAAGTCAAATTTATGTATAAGATAATTGTCTGTAAAATGATGGTAGTCACACGTTCAAAGTTGCAGTGGATGGGAGTCATGAGGTGATTAAATGCCTGATGTCACCATTTTACTACAGTAAAGTTGTCACTTAAACATGCACCGTGTATGATGGAGTGGGAGTCGAGTTAGGGAAATTGAGGATTCGGAGCTTTGGCTTACCGACTCCGCAGCCCTGTGTAAGTATCTTAAAAATATGTATTCCAGTTTTTCAAATTAAGGCAAAAGGTGGAGAAGAATAGAAAAAGAAAAAATGGTTATGCTTCCTTTTCTGTCCTCTGCTGCTGCTGTCCTGTAGCATCCTGGGACCCCATCTTTTTCACTTCCTGTGCTGCCCAATAACCGAGGCTCACGCTCCATAGTGAGTAAATGGCATGCAAGCCTCTGTTTTTGGATAGCACTCAGCATAGGAAGTGAAAAGGGACCAATCCCAGGGCACTCTTTACTGTATCCAGTTTCATGTAATAACACAGCATTTGCACTATTCTATACGGCAAGCTCATATATCACTCTCAGGCCAAAAGCACATGCTCTTGGCCTGAGCATACAGCCATGTTATTACGATGCAAGCTTAGCATTACATGGAGAAACTTTAATGAAACATATGGCAGTCTACAGCATGCACAAGAGACTATGTATATAATAACATACATACTGCTATATGACTGCAATAAAGTGTGCAATACAGTTTTCTATCACAGACTGAACAGGACATAGTTATACACAAGTCTTAACACTTAAAAAAATGCAGAAGACAAAAAAAATAATGAAATGCTTTGAACTAGCGTATATCATAAATTATTATTATTTTAAATCAACATGTTAAATAAGTAACTGGCAACACGAAGTTACAATAACAGAAAATGCACTACATCGAGTCATTTAATTACAGAGTAAATCCATTCACAAGAGACAAACCATATATACAATGATAAATACTGCTTTCAGCGAGATGGAGGGTTTTCAGCATTTCAAGGGCATGATGAATCCAAAAGTCGTCAGATACTCTGCATGCATGAGAAGTGCAGTCATTTAATACACTGGCACATTAAAGTACTCATGTCGGGGCTACAAAAGAAATGCAGGTTCAAATGCAACATTAACCAGAGGGTGAATGATACACAGCCACAGACTGTAGGAAGAGAATCACTGGGGTGCTTGAAATCATTGACGGCTACTGGATGAGCCAGAAAGGGGTTAAATCAATTTCACTGATTGATGGTGTTAATAGGTTGATTGACAAGAAGTATTAGGATTTCATAAACACTCCCTTTACCAAACAGGATGGAACTGTATATTATATATCCCTGGCCTTATACCAAATACGTCTGAATTGTGTGTACAAGTGCACACCATATATATATATTATATATATATACATACACACACATATATATATATATACATGCATATATATATATGTATATATATACACACACACACATATATATATATATATATATATACACACACACACACACACACACACACACACACACACACACAGTAAATATATATATATACACATATCTATGTATATACCGTATTTTTCGGACTATAAGGCGCACATAAAAGCCTATGAGTTTCTTAGAAATCAAAAGTGCACCTTATAGTCCGATGCGCCTTTTATATGAATCAATTCTTCACTTGGGTTTTGTTCAGAACGTATTTACAGCTAATTTAGTGACACTGATTTGCAACTGATTTGTAACTGATTTCCGATCGAAAATACATTACGAAATCAGTTACAAATCAGTTGCAAATAAGTGTCACTAAGTGTGGCACGTATTTCGCGACGGAATTACAATCCCCATTCTTTACATGGGGTGATTCCGACGCAAAATACGGCACAATAAGTGGCAGGACCATTGTAAATCCGACCGTATTGCAACCGCAATCCGCGGCAGCAACACAGCACGGAAATATGGAGAATGGCCTACACGGCCACCATAGTCAGAAGCGTCACTGTGTGCGGTGATACATACAGCTCTGTGCGCAGGAGCCTTGTGCTTTATAATCCTGACCTAGACGACTTAGCAGGTGCTCATTGATAATGCGAAAATTACGGTACTCATGCACACACAGTTATCGTTGCATATGAAAGTTTGTTTGTGTGGAGATTCGAAATTGCCTTTTGCACTCCACGACGCATCTGCATATCACAAGGCATTATGGGAAAGGAGCTGAAACGGCTGTCTGCAGATGAGTGATGCTGGCTTGGCTAATATCCCTTTTGCTTTCCAAAGATCCAGTTGGTCAAAAGCAAATTGAGGATTTGTTACATCCAATAGAGGTCGCTTGAGCTTCTCAGCTCCTTTCCCATAACGGCTTGTTATATGTAGATGCTTCGTGGAGTACAAAAGGCATTTTCGAATCTCCACACACCTATATAGGTGCTCTCCCTAAGGAGAGATCTTCCCTTTCTGAGCCACTCATTGCCTCCCACCTAGCCAGCCTGCATTGCTGTGCTCTGCACTAACGAGGGGCAAACACCCCAAAACGGCTGTCTGCAGATGAGTGATGCTGGCTTGGCTAATAGCCCTTTTGCTTTCCAAAGACCTAGTGGGTCGAAAGCAAATTGATAATTTGTTACATTCAACAGAGGGCGCTTGAGCTTCTCAGCTATTTTCCCAAAATGCCTTGTGATATATAAAAATGTAGAAAGATAGAGTACATTCTAACAGAAGGGTGCACAACATGCCACCCCCATTGCACCTCTGTGAGGCCCCAGCCATAAGGACACAGACATGCTTTGTCTCTGTCCTCAGACTTCAAAAAGTAATATTCATCTTTTGGGCACCGTATGGATGCACTGTTAGGCCTCGTTCACACGGCTTATTTCTCCGCGGATTGGTGCCGTACTCTGCGACGGATTTGCGCTGCAGTACGGCGCCAATCCGTCGGAGTAATTACGGTAATCCACTGCTCTCATAGAGAACAGTGGATTCCGTCGCTCCTCCCCGCTCGGCGAATCCGCCGCGGGGGGAGAAAGTGACATACACATTATTTACGGCGCGTACGCGCCGTAAACACTGCATTGTCTATGGGGCTGGGGAGCGGCGCCCCGCCGCGCTCTGGCCCCGCCCCTTATTCACGCCGGATTTGTGAGCGCAATCCAGCTTACAAATCCGTCGGGAATAAGCCGTGTGAACATGGCCTTATGGTGGGCTCTGTAAAGCTGGCACTGTTATGGTGGACACCATGGTTGGCACTATATGGCTGTATGTGCTATTGTAAACAACCTGAATGAGCAATCCAGCAAAAAAAAAAAAAAAAAAAAAAAAAAAAAACTTTTTTTTCCATTTTCTCTGGATTTCTTCCTAAAGGGAGTATTTGATTTCTAACACAATCATGACATATCCACAAGATATACCATTATTATTATTATTATCAACATTAATTTTAAAGCGCCATTGATTCCATGGCGCTGTACATTCGAGGGGGGTCACATACATAATATGTCAAATGAGTACAATAATAACAATGAATGACTTATAACTGGTACAGAGGGAGAGAGGACCCTGCCAGCGAAGGCTTTCAATCTACAAGGAGGGGGGAAGAGAGAGGAGGAAATGGCTGATAGGTTCCAGGCTCCAGATAGGAAGAGATGAATTGGAGAGTGGGCTAAACACAGTATCACACAAAAGTGAGTACACCCCTAACTTTTCTGTAAATACTGTATTATATCTTTTCATGGGACACTGAAGATATGACACTTTGATACAATGTAATGTAAAATCCAAAAATGTGGTCTTAAAATAGTCAAGATAAATATATGCTAAGAAAATCCAAAGAACATCCCAACCTCCTAAAACATAATTTTTAATAAAGGAATATAAAACGCGTAACAAATCACTAAACCCACGCTAATAGGGACTAAATTCAAATTCGACACAAAAGAGTCAATATACAAGAGGACAGGGATATATACCCTATTATGTCCCTTTGAACTAAACCACCCTAAACCGGCCTTTAGCAGGGTATCGCCCCCTTAAAAAGGGTGGCCCCACACTTCTAGGAAACCCTAAATAACCGTCTCTAAACAAAATTTGTGTATGTATAGGGAAAAGGCCGGTTTTCTACTTTATAGTCAAATGTTAAAGGGGTTTTGCCACAAAGTAAAATTGAGGTGGGACGTTTGAAAATTAAATCCTAAACATTTTCACCATTCATCATTATTAAAAATTCTGCACTGTTTTTGTTTTAGCTGCTCCTTTAGTGATCCATTGTTTACAGCTCATCTCCAGGGGATACGACCAGGGCTGAGAGCTTCTCAGTCCAGTTCGCACATGCTCAGACATCACCTCTCCTCTCAGGCAGCTACTGAGTGTTCAAACCCCGGGTGCTGTCATTCTACTCCTGTCCTTTGGACTAGTTTGTGATAAGTCAAACCGTGCAAATAAAAAAAAAAAAACCTCCATGAGGTCTGTGCATTGATAAAGAGAAAAAAAAAATCCACAGGTTAAGTTCCTGCAGGGATTTGAACCAAGGACCATTGTGCTGTAAAGCAAAAATGTTACCTCTGAGCTACAGTGCAGCTATTGACAAATTTATACATAAACAGAACTTTCTTTGACTACAGAGAGGAAAGGCCTAGTGATGTCATTCTGCTGGGTCGCATGATCTGCAATTCAAACAAATCACACACGCCCCCTTCTGAGCACAAAGAGCTGGATACAGGAGGTATGAAATGAGATCGTGGCAAAACCCCTTTAAGCAAACAGTAAAAAGTAGAAAGCCTCTTGGTCAGTATATTATGTAATTGGTCAGTATCAAAAGTAATTATGGTTAACATATAACCTATCACTGTGAAAAGTCAACTTTGTACACCAGGATTATACACAGTTGGTAGCTATATACAGCCAAGAATAGAAACCTTACATTAATGTAGTAGCTACATAGAATAAACATTGAAAAGAATTTTTGAAAAAATTACGCCCCAGACACGTATCTTCCCAGGCTATGGATTCATCAGTGGGGAATGCCGAATGGTGGTGGTCATAAAAGGATGGTGTATCCTGATGGGGAAAAGATTTTTAAGCAAGTATGCTCAAACCACATGTATTGAAGTCCCAATCCCAATACGTCCAGTTCTGATGTGGTTTTGAGGGACCTGTATGTTAGAGACCCACATAAAAGATTCCATCCAAGAAAACTACTCCCCTTAAAGTATTCAAAACAGCATTTAGGAAGTTTATTAACCCATTAGGTGTTTCACAGGAATTAAAGCAAAGTGGAGGTGAGATGTCAAAATTTCACTTTTATTGCAGATAAAATGTTTATCCATTATTCACTGGAACATGATAGATGTGACCAGGGAAATGCAACTTAACATTGCTTCCGCCAATCCTGCCATTTTAGAGATATGACCCTAATGCGCTATTTGGCTCAACCACAAGCTCCAGAATAGGAGAAGCACCTACCGGACTTTGGGGTCTCATTTTCATCACAATTTTCTGTAGGCGCCATTTCAGGTTTGTGGACACCTTAAGGTGTTAAAACTTAATAAACACCCCAAAAAGACCCCATATTGGAAGCTACACCCATTAAGGAATATATCCAGGGGTGCAGCAAGTATTTCAACCCCACAAGTCTTTCACAAATTTTTTAGCGTTCAGCTGTGAAAATGAAAATTCTATTTTTTTCCAACAATCTGCAATTTTAGCTGAAAATGTTTTATTTTTACAAAAAGCACCCCTAAAATTTGTTACGCAATTTCTACCAAGTTCAGCAATACCTATATGTGGGTATAAATTGCTGTTTGGGCGCATGGCAGGGCATGCAAGGGAGGGAGCGCTACTAGGCATGCAAATTTTGGTGGGTGCCTCATTTTGGGTTCAACATCAATCATGGATCTCATCTAGGGGTGTATTGTGCATTTTAGGTGCATAGGTGTTTCACAGTTTTGTTTTGTTTTTTTAAGCACTGGGCCATGAAAATGAGGGGGAGGAGAGGAGTGCAATTCTGCCATTGTTTTTTGAGCCATCTTATATAGTTTTTTTTTGTTTTACTACTTTTACATAATAGAAATGCGTTTATAAAAAATCGCGTTTTTATGTCGTCATAGTCAGATAGCCATAACTTTTTTATTTTTCTGTATATGGAGCGAATAAGGACTTGGGATGAGTTGACATTTTTAATGGTATCATTATGGATCAGAAATGAAATCTTCCTTAGAGCAAATTGGTTCTTGCCTTATGGGTTTCAAAGCTTTCATCAGTAGGGAAACTAAGCTTAAAGGGGTTGTCTCGCTACAATGATTGGGTTTTAATTTAAAGATCTTTAAAAAACAAGCAGCTTTGCAATATATGTTCATTACAAATGTCCTACTGATTTTGAGCTAGCCCTGTTAGTATTACTACATCAGCTTCTCAGATCTCTATAGTAGCTCCACTCCTGTTGATCCTTATCTTACTGGCTGTCAGGTCTGAATGACTCATCACCTTTGAAGACAGGTCGGAGCAGAGAGCCCCTCCCGCACAGAATGCTTCTGGAGTGGAGGGAGGAGGAGGGAGGGGGGAGGGAGGACTCTGGCGTCTGTGTCCATGCTGCTTGGATTAACCCTGTGTGTGCCTGCTTCCTCCTGCTCTCTACACAGATAGATGTGACAGCAGTGACCCTGTCTGTTACTATAATCATGATATGTCTTTGGAACTGTGACTATACTAATATTATACAGATCAGGGGGCATGTGAATACTTTATGTTCTCCTGTATTAGTGAGACATCCTGAGTATAGTAACACTGCCCTTGTTGTTGCTGGAGATGTGGAGACTTGTAAGCTAAGCAGGGGATATAGGAACACATGCATCCCCTCTGCTCTATTAGCACACCACTTCACCTTCCTCTCTACACTCATAGATCAGCCCTCTCCTGCAACAGACCTAGGCAGGCACACACAGGGTGAACTCTGAGAGCAAACCCCCTCCCCCCCTGTATAGAAGTTACGTAGCTGCCTGTGTGCTGATGGGAGGGGGGAGAGGGAGCAGAACAGACAGACCAAGAAACACGCCCCTCAGTTCAACTTACCAGGGACACTGACAGGCTGAAAGCTCGTAATGAGACAACTCCTTTAACAAAACTCCTTATCTCCCTCCATTCACCCATATTTTCCCCACTCTTGGTTGAACTTGATGGACATGTCTTTTTTCAGCTGTACCATGTAACTATCTAACGCTTTGATCGCTTTTTATCTATGTTTTTGTGAGCCGTTTTGAACAAAATACAGAAATCCTGGTAATGCTTTTTATTTTTTACCGCAGTCACCATGCGGTATAAGTGACTTGTTAGCTTTATTCAGCAGGTCGATACAATTACAGCGATACACAATTTCTATTTTTTTTTTTATATTTTACTGCTTTTATACAATACAAACACTTTTACTCAACTTTTATAGGCATAGTGATGTCACGGGCAGCCCCTGAAGTCTAACAAAGACTTCCGAGGCTGTCTGGTGAGACAACAGCAGCTGCAATTGCACTGCGGCTGCTTTGATATGGACAGAGGGAGCTTCCTCCTTCTGTCTTTCCCTTAGCTGCCGCGATCTAAGGGGTTAATCGCCCAAGGCTGGAGCTCACTCCGGCCGTGGGTGGTGCAGCATGAGGCCAGCTGAAATATATAGCTTGACCCATGCTGCAACCGTACAGGCTCTGCTTGTGAGCTTGCACGATCCTCATGACGTACCCATAGGTCAATTTGCGGGAACCCCTTCCCGACCATGATGTATGGGTATGTCAAATGTCGGTAAGGAGTCTAAATTTACTACATCCCCTGGGAAAGGTACAATATGACAACACTGCATTTGGGCCAGAAAATGTTGTGCACCCCTGCGCTAACATTTTGGCCTGGCCATGAAGCTCAAAGCACAAGTTACCTAGTTCTACAGCTAGCTAAAAAGGGGTAATGTTACTCATTAGAGAAAGACACCAGGTAGGTGTGTGGAGATTTATACACTATCATTTGCTCCACTGAAACTTAAAATATTCTAAAAGGCTCATGGGAAATGAGCCAGGACTTTAAGGAGCCACCTATCGCATGTAGCATTCATTAAAGGGTTTTGCCACGATGTAATGTTGACGTGGGATCCTCCAAAATGGGTATTTAATCACTTTTCTAAATATATGTCATTACAAAAAGTGATGCCTGTGAGAGCTACAGCATTGCTAAGTCCCTCTTAGTTTCCTGAAAGTTTACATTAGACATGACCAGGACACTGACAGGAGCTGATCTGGCCGCGCTTGCGTGTTTGCGCTTCTTATCTGATGACAGGGAACATGAAGGAGCTTGGGAGGGACTGCGGAGAAAAAGCAGTGAATGAGTCTGTCTTTTGTATAGAATCCACTGGTTGTAATGTAATTATTTGAGTAAACATTGCAGACGCTCCCTTCTTCCTCACTCTCTGCTCACTCCCCTCCCTCTTACCCCTGCAGCCATTCATGACTCAGCATGCTTTGTTTATTTTCTCTCCTGAGCAGATGAGAGGTAAGGAACTCACTTCGTGGCAAAACCCCTTTAATTCACCTAGTCAACTAGAATTCTACTCTGCACTGATGAAAGGCAAACATACCTAAACAGCTGTCTGCAGATGAATTCCATTAATTCCATTAACATTGCAAGTCTCGGTGAGTTGGATGCGAATATGTGGTGCTGCAGTGTCCTAGCGCATTTCCCATGAGCCTTTTAGAATTTAGTTCTACAGTTCTACAGTACATACCAGGTGGACCCATGAGTATACAGCCAAGTCCTTACTTCCTAAGTCCAAAGACCTCAAGATCATACCTCAACTCCAATGAAATCCTCAATCATCACTGTCAAAAATAAACAATTTTCTGATTAACTAACCATTGATTTATTATAGGGGTGCATACTGTATATAGTGAAAAATGAAGAATCAGTAAATCTACCTTTTTATGTAAAGAGGGGTATAGGCACAAAATAGTGAGGGTGAAGGCACAATGTGGAGATTAATATTAGTGTCCCCCACAAGCTAGTGTCAGACATGCTGTTCCCAGCGCTGTGTCCCTTATTCTGTAAGATGCAGCAGTTTTAGAGTGTTTAATGCTCAAATATGCAGTTTTCAGCCAGAAAAGAGTCAGTTTTTTTCAAACCCCGCCCACCTGAGGCGAGCCCCGCCCACCTGAACTGATAAACCTATTACTTTGAACAGGCAGAAACATGTGAATAACTGTCAGTGGGCGGGGCTCACCTTTGGTGGGCGGGGCTAACACCTGCTCATGAATTAAGATTTGAGCTTTAATTACTCTAAAACTACAGCATCTTACAGAATAAGGGACACAGCGCTGGAAACAGCATGTCTGACACTGGCTTGTGGTGTCCTCAGCAAGGGGGCATAATCTATGTGACAGGTTCTCTTTAACCTATTAAATTAAAACTAGACTAGGCATAAGCTGGGCCAAATTCCTCACAGTGCGTACCTATTTTTTGGACTATGATTTTCTCAGAAATCGAAAGTGCGCCTTATAGTCCGATGCGCCTTATATATGAATCAATTCTTCACTTGGGTTTTGTTCAGAACGTATTTACAGCTAATTTAGTGACACTGATTTGTAACTGATTTCCGATCGTAAATACGTTCCGAAATCAGTTACAAATCAGTTGCAAATAAGTGTCACTAAGGCTATGTTCACACGGCTTATTCTGGGACGTAATTCAGTCCGTAATTACGCGCCGGAGTGCGGCAATTACGGGCTGAATCCGTCCCAGTAACTACGGTAATGCACAGTTCTCATAGCGAACTATGCATTACGTCTCCTCTCCCTGCTCGGCGAATACGCCGAGGGGGGAGATAATTGACAGGTCACTTTCTAGCGGCGTATACGCGCCGCTAGCAATGACTATCTATGGGCCGGCGAAGTGCCGGCCCCCCGCTCGCTCCCCCGCCCCCGGCGGAATTGCGGGGCGGAATTACGCCCCGCAGTTAAGCCGTGTGAACCCAGCCTAAGGCTATGTTCACACGGCTGATTTCAGAACTGATTCATGTTGGATTTCCGACGTAAATACGTTCCGAAATCAGTTGCAAATTAGTTGCAAATAAGTGTCACTAAGTGTGACACGTATTTCGCGATACGGCACAGAAATATGTACATGTATTGACTTTTGTTACAACTTTACAAGTTGAGAGTTATTGTGAAAGTGTTGAATGAAGCTTGGCTTGCGGTCTGAGCTTTGTTTCATTTAATGTGCCGCGCCTTATAGTCCAGTGCGCCTTATATATGAACCAAGAAGACTTAACAGGCGCTCATTGATAATGCGCCTTATAATCCAGTGCGCCTTATAGTCCGAAAAATACGGTACACTATATGGTAGATTTAGTGCATCTTGTTAAAGATATTAGACACTTTTTAAGCCACATCTTGGTATTATATCAATATTTCCCACCAAATATATCTTCCCTTTGACAATACATTGATTAGTTGACACAAAGCTGGTTTAAGTATTATACAGTGCCCATTCAAGGCAATGCATTGTGTATGTAATGCAGGACAGAACAGGTCCTCCTAGTGAGACTCTTTGTAAAGCCTGGTTCACACCATTTGAAACTTCCATTGCAAAGGTGAAACCGAACCCGTTTTACAACAGACACCAACAGTGCCTGAAAAACCTCTTTGGCTAAAATGGGGTCTGTTGGATTTCTTCCATGATGTCTGCAGTTATAATTTAAACAATAGCGCAGCTAAGAGTTACAGTATTTCCTATGCTGACCTTTGACAGCACAGCTTCACTTTCAGTGCCGGGGTCAGTTGTGGCCTATCAGAGAACAACAAAGGCTCTCTAAAAAAGTTCCATTCAAAAATATTTTTTTTTTAGTTTTTTTCTTTGAAGTCATTCTTTGGTAGATCATATCTTTACGTTGCTGGAAATCTAAGGCTCTGTCTACACTGCAGTGGACAAAAAAAACGACCTGAAAACGAATTACTAAAAAAGTTCATAAAACTGAGTTTTCTGTCCTCTCCTGTCAAAAGCAGCTGAAACAACGGCCGTTTGTCTGAGCGTTTTTTGGAGCGGCTTTGCTCTGCTTTTTAATGTATGCACAATTTAAGCCATGGGATGTAAGCTACACCCTACAGGTGGAGTTAACATGTTAAGTAGTCACTTCCTACAGATCACTGTAGCCATTGTGAGCACATTGTCCTTTGTGTGCTGCTGCTGCGTGCTACTGTTTTATTAAATTTTGCACCAGATTCCTGCACCAAAATCCACAAAAACCCACATTATCTTTCCATACAGCAAGATAACTGTATTAGTGTCAAAATCTGTAAAGAAAAGGATTTTAGCGCCAAACTCCCAAAAAACGCATTATTGCGCCAAATTCCGTAAAAAAAAATATTTTTAGTGTCAGAAGCGAGATCAGTTTATTAGCGCCAAAATTTTTAAAGATATTGAACTAAGCCCCCAAACCCGTCAAAAATCGGATTCTGGCGCCGAAATCCGTAAAAAATGTATTTATTTGCGTCAAAAGCTAGATCACTTTATTAGCGCCAAAATCTGTAAAGATACGGTTTTTTGCCCCAAAAGCCATAAAAAACGGATTTTTGCGCCAGAATGCGTAAAAAACGTATTTTGGCGTCAGAAGCAAGATAACGTTATTAGTGCCAAAATCAGTAAAAAAAATGATTTTAGTGTCAAAAAACGTAAAAAAACTTATTTTTGCGCCAAAATGCGTAAAAAAACGTATTTTGCCGGCAGAAGCGAGATAACGGTATTAGTGCCAAAATCAGTAAAAATAATTATTTGAGTGTCAAATATCGTAATAAAACGTAGTTGTGCGCCACAATCCGTAAAACGTATTTTTGGCGTCAGAGGCGAGATAACGTTATTAGCGCCAAAATAGTTACAAAAATTATTTTAGTGTCAAAAAACATTAAAAAAACGTATTTTTGCGCCAAAATCCGTAAAAAAAACATATTTTTGGCGTCAGCGGCGACACAGCGTTATTAGTGCCAAAATCTGTAAAAAAAAAATAATTTTAGTGCCAAAAAACGTAAAAAATGGATTTTGGCGCCAAAATCCGTAAAAAACGTATTCTGGCGCCAAAATCCGTAAAAACCGTATTTTCGGCATCAGTAGCAAGATAACTTTATTAGCACCAAAATATGTTTAGAAAAGGAGTTTAGCATCAAAATCTGTAAAAAACCAGCCTCTGACGCCAAAATCTGTAAATAACGTATATTTAGCGAAAAAAATATGAATTGCGCAAAAATCGTTAGCGACCCAAGCATGATCATTTTATTACAAAAGGTACAAAAAAGGCTCATCTGACACTTGTATGCAGATTTGATAAGATATAACCTTTATTAACACCCACTATAGGTGGGACTTGGGTCTCCTGGGAGGGTTTTCATTGAAAAATCGCGGCAAAAAACGCAGCGAAAACGCGCCAAAAGATGTCCGCCGCTTTCCATAGACTCCTGTAGTAAATTTTCTGCCCTGCTCTGGCGTTTTTTAAAACATGTTGCAAAATACGACCAGTGAAAAAAACGAGCAGAAAAAAGAAGCTCAGTGGAGACAGCAGAACGTTTTTACAATAGAGTCTATGGGAGATGATTACAGTCGTTTTTCCAGCGTTTTTAGAAAACGAAAAACGCTGAAAAAACGGACATTTTTCTATGCAGTGTAGACATAGCCTAAGGCAACATTCTAGACAAAAGTCAATTCCAACCAATAATGGCGTATGGAGAGTGGTGTCACCTTTCCAGTGTAATAATCTCCAAAAAAATGGGAATCTCGCAAGAGAACAGAGAGCGTGACTATTAATCACTATATTTAGTATTTTGCCATAGGCAAACAAACTCTATCAGTTCTCTATAAAACACTAAAACGTAACTTTTATTATGTACTTAACCTCTATACGCAATATTTAAAAACCTGACTTCTAACCTCTCAATTTTTCCCTTCCTACTTCTGAAGGAATAACTCCCTTTCCATTATCAAGTCTGGTGGAACCCCATCTACTAACAGGAAAACCTTATATATACAGTAATTTACTAACTCCAGTAAGGGATCCCAAGCCTCCTACTTGGGCAGTCATCTCTAATCTAATGGACATAAAACATATAAGGCTTCTGTGTAACACCCTCTGCAGCGGGTGTGAAACGGAAGCACCCGCTGGAGAAGACACTGGAGCACATTGGCAACTGGCTCCAAAAATACTGGCATACATGCTTAAGGGCTCATCCCCACGGCAAAGGACAAATACCGTTTGGTTTATCCCCCTTCCCATTGACATTCACATTGCGCCCGAAAACCGGACAAAAGAATGAACATGTTCAATGTTTTTCGGGCCGCAGGTGGTTTGAAAAACCGTCGGGCGGAAAAGCCATGCAGTGGTTTTCCATAGCGGCCCGGTATGTTAGTTTGCAGCCGGTTTTTCAGACGGTCTGCAAAGCCGCAAATCATCTGAAAAACCAGCCGCAAACCGGTGCCGTGGGGATATGCCCTAACACTTATGATATGTTTTACACAATTTCTAGACACCTCTGCGCCTTGCCTGCCAAAAGGGCATGGCCTTGGCAGAGTGGTGTGGGTTTTGTGAGGAAGGGGGCGTAGCTTTGTGGAAAGTGACACCGTGCAACAAAATATACACCAAAATTGTGGCGTAATTAGTGGCATAAAATAAGCCAACTTATAGAAGGTGTACTGTACAGATAGACTACACAGTCTAAACACCCTTCAGATTTAATCAACACTATAATAAATGTGATGCATTGTAATACTGTGTAGTATAATTTTACACTGTACATGTATTGGACAGTATTGATAAATCTGTCCCATTAGAGGGGTTGTCTCACTACAAGGATGGCTTTTTATGTTAAAGATCTTGCAAAAACAAAGATCTTGCAATATATGTCCATTATCAGTGTCCTACCTATTCGGAGATATCCCATCTTGTATGGGCTGATATCAGCTCCTCAGGTCGCTATAGCTACAGACCTGTTTGATCTCTCCTGATAGGCTGCCAGCACTGGTTGCTATGGCTACAGACCTGGCTTCTACTGCAGCCTAGTAGAAGTCAGAAAACACGCCCCTGAATTCAAAATGAAACCAAGAAAACAGGACTGAGGTAAGATGAATCAATGTAGTGAGACAACCCCTTTAATCCCTGCATAGAGTGGATATGTGAAAGATCAGTAATGGTCCACAGTCATAGACTGCTCCCTAAATATGTCAGAAAATAGTCTGCACTGGAACTATCTGTGTACGGAGGCTCATACTAACATGAGAGGACTGACTCTGGCTGCACACTTCCTACAAACCTCCAATAAGAGTTATACATTTAACCCATTAGATCACTGAGTAAAATGAATAAATATGGAATAAGTAGAGACAAATTATGGAATGTCTCTCCTATATCTGGTGTGGCTTCATACATGCAAGTTTTTATTCCACAACAAATGATATTCTGTAATTTCACATAAAAGCACTACATTTCCTAGAGGTCACTGAAATAAAAGAAATTGTGCACATCAATCTGTCTTGCCAGCTGGGCTGGGATTTGCAAAAGACCTTGCTATATAATATTTACTCCGATTTCCCACTAGTGGTAATTTATACAGAAGCCATCAACGTTTGGCAATGAAAAATGTATGACACACAGAACACATCCTTTATGTGTAAATGCGATTGTGTACATCTGCTTTCCCCTCCTGGATTCCAGATAGCACTGCTCTTTCCCGGAATAATGATAGTTTTTGTAAAGCTGCTGCTTCTGGAAAATGATGCGAGTCTGTGATAATGGCCGGTTTACCCGCTGCATAATGTAACACAAGAGGCATCATTAATTTAAATAGAAAGGAGCAGGCTCACAGATGATGTCCTAGCTATGGGGACGGCTGAGAAACGCCACCAATTCATCTTCATAGAGGTTTCTCCAAGGTTACCTCGTTACATATCTGCATAACACACATGCCTCGGCTCAATAAAAAGCTATATTATCCCCTTGAGGAAGGGGCGGAGCCCCGAAACGTCGCGTACGGCTGCACACACCTGAGCAGGATGTCTCAGGATTGAGAATGGACATACCTCAGAACGCTACCTGCTATGTCTAAGGACTGACCAAATTGATACTCCATGCTTGGAGATCTAAAACCGCAAGTGCAATCTAATTTATATGTTTATACACTGTCTATGTGTGGTATGGCTTTATAAGTTGCCTAAATAAATATTTGCAGAAGATAGCATTATCTCGAATTGTGGAGTGTTTGCTGCTATTGTTTGGACATAGGTTTAAAGAGAACCTGTCACATAGATTATGTCCCCCTTGCTGAGGGCAGCACAAGCTAGTGTCAGACCTGCTGTTTCCAGCGCTGTGTCCCTTATTCTGTAATTCTAGAGTATGCTCAAATCCGCAGTTTTCAGCCAGAAAAGTCATGAAAAGAGTCCGTTTAATTCTTGAGGCTAGCCACGCCCAACTCCCAACTAATTAACCTATTACTTTGAATAGGTAGAAACATGTGAATAACTGTCAGTGGGCGGGGCTAGCCTTGGGTAGACGGGACTAACACCTTCTCATGAATGAGCTGGACTCTTTTCTGGCTGAAAACTGCCAGGATTTGAGCATTAAATACTTTAAAACTCCAGCATCTTACAGAATAAGGGACACAGCGCTGGAAACAGCAGGTCTGTCACTAGCTTGTGCTGCCCTCAGCAAGGGGGGCATAACCTATGTGACAGGTTCTCTTTAAAGAGGATATCCATGATTTTGAAAAAAAGGTCTACATGTCGGGAGGGGGAAAATATAAATAATAATAAAAAAATGCTCAGTCAGTTTGGAACATTATAAAATAGGAGAGGGGAAATATAAGGGTGCTTTCACACAGAGCGTTTTTTTAGTGCGGTTTTGGATGCGTTTTTTTGTTCACATAAGCATAGAAATTAATGCTGTACTTTTTTGCACAAAAAACGCATAGAAAACACTCCGTGTGAAAGCACTCTAAGGATATTATAGGACTACACAGAAAATATATAAAGCGGCGGCACAATAGCCTAACGCCGACACAATAGTCTATAACCTACATAAAAATTGCACAAACATCTATCCAGAGGGTATACCAATATAAAAATGAGGAAATAAAGAGGTCCAAAATTGCAGGAAATTATAAAAGTATATAGAAATATTCAAAACAAATCTAAAATACGGTTACTGAAAGCACAAGGGGGAATCAACGGTTTGGTCGTAGTGCGTTAGAAAAACCCTGGCTATACATATTTTCTGTGTGGCCTCATGGTATCCCTGTGTACTTATTTTCAAAAAGTATCCAGTGTACTAGCACATCTGAAAGATTCATTTTTTTTATATGTGTCTCTGTAACAGAGAAAACTGGACCTGTTTACTCATATCAGGTGAGCCATTAATATATCCCATTTCTGATTCATCCCTAGGTACTGTATATACAATTGTGCATATTGAGTTGTGGATTCAGCCTTCATGTATATTTGCACCACGGGCTTATCTTTTCAGCCAGTAAGCTTTTTAACTGTTTTTAAGTTGTACAGTTGACCCAAAATCTATGCTTTTGATTTTGAATCACTTCAGGACATGTGCTACTTTAGGTCTCTTTTTTTCTTTTCTTGTTATATATATGTTATAAAGGGGAATATCTCTCCATGGGGAGAGGCACCATGCAGGTGTGTTAGGATTTAAGATTGCCTTTTGTATCTCATGGGCATTTGTATATAACAAGGCACTGTGGGAAGACAGCTGAACACTATAAGCACCCTCTATTGGATGCAGCCATCCTCAATTCATTTGTGACTCACTGAGTCTTGGAAAGCGAAAAGGATTCATGCAAAGCGAGTATAGCTCATCTGCATACAGTCGGTTTGGGGTTTTGCCCCTCATTAGTACAGAGCAGAGCTTGCTGGCTCTGTCAGGTAAGAGGCAATGGAGGAAATCTCTTTTTGGGGAGAGGCAAAATGTAGGTGACTCGACAAGTCACAAGTGAATTGGGGATGGCTACATCCAATAGAAGGTAGAGATTTCAGCTCTCTTTCCATAATGCCTCATTATATGCAAATACCCAGAAATATATTTGTTATACACACCTGGAAAACCCTGAGCCAACTGTATCCTGCATTGTGGAGATCAAGGTATATAACAGTAAGCAGTTAGCTCCCTCTAGATGCAGACAGCCATGTCCGTGTAATTTGATATCATAGTGACAGGTCAGAAGCTTTAAGCAATGGGGAGGTGTCAAGACTCTCACTGATTGCTGAAACAAAGGGGCAGTAGTAATCAAATGTGCGTTTTGCCCCTTTCCTTCTGATTAGCTCATCCTGGCTCTCCTCTTGGAGACTAACTATTGGTGTATGGACTCCGTAGACCTTCTATGAGCCTGTAGACTGCACAGTTGGCTCTCCCCAAAAATCTGAACAGAGCTGATAACAAATGATGGGGTAGAGTGCTTATTTCAGAGCTGCATTTTTGTAATCTGTGGGGATCGCATCCCTCTGATCCTCAACAATGAAAACTTTTGACATGTTAAAGGTTTGATTAACTGATTGTTAGCCTTCATATCTATGGGATATCTATATAACCCAAAAACTGAACTACGGCCATATTATTATTATATAAGGAATGAATCAGTACAGAATTTACAACCTAGAATTTAGGAAAACGGTATTAAAGACAAGAGATTCACTTGAGGTTCTTTCTTTACAATGGGAAATACAGCTACAGGAGCCTTGGGCATACAGTACATGTGGGAACATGGTCAAATTTGCCAATTGTGGAGTATCACTTTAATAAATTATAATCATCTAAAGGGGAAGAAAAAATAAAAAGCAGCAGATATTCATAGACCTCAGTATTTTTCAGCTAAGCGATAAAAGAAATCTTTGTACAATTTTTATGATTCTCTGTTAGACCATATCTGTAACCGGCAAATGCACATTAAAAAGAATAAAACAAACAAAGAAAAAAAGATAAAATGATGCCATTGCTCACACACTGATATTAAAAAGTAGTGGTAGGAACATAAGAAAAACTCTGCTAAAAAGCCCTGCATGTGACTAATGTTAATTTCAAGTGAGGTGCAAAAAGGTTCTCCTACCTTGTGTGAAAGATCCACCAAACCTTAATGCCAAGCACTATGACCCAAGTGCAAGACCATGAATCAATGAGCCAACGTCTATTAAGAGGCAGTTTATCTATAACTACCAGTAAAGCTTCTAAATGGATGACTGCATTCATGTATCTAGACCTCCAGGAGGAAGTGCTCTTTAAAAATGGAGGATGAATAATGTGCGTATCCCACCACTACAAATCAATGTGTGGACAGGAATCAATTGATGTTAATAGATCCCACTCATCAAATACTGCCATGCTAATACCAGATACAGTACCAGATACAGTACCTCCTTATACAAGACAAAAAGGTAAGTATTTCATGCATCAGTCCCTGCACAGCACCCAATGTTACACGTGCAGAAGAACACTTAGGTGCAGTTACCAGACACCTATAAGGAGTCTCTGGAAGGCTAAGCCTTCAGTGGTGGTCTCTATCACAACATGTCGTCTGAGTAACCTCCCCAGTCTTCATTCTGGCTCTACAAATACAAAACCGAATGTTGAAGAATAAGGTTTCAAAGCAAAAACTTAAAACAATTAATTAAGTAATAGGTACACAATATAAGCGTATCAGCAGCATCTTCCATCAATGACCTAATGCATATGGCAAGTAAATTGTAGGGGTCATCTTAGACAATTTCTGATATGTCAGAAATTGACATTCCCTAACATTTTTGTGCACAATATCCAGTCAGGTCAGCTCTACTTTTATGAATGTATTTGTGAGTGAAATTCACATAAGAATGAAAATGCACAGTTAGGGGCCGTTTACACGGCACAGGACAAATACCAGTCGGTTTATCCGACCGGTATTTGTCCTGTTTTCGTGCTGTGCACACGGTCGCAGGGGGACGGCTTTTTGCCGCGGTTTGCGACTTCTAAAAGGAATTGGTCATACTGGATTTTATTTAGGGGTATCAGAATACAGGGGGCTGGATACATATGCACACCACAATTTTCAGGGTTTTCTTTAATTTTCAAAACTTTGGAGAAGCATTATAATTTTCTCGACATGTCACAAATGCTTGCTACTTTGTGTTGAACACAAAATATCAAGACAAAAAAATTAAAGTATGTGGTGGAAACATTTAAAAATCGGGAACAGTTCAAGGGCTATAAAAACCTTTTCTACCCACTGTATATCAGTATACATCTGTTTCACGGTATGCTGATAGATACCTTCGAGCTGAAAATGTGATGTGAATGGGACTTAAGTTTGTTGATGCAACTACGACAACCCCAGAGCAAGCAGTTATGTTAACCTTATTCACTACTACTAATGAGAGGGAAAATAATCTATATATTACATGGTGCCATTATTTTAATTCATTACATTAAAAAGCTTTAAACCTGGGATTAACTCTTGAAGCCCGAAATATCACACACCGTTGGTCACAATACCACCGTTTCTAACATTTTATAACTTGCTCACAATTCTTCTTAAGCAAAGACTCTGTT
>JAODAL010000418.1:87500-317317 GCA_025379985.1 Phyllomedusa bahiana
TAAGCTTACAGAAACATGGACGAGTACATCACTGGGTCTATACTGCAGAGAAGGGGCCACCATGTTCTAGCAATGGGTGAGTCTTCTACCAATCACACACGGATGGCCTATCTTGGGGCAAGGCATCAATATAAAATCCCAGAAAAAAGCCTTTAAAATGGCCATGTAAACCTCTTGCTGCTGGATAAAACTGAAATGTCTATTTGTCAGTACTACGCTGCAAATGCCAGCTCATAACAAGCATGGCACTTCAGCTGCTTTGAAAAGAGAGGGTTTCTGTGATATAAATCCATAATCAACGTGGTTATATGTTAGTAAGGTTTAGTAGGCAAGTTGCATAGGTAGTTTTAGAAGAGTTAGGGTTTGATTAACTATACCTGAAAAAGTGTCAAAGAAGAGAGTCTAGCTTCTGGGATTCAGCAATGAGAGAGTAGAGAAGCACACATGTATATCAGACGTGGACACCAGACACAACAAGCTCATAACAACAAACCAAAAGACATAGTGGGAACAAGAAACCTGCGGAGTCTCCAAAAGAAAAGGGAAACAATATCCTTTAGTCGGATTTGACAAAATACAGAATATTAGAGAATACATTATATAGACGTAAAACGAGAACACAGAGGATGGAGTTACATGCAACACATGCACAGTACTAATGTGAAGCTCCAAACTACGGCCTGCTGAATACAGCAACAGGAAGGATGTCTGAGGAATTACATGTAGTCAATGTTCAGTGTCACAGAGGATGCATCACAGGGGCACGAGTCCATTTTTGTGAAGAATCGTGTACCCCCACAACTTATATACTGGGACAGGTGTAAAGCTCCTAACCTTATTGCAGACTTACAGTGCACCTGTCAGGTGCATTACGCTGCCCTATCTGAGAGGAGGATGTGATAAAGGGTGCGAAGCGGAGCTCTGTGTTGTTTAAGTTCATATGGTTTGGAGAAGACTATCTCAGTAAAAAGCAGGGTAGATCCTTAAGAGACAATAGGAGTCCTGTGCACCACGTCCATATACAGTGATTGACAGCTTTCCCTGCATATGCGTGTAGAGAGCAAACTGTCAATCACTGTTTGTGGGCAGGATCAGCAGTACTTTCAGCTTCACTTTCACAGATTTTCTCAGAAATTCAGGATCAAATAATATAACCCATAAAGCTCTCCACAGTGCTGCACCCCCTACATCAACTCCCTCATCTCTGTCTACTACCCTACCCAGTCTCTATTCTGCTGCTGATATCAGGTTACATTCCTCAATCATCTGAACCTCCCATGCCCATCTTCAAGATTTCACATGTGCTGCACCAGTTCTCTGGAACATGCTACCCTGTACCATCAAGCACAATCCTAGCCTACATAGTTTTAGCCTACCAAGATCCCTAATTGCTAACCGCTACCTGCTATCACACTCATCTGTCACTCCTAACACCAGGGCACTGACAGGCACTTATCTGTATATAAATGTACAGTCTGGGTAGCAGGGTCACCCAACTTTTATGTAAACCACCCCATATTTATGAAACAAGGCTGGTCCATTGTAAACTTAGCACTTCTCACTCTTCTTCTCTTCCATACACCCTTATATATTGTAAGCTCTCGCGAGCAGGGCCCTCACACCTTGTGTCCCATCTTTAAGTAATTTTGTAATGTCTGTACTTATATCCTCTAAATTGTAAAGTGCTGCGGAATATGTTGGCGCTATATAAAGATTATTATTATATAATCCTATAAATCATAGCGCTCAGCTTCTCTCCTTCTATCACATAACTCTATATATCACAGAGCTCAACTTCTATCCTCTATCATATAACCATATATATCACAGAGCTCAGCTCCTCTCCCTATCATATAACCCTATATATCACAGAGCTCAGCTCCTCTCCCTCTATCATATATCCCTATATATCACAGAGCTCAGCTTCTCTCCTCTGTCATATAACCCTATATATCACAGAGCTCAGCTTCTCTCCTCTGTCATATAACCCTATATATCACAGAGCTCAGCTTCTCTCCTCTGTCATATAACCCTATATATCACAGAGCTCAGCTTCTCTCCCTCATTCACATCCTGCTCTCAGATAGGGCAGCATAAACCACCTGACAGGTTCCCTTTAGTGCTTGTTACAGCAGTGCAAAGGTGATGGACCTTATAACCATGTACTTTATATACAGACGAATAATGTCTAAGGTATGAGTTAAAGCAGGCCAGTGATTTGGATATCCATCATCAGTGGTTAGCAGCAGGTCACATACAAGAAGCTGATGGATATGCATGCAATAAAGAACTCTTTTTTCCTTACCTCCTGTAGCAGATCAGCCTGCTCAATTGCTTTAAGGACATTTTTCTTGGAGGTCTCCTGGACTTCTCCTCCCAAGAGAAATTCATCCAAAATAAAATATGCTTTCTCAAAATTAAAGATGATGTCAAGTTCACACACCTGAAACAAACCCAGTGCGATAGTTACATATGAGCAGGCAGAATGAGGCACATGGTCCTGCAGCCAAATGCAGAGGAAACCTTAGGCGGCTAGATCCCTATCAACCTTGTGTGGTCACCGCACAGCACAGGTTGTCCACAGGTGGCTGCCGGACATGGTGGCCCTCACCTAAGTATTGTAAACTATCTATGTAGAAACAGTGGCTGAGCTCAAATGATGTCTGAGGGCCTAAAGCTACTGCAAAAATGGTAGAATGATAGAGGTTACAAATGTAAAGATTTGAGTTAAACGAGCTTTAAATCACATCAAACTTTTAACCCATAAACATATCTGCAATCTGAACGTATCTAGGACAGATAATGTGTCTTCATACAAAAGGGACGTCCTGCAAGGTGCTTACTTAGAGAATATGCTCTCTGATAACAGGGGCTACCTGTATCATAGTCACTTAGAATATATGTCCTCTAATGATAGGGACTACCTGTAGAATAGTTACATAGAGAATATGTCCTCTAATGATAGTGACTACCTGTATGGTGCTCACATAGATATGTCCTCTAATGATAGGCACTACCTGTATGGTGCTCACATAGAGAATATGTCCTCTAATGATAGGCACTACCTGTATGGTGCTCACATAGAGAATATGTCCTCTAATGACAGAGACTACCTGTGTGGTGCTCACATAGAGAATATGTTCTCTAATGATAGGGACTACCTGTATGGTGCTCACATAGAGAATATGTCCTCTAATGATAGGGACTACCTGTATGGTGCTCACATAGATATATCCTCTAATGATAGGGACTACCTGTATGGTGCTCACATAGAGAATATGTCCTCTAATGATAGGCACTACCTGTATGGTGCTCACATAGATATGTCCTCTAATGATAGGCACTACCTGTAGAATAGTCACATAGATATGTCCTCTAATGATAGGCACTACCTGTATGGTGCTCACATAGATATGTCCTCTAATGATAGGCACTACCTGTATGGTGCTCACATAGATATGTCCTCTACTGAGAGGGACTACCTGGATGGTGCTCACATAGATATGTCCTCTAATGATAGCCACTACCTGTATGGTGCTCACATAGATATGTCCTCTAATGATAGGCACTACCTGTAGAATAGTCAAATAGATATGTCCTCTAATGATAGGCACTACCTGTATGGTGCTCACATAGATATGTCCTCTAATGATAGGCACTACCTGTATGGTGCTCACATAGAGAATATGTCCTCTAATGATAGGCACTACCTGTAGAATAGTCACATAGAGAATATGTCCTCTAATGACAGCGACTAACTGTATGGTGCTCACATAAAGAATATGTCCTCTAATGATCCTAAAACTGTGAGGGTTGTGAGTGTGCCTGATCACATGGAGTAACATGTTCCAGAAAACTGGTGCAATACGTGCGAAATCTTGTAGACGGGCATGGGAGGTTCGGATGAGTGAGGTGTGTAATCTTAGATCAGTAAGGGCATGTCCCCACGGCACGGGTTTTTGGCCGGTTTTTCAGACCGCCTGAAAAACCGGCCGAAAATTAGCACAATTGTGCTCTATGGAAAACCCATGCAGTGGGCAGACCGGCGACAAAACATTGAACATGCACAATCTTCCGTCCGGTTTCCGGACGGAACATGTGCATCTCAATGGGAGGGGGGAGGGCTGTTCTCCGCTCATCGCGGAGTAAAGCCGCCCCCCCCCCGCGGCCGTGGGGACGGCCGCAAAACCGGACAAATACCGTGTAAACGGCACCTAACAGAGCAGAGAGCGCGGGCAGGGTGGTAGACAGAGATGAGGGAGGAAATGTAGGGGGGTGTAGCGCTGTGGAGAGCTTTATGGGTGAGAGTGATTAGTTTATGGTGTATTCTGTACTGAATAGGTAGCCAGTGCAGAGACTGACACAGGGTAGAGGCATCAGTATAGCGGCTGGAAAGAAAGACAAGCCTGGCTGCTGCATTCAGGACAGATTGGAGAAGGGAGAGTTTACAGAGAGGGAGACCAACAAGTAGGGAGTTACAGTAGTCAAGACGAGAAAGAATAAGAGCAACAATGAGAGTTTGGGCTGTTTCCACAGTGAGAAAAGGACAGATTCTGGAGAGGTAGGGCAAGGGATTGGATATATGGGGTGAAGCACTAACATATGCTAACATTGCTAGAGGTGAGGATCAGACCACCTGGGTCTGCATAGGAAAGCCCTCTACCCACCCAGGAACACCCCCGTTTTGGGGGCAGGGTTTACATAGGTCACTCAAGCCATATGTTCTACAAGCCTGACATAAAGCATATGTTCTTTAAGGACAGGGACCAACTGCTCGGTGCTCACATAAAGAGTGTCCTCTAATGACAAGGAATTTCTGTATAGTGCTCACATAGAGAATATATCATCTAATCATGGGGGATTTCTGCACAGTTCTCACTCAGACAACATGCTGCCTAATTATATAGAATTACTGCATGGTGTTTACATTAGGAATATATCCTTTAAGGATAGGGACTTCCAGTATGGTATAGGCTCACAAAGAATGATAGCGCTCTTTCTTGCCTGCTGTCTATGCCGCGGTTTTTTATGATCTAATGAAATGAAGGTTTTCTACGTTTTTTCAAACAAGCTTTTTCTTGCTGGATATTGCATATTTTTCTGCTCATAAAGAATACATGTTCTCTAGTGATAGGAGCTTTCTACTTAACACGGATACAAGGAATATGCCCTCTGATGGTAGGGACCTTCTCCACAGTCACATATAGAATTTAGCAATCGGTACCACTCAGGACTCAACGATAATATCCAGATGGCATTCGACCTCACAGATTCCACAGTACAGACCAATATCAAGCCGGTGGTGCTCAACGAAACAAAACGTCACAGAGCACATAAATACTCCAAGAAAATATAAGACCTGACACTACCTGGCAGCTTGGTGCACAGCTGGAGCACTCACTACTTGAGTTCTGATTTATTACAGGTCAGTGCAGGAGAAGACACACATGTATAGCATCAAGGACTGTGCACCAAGCTGAAATAAATCTAATATCCAATGGTAAGTGCTGTGTAGTATTGCTCTTCTTTTCTAAGAATACTTCCTGCAGAGTGCTCACAATAGTGGTAATATGTGGTGCACAAAAACAGCTGAACTAATGACTTAAAGGGAACCTGTCACATAGGTTGTGCCCCCCTTGCTGAGGACAGAACAAGTTAGTGTCAGACCTGCTGTTTCCAGTGCTGTGCCCCTTATTCTGTAACATGCTGTAGTTTTAGGCCCTGTCCACACGACAGATTTTGGCGCGGTGATGGTCGCGGATTCCGACGCGGTTTCCACGGCCAAAACCACGTTCAAATCGCGTCCAGTTTATTAACATGGTTTCCTATGGGAAACCGCGTTAATATTCACACGCCGCGGGTTTGGCCCCCGGCGCAGGGGCCGTGGTCTTGCCGCGCGTGTTTGAGAACTCTCCTGTCAATTTTTGACAGGGAGTCCTCAGCGTGGCGGCCGCGCAGTGTTGCCGCGGGCATTGCCGCGGTTGGTGCGCGGTTTTCCCCCTGCCTACTAATTTGCATGGGGGCAAAACCTCGCCGCCAGCCACGCCCCAAACCACGGCCCACTTGCGCCGCGACCACGGCCAGTGTCAGGAGACGCGAGTTTGCGGCGAGGTCAGGACGAGGTTTGGCCGCGGGAAACATGGCGAAAGCCGCGGCCAAACCCGCGTCCCAAATCGTCGTGTAAACATGCCCATACAGCATTCACCCCTCAAATCTTATTCATGAGTAGGTGTTAGCCCCGCCCACCAAAGGCTAGCCTCGCCCACCTGGCAGTCACTCACATGGTTCTACCTATTCCAAGGAATAGGTTTATCCGTTAAGGTGGGCGGGGCTTGAAAAAAAAAAAAAAACCGGACTCTTTGAATGACTCTTTCCTGACTGAAAACTGCAGATTTGAGCATTAAATACATGAAAACTACATCATCTTACAGAATAAGGGACACAGCGCTGGAAAAAGCATGTCTGGCACTAGCTTGTGCTGTCCTCAGTAAAGGAGGGCATAACCTATGTGACAGGTTCCATTTAAAATGTAAATCATGTAATCAATCATAATGACAGTATCCATCAGACCTAAGCTATCTCAAAATCTACACCAGATCTGATCATGATGATTGCTAGAGTAGTAATAAGATCTTAAGGGAGTGTGGGGAATAGCAGCACATCTCTAAAATAAGATGAAAGGGGTTTTCTCACCACATTAATTAGCTTTAAACATGTAGGCAAAAAAAAAAAAAGACTATTACCAAATACATTGCTGTTTTGATTTTGCTTCTGTTATGAGCAAAAGTAGATCCTTCCTCCTGCCAGTGTACACAAGCTCCCTAGGTTACCGACCACTTTTATTTGCTTTCATTGCTTCAGCAGCTGTGGCTGACCATGGTGATATCACTCCTTGCTGTGTCTTAGCAGCATAGAAGCTTGTTTATCTAGGTTACAGATAAACTTTAACCCTCTAGAGCTATGTAGCATTCTGCCCTACTGTTTAAAATGATCGGTTTGCAATGTGCTACTAACAGGCTCAGGTAGGAATAGCAGAGCTTATATGCCAATCACTGCTGTAGACCTGCCCACAACCTGAACAGAAAGTAGGAGCCTGAAGCTGGCTGCGTAGCATAAGCTCCGTGAAACAGCATGGTGAGAACACCCCTTTAAGGGACATCTTTTGTAACTCTGGGCACCTTCAAGACATAAGAGAAGGTGAAAGTAATCATCTTCAGCTCAGGTACAACTGCAACAGGAAATAATAACCTACATGTAACCAAAGTAGGAAGGAACTGGCTCTAAATTACATGATTTACATTCTCCTAAAGTTTTAATGAGAAAGCCATTCTCCATACACACCATTTCATCTAAAATGCTGCAATTAGACTCACACTGCCAAAATACTTGTCCAAAAGCTCCACGTAACGGTGAATTATTTCCAGGGTGATAAGTTCATTGTCTTGGTCCTCAATGGCGCAGCAGAAGTAAAGGCTGGCATATCTGAAAGGAGAAACAGTATTTAGGATTGCATTTCAAAGTCCCACAGAGAGAAGTGCAGAGAACTAAGCCTGACTTGTATGAATTCACATATGCCTTTTTTTTTGCTGTATAGTGCTGGTTCTTTACAGGCATACGACAAAACTTGGCGCAATGTGTGCCTGACGCACATATAAAGGGGTTTTGCCACGATGTAATGTTGGACGGGGATCCTCCAAAATAGGTATTCAATCACTTTCTAAAATTTTGTGATTACAAAATTGCAGGCTGAGGGGAGCTACAGGCTGCCTTATACCTGCCCTTAGTAACTTAAAAGCTTCTATTAGATACGACCTGACAAGAGCTGCTGGCCGGGCTTGTTGCAAAATCAACTCTTATCTGATGAAAGGGAGCTGAAGAAGTTTTCAAGGCACCGGGTAGAAATATGTTGTGTTTGTATACAGTAATCCACTAGTCTAGTGTGATTATCTGAGTAAAATCCCTGCTTTATCAGATGACAGGGAACATGAAGAAGCTTTCAAAGCTGCTTGGGAGAAAGCGGTTGTTCGTTTGTATACAGAATCCACTAGTTGTTTTGGGATATTTGAGTGAACATTTCACATGATCCCTTATGCTGGTTCTGTGTCTGGCTGTGTCTCTTGCTCTCTCAGCTCAGCATGGCTTTGCTTACATTTGCTTATTAGCAGATAAGGCAGGTCCTGGCAAAACCCCTTTAATGTGCCAATGTTTGATGCAGAACTGCCCTACAAAGTTTGGCGCATTACACTCTATGTCCATACAAAGTTTGGCGCATTACACTCTATGTCCATACAAAGTTTGGCGCATTTACACTCTATGTCCATACAAAGTTGCGCATTACACTCTATGTCCCAAAGTTTTGGCGCATTACACTCATGTCCATACAAATGTTTGGCGAAATTACACTCAATGTCCATACAAAGTTGGGCGCATTACACTCAATGTCATACAAAGTTTGGCGCAATACACTCTATGTCCATACAAAGTTTGCCGCATTAACTTCTATTCCATACAAAGTTTTGCGCATTAAAACTCTATGTCCATGAAACAAAAGTTTGCCGCATTACACTCTATTGTCCTTTACAAAGTTTGGCGGCATTAAACCTATGTCCATAAAATATGGCGATTACACTCTATGCCCCCTACAAAGTTGCCGCATTACACCTATGTCCATACAAAGTTTGGCGCATTAAACTCTATGTAATGCGCCAAACATTTTCATACATACTGTCGTATTCTATACTCCTCTACATCTTTTTAGAACTGGGGTGTCGGCGCCAAGTAAAAAAAAAAACACGCATTTGAATTCATACATGTCGGTCTAAATGTGCAAAGCTGCAATACCGAACCACAGGCCTGAGTGGAAACGCAGGAAAAATCGGGCTTTCCGGGAGGATAAATTTTTATACGCATTATTCAAGCTTCATAATACCAAATTAAAAGGGCAAAGGAACATTCACCACAACAAGCGTACAGACGCAGTTAAAAGTCACTTTTAAAAGGGTTCTAGTCAGATTACCATTGCTTTTTATCTTCCATCTAGGGGACAAGTATTTTAAGAGCAAGGATAATGCAACCAACAACCTTTTGATGGCAAAAATACCAATCCCTCTAATTATTTTCTTGCTTCAAGGTGCTTAGATAGATAATATGTTCTCTAATGAAAGGCCCTGCCTGTACAGCGCTCACATAGGGATAGGGACTACCTGTAAGGTGTTCACATGGTGAATGTGTCCTCTAATGATAGGGACTTCCTGTATAGAGCTCACATGGTGAATGTGTCCTCTAATGATAGGGACTTCCTGTATAGAGCTCACATGGTGAATGTGTCCTATAATGTTAGGGACTTCCTGTATAGAGCTCACATGGTGAATGTGTCCTATAATGTTAGGGACTTCCTGTAAAAGAGCTCACATGGTGAAAAGGGGTCCTATAATGATAGGGGACTTCTGAAAAAGTGCTCACATGTGAACTGTGATCCTATAATTTAAGGACTTCCCGTATAGAGTCACATGGTGAATGTTTGTTTCCCAAATGTTAGGGACTCCGTGATAGGCTCACATGGTGAATGTCCTATAAGATAGGACCTTCCTTATGAGCTCAACATGGTAATGCTGTCCTCTAATATTGGGACTTCCTGTAAAAAAGAGCACACAATGGTTGAATTGTGCTATAATTTAGGGATTCCTGTTAGAGCTCCACATTGGTGAATGTGTTCCTATAATGGTTAAAGGGGCTTCCTGTATAGTGCTCACAAGGTGAATGTGTCACCTATAATGTTAGGGACTTCCGTATAGTGCTCACATGGAGGGAAAGTGTCCTATATGATAGGACTTCTGTATAGTGCCACAATGGTAAGGTGTCCTAAATGAAGGGACTTCCTGATAGGCTCACATGTGAATGTTCCTATAATGATAGAACTTCCTGTTAGAGGCTCACATGGTGAATGTGTCCTATAATGTTAGGACTTCCTGTATAGATCCACATGGAGAAAGTGTCCTATAATGTAGGACTTCCTGAAAAGTGATCACATGAAGGTTTCCTAAATTTGGGACTTCCTGTATAAGTCACATGGTTAAGGTGTCCTATAATGAAGGGGCTTCCTTGTATATGAATCACATGGGGAAGGTGTCCTATAATGATAGGACTTCCTTATAGACTCACATGGTGAAGGTTCCTATAATGGTAAAAGACTTCCTGTATAAGCTCACATGGTTTAATGTGTCCTCTACTAAGGGGACTTCCTTATAGAGCTCACAGGTGAATGGTCCTATAATTTTGGGATTTTCCTGAAGAGCTCACATGGAGAATGTGTCCTATAATGATAGGACTTCCCGTAAGCTCACAATGGTGAATGTTCCTATAATTTAAGGACTCCTGTATAGACTCACATGGGAATGTGTCCTCTAATTTAGGGACCTTCCTGTATAAGCTCACATTGTGAAATGGTCCATAATGTTAGGGACTTCCCGTATAGAGCCCAGGGGAATGGTCCTATAAGTTAGGGACTTCTGTATAGAGCTTTACATGGTGAAGTTCCTATAATGTTAGAGACTTCCTGTATAGAGCTCACATGGTGAATGTGTCCTCTACTAATGGGGACTTCCTGTATAGAGCTCACATGGTGAATGTGTCCTATAATGTTAGGGACTTCCTGTATAGAGCTCACATGGAGAATGTGTCCTATAATGATAGGGACTTCCTGTATAGAGCTCACATGGTGAATGTGTCCTATAATGTTAGGGACTTCCTGTATAGAGCTCACATGGTGAATGTGTCCTCTAATGTTAGGGACTTCCTGTATAGAGCTCACATGGTGAATGTGTCCTATAATGTTAGGGACTTCCTGTATAGTGCTCACATGGTGAATGTGTCCTATAATGATAGGGACTTCCTGTATAGAGCTCACATGGTGAATGTGTCCTATAATGATAGGGACTTCCTGTATAGTGCTCACATGGTGAATGTGTCCTCTACTAATGGGGACTTCCTGCACAATGCTCACATAGAGAACATGTTATCTAATGATAGGGACTTCCTGCACAATGTTTACATAGGGATGATGACCTTTTAGGATATGGGCTGCCTTCACAATGCTTATATAGGGAATGTTCCCTAGTGCACAGCGCTCACATAGAGAACTGAAAAACTGTTACATACTTTTATAGGTTAACAAAATGAATTTGTCATCTATACTATGGCTTGCACAGGTCTGAATAGTACCTCTCAAATAACAGGGTTCCACTTAAGGAAAATTCATGAAATACATGGGAACCCCAAGACTTCTAGACACCCTATAAAGTCACTCTCTGGCTGCTGGGCTGCAACCTTGGATACCACTGCCACAATTAAAAGGGTTTTCCGACAGTTTTACCTGCTCCAGCACCGCAGCTGCACTGGTGTTCCCTGTCAGTCCCCCACTGATGACATCACGTACATCGCTCATGTGAAACTAGTCCAATCACATCCCTGCATGTAAGGCTAGTATTGGCTGTAGTTACATGATCATGATGTTATCGTTGAGGGACTGCCAGTAAACACCGGAGATGCTGTAGTGTGCAGCTGCTCTTATTATTTCAGAAAAGAGAGAGGCAGTAGGGAAGTTTTTAAAATTGTCGGAAAATCCCTTTAACTTAAAACTGAATGAGAAGCAACATCAGACATGCAAAAGAGCTTGGTATATGGACCCTGAATACAGACCTTAATTATAAATCAATAGGGGTAAAAGCTCTAGTAGTAGCTGTGACAGCAATCACACTGAATGTCACCTAGCTTTTCCAGAGGAAAAAAAACAAACTTGAATTTAAATTTTAGATTTTCCTTACTATGAAGGGGTTCTCCCGTTTTTGGACAATCTCTATGTATTTAAAGGATATGTTAGCAATAAACTGACCACAAAGTGCCCTTCTGCTGGGATCCCCATCAGACTGATGTAATCTGTGGGGCAACCAATGTTTCATTTTCTTGCAGCGCCACTAGAGGAGTAACAAGTCATTACACACTTATTCATCCCATAAAAAACATGGTAAAAAACACTACCAATAAAATGAAAACATTTATTTATAATCCATTTAAAATGCCAAATACAAAATCAGTGGGGAAAAAAAAAAATCGCCGACACATTTTGTGTAAATTGCCCTAACAACTTGTTCACACAACGTTTTTGTGATCTGTTTTACGGATCCGCAAAACGGATCTAACAATTGTCATTGTGATTAACATTGAGTTCAATGGCAAAAGCGCATCGCTGTTCTTACGGGAGATCAGCGATGCGCTTTTGAGAGCTCTCCTGCGCTGCGCTTTTCGCATCCGCTTTAAGAATTAACATGTCAAATCTTCTTGCATTCTACGCAAGAGAAAGCCAATAAGAGATAATGGAGTCCGCTTTTGGTACCTGTCCAAAAGCGCTCCACACTCTGGGCATGTATTGGCGGCTCTTTGCTTCCTGAAAGCGGATGCGAAAAGCGCAGTGGGCGGCTGGACGGGGACGGCGTGAGCGCGGTGGACGGGGCATCGGCGTGTGAGCGCGCTGCGGGGCACGGCGGTGAGCGCGGCTGGACGGGCATCGCGTGGCGGGCATCGCGTGAGCGCGGCTGACGGGGCACGCGGTGACGCGGCTGGACGGGGCATCTGCGGTGAGCGGCGAGATGAGGTGAGGTGCTGCAGGGAGATAGATGGATGGATGGCTGGGTGGTGAGGTGTTGCAGGGAGATGGATGGATGGGTGGTGAGGTGCTGCAGAGATTGAGGAGATGAGATGAATGGGCTGAGCCGAGAGAGAGAGGCAAGTCAAAAAGTATACAATACTGATCCAAATAAAGTATCAACTGTTGCGTTTTTCAGATCCACTTTCTGGATGCGCTTTTCACAACTCAAAAGCGGATCCGTAAAAAGGATCCAAAACGTCGTGTGAACAAGCCCTTAGTCGCAGCATTCCTTAGCAAGGGTATGCTCCCACTGTGAGAATTTTTCACATGTAAAAACAACTTGTATCATGTGTCACCTTGTTTGTCATCGGAAATATAAGGCAAATTTTAACCCTACAATGCCTGAATTTTTATTTTTTTTTTACAAAAATTTTGGATAGACTGGAAAGGTAGTTGGAGAAAAGGAAAAAGGATTCTAAATATCTAAATTAATATTAATTATGCTTTTATTTATTGTGTGGCAAAAGGACATTTAAACAAATCATGGCACTCTGAATATATAAAATTCTACAGCATGCTACAGCTAAGTAGCACAAAAAAAATTGACTCGTCTGCATAGATATGCCACGGATTTCTGGCACATATTCCACAATCTGAATAAAAAATAAAATGCTGTGTGCACATACCCTTAACCCAGTGCCTATTCAACGCTGTGGGTGTCTGCAATGCAGGGCAGGACAGGGCTTCCGGAGCGAGAGATGCTCTTTGTAACCTCCCTTCACTCTGGGCAAAAGATGAGGATCCTGACACCCTCTTATACTAGTATGATGAATTGCAATGTTTTACTTTTCTTCTAACCGGAGATCCTCTTTACAGGAGTTTTCTCACTAGAAAGATTAGCTTTCAACATGTAGGGACAGGTTAATTGCAGACTTTTTCTAAATACACTATTCTTTTGATTTTATTCATGAGATAAGAGATTTTATCTGTGCACGTGTTTCTCTGGTTCCTGATAACACAGAGTAGGGAGTGAGCATGACTATCTCTAACAAGATTAGTCTTTTTTACAGATAAGCAATTGTTTTCACTCCTCACAACACTTTTAGCTTTATTTACTGCAGGGCAGTGGAGTCGGCAAGCCAAAGCCCTGACTCCGACTCCTCAATTTCCCAAACCTCCCGACTCCGACTCCCTCATACAGGCGCATGTTTAAGTGATAACTTTACTGTAGTAAAATGGTAACATCAGGGGTGTTTATCACCTTATGATACAATAAACAAGCTATTTAGGTAGAACAGACACTGACAAGCAAAAGGGTAACAAATTTTGATCTTTTGAACACTTGTGGGTAGAGTTGAAGAAAAGCTGTATTTGTATCCAATCCAGTCTGCACCAACATTGGGAATGTGTAGAAAGGGCCTGGGATCAGATTTTGGTCAAGATATGCTTGAATCTGATCCAGAGCCCAGAAGGATTCAGGCAGTATTAAAACCAAAGGTAGATTTCCCAAATACTAACAAAATAATAAAAATTAACATTTTGATTTTTAGGACCAAAACAGTAACAATGCAGTTATAGGAAAGAATCTGCAGAACTAAGCAGATACTAAATACTTGCAAGTCAAATTTATGTATAAGACAGGTAAGATGACTGTATATAAAATACAGTAGCCTCATGTACAAAGCTGTAGTGGATGGTGAGATATGGAGCCTGAAAGTCACAAGTTCAAAACATTGTTACCCTTTTGCTTGTCAGTGTAAAATATATTTATTGGATACGAATTTAGAACACAAAAAATTGTAAATATGCAAAACACTGCAGGAACATTTGTGGAGGCTCTGAATTTGTTCTGAGAAATAGTATTGCCTCCATCAGATCCTGCATACATGACCTCACATCTGATCTAATTATTTCCAGGCTAGAGAACGGCCTCTCTACACTAACTTGGGTTGGGGGCAAAGCAGTGACCACAGGGGCAACATCTCTAACAATGTCAGGGTATAAAGTAATTGCCTCAGCCACAGTCAGTTTTGGTGAATGGTTGATCTTCTACTTTGAAAACAGGTGAAATTTTGCTGAAATCTGTTTGCCATGAGGGCAGAATCTTTTCCCCTGGGGCAGCGCTTTGCCTGCTCCATGTCATCAATTACACTCCTCATGTGATAAGGCTTAAGATATGGGAGCAGTAGCACTGGCCGGACCCAATTCCTCTTGCTCTTTGCACTGCATCGAACTAACTGGACCAATTTATTATATATTTGGGGAGTCGGAGTCGGTCCATTTTATGACGACTCCTGCAAAATAGGCACCGACTCCGATTCCATAGCCCTGGTTTACTGAAGATTAGCTCTTCTGCACTGCTCTTTGTATTGTCTCAGTTAGTTACAGAGAAGCTAAATATGCTAATCACTGTTAAAGAACCACCCACAAACTGAGGAGAGCAGAGTGAAAGAAAAGCTGACTACGAAACTGCATGATGAGAAAACTCCAATTTAGAAAACCAGTTTGGCTCATTGTGCCTTTGTAGTCTCACCAATTCGAAGCACATGAATAAACAGAGTACATGCAGCCTGCGTCTGGGAAGCAGATACAGTTTAAGATGAAGGAGCTATAGACGGCAGGCTAAAAGAAGCTGTCATACACCCATTACACTGTAACCTTTCCAAATCTGTCAGCCTCTGCATAGCTCTATAATTACTGACACTAAAAAAGAAAAATCTGCTAAAAGCCTGTCCCTGATTGAATGCTCTTGGAGCGGATCCACCGATGCTGCGGCATCTTAGCAGCCGCTCCCTGCTCGCTAGCCATCGTACTATTAAACTCACACTGCCAGTACATTAATTCCTGAGCCGCTGTCACCAAGCAGTCAGACACGCAGCGGCGGCGAGGCCCATGGGGAGGCCGTTCAGGTTTGAGGAGATGATAATTAGGAACATTTGTTGAGTGCTCCTACATGAATTCAATAAGCCATCTATCTGCTCTCTTACAAAGGGAAGAGCTTTCACTGAAAGGGTTATTATGTCACATTAGTGCAACCAAGACTCACTTGAAAAATATTAAATGTCCAACTTGGATGGAACTAATAAACTCCAGGGACAAAACATATCCAAATAATTGACTAATACAGATGCCGCACCATTGAAATATTTATTGTTGGTAATTACAAAAGGATACAAAAGATAGATAGATGTACAAAGGAAAATGTTCACTACGATCCACGTGGAATAGCAGGATTGTAGCAAAGGCCAGCACATAGAGTGCTGTCTAACCTATCTGGTGCCCAAGTACAGCACTATGATCAAAACACTGTTAAACCACACCACATGGTGCCAAATACATACTACCGTAAAAGATCAATTGTTGCAGTAAGGCTAAGCTCACATAGTGATTTGCCCTTTTGTCTTTACATGTGGCTTAAAGGGGATGTATCGCTTCATCAGTTCTGCTGTTCTCTTGTAGCTTGATTCTCTCAGTTCCTGATATCCAAGGGTGTTTCTTCCCCTCCCAGCTGGGTGTTTCTTAACTGAAGGGGGATGACATCATCCCCCCCCCCATTCACTGTTCGTGCTCGCTCCCGAGTCAGTGTGTTCTTGAGCTCCATTCCAGACCTCCCAACTGTCCTGCATTTTAGTTGCTGTCTCAGGAAGTCCCTAATCCAGGGCACATGCCCTAGACAAGTACTGCTTTTCAACTGTATGCAGGTCCTCAGGATGAGCATTGGCAGAGTAGAATGCCACTGGCTGCCCGCCCTGCCACTTGCGCTTATAGACTACAGGCTGCCTAAAAAAGGGCAGGAGCAGCTGACCGGCGACCTGGCACAGGCAGTGCAATGATGTCCTTTGCACATGACAGCATGAAGAGAGACCCAATGGTTTCCATTCTACCTTCAAAATACCTACTACCTTCCTATTATATGGGGAAATCAGGCATACAATAAAATGGTGTGGGGGGGGGGGGCAAGGCTAGCTCTAGGGACACAAATGGGACATAACTTCTTTGTGGACAGTACAAAGGAGTTCCTATAACCACTGCTGTGGAGTAACTAAGCCAAAGCTCCGAACATAAAATAGAATATAAAAGAACATAAAACATATTTATTGGATACAACTTTAGAACACAAAAAACTTTAAGAGAACAAAGCACAATATATTGTCAGAACTGCTGTTTACAGCACTGTGTCCCTTAATCTGTAATATGCTGGAGTTTTAGGTTAGGTTCACACGGTGTATTTGCAGGGCGTAATTATGCCCCACAATTACGCCGTGTGGCCGGGAGCGGGGGGCCGGCACCACACCGGTCCATAGACTTGCATTACCAGAGGCGCATATACGCCGCTGGTAATTCACATGTCAATTACATCCCCCCCTAGGTGGATTCGCAGAGCAGGGAGAGGAGACGTAATCCATAGTTCTCTATGAGAACTGTGGATTACCGTAATGACTTGGACGTATTCCAGCTGTAATTGGCACACTCCGGCGCGTAATTACGGACTGAAATACGTCCAATTTTGAGCCGTGTGAACATGGCCTTAGAGCATTTACCCCTCAAATCTTATTCATGAGTAGGTGTTAGCTCCACCCACCAAAGGCTAGCCCCACCCACTGACAGTTATTCACATTTTTTTTACCTATTCTAAGTAATAGGTTTATCAGTTGAGGTGGGCGGGGTTTGAAAAAAACAGACTCTTTTCATGACTCTTCTGACTGAAAACTGCAGATTTGAGCATTAAATACAAGAAAACTACAGCATCTTACAGAATAAGGGACACTGTGCTGGATTAAGCAGGTCTGACACTAGCTTATGCTGCCCTCAGCAAAGGGGGCATAATCTATGTGACAGGTTCTCTTTAACAAATTGTAAATATGCAAAATGCTGCAGTAAGGGGAAAAAAAACCTTTAAAAACAAAACTTACTGAATAACATTTGTGGAGTCTATGAATCTGTTTTGAGAAATACAGTCATGCCAAAGTTGAGAAGACACAAATATTATATTTTCACCTGATCTGTTGCCCTCTGGTTTTGATGTGTGTTTTTCAGATGTTTTTTATCACATACAGAAATACAAGTGCAATCATTATTATGATTAACAAAAGCTTTTATTGACAGAATGAGAGTTAATGCTGCAAGTCAATGTTTGCAGTGTTGACCCTTCTTCTTCAGGACCTCTGCAATTCTCCCTGGCATGCTCTCAATCAACTTCTGGACCAAATCCTGACTGATAGCAGTCCATTCTTGCACAAATCAATGCTTGCATTTTGTCACAATTTTTGGTTTTGTTTGTCCACCCGTCTCTTGATGATTGACCACAAGTTCTCAATGGGATTAAGATCTGGGGAGTTTCCAGGCCATGGACCCAAAATCTCTATGTTTTGTTCCTGAGCCATTTAGTTATCACCTTTGCTTTATGGCAAGGTGCTCCATCATGCTGGAAAGGCATTGTTGATCACCAAACTGCTCTTGGACGGTTGCGAGAAGATGCTCTTGGAGGACCTTCTGCTACCAGTCTTTATACATGGATGTGTTTTTTAGGCAAGACTGTTAGAGAGCCGATTCCCTTGGCTGAGAAGCAACCCCACAATGAATGGTTTCTGGATGCTTTACAGTTGGCATGAGACAAGACTGGTGGTATCGCTCACCTTGTTTATCTCCGAACAAGCTGTTTTCCAGATGTTCCAAACATTCGGAAAGGGGATTCATCAGAGAAAATTTACTTTACCCCAGTCCTCAGCAGTCCACTCCCTGTACCTTTGGCAGAATATCAGTCTGTCCCTGATGTTTTTTCTGAAGAAAAGTGGCTTCTTTGCTGCCCTCCTTGACACTAGGCCTTGCTCCATGAGTCTCCACCTCACAGTGCGTGCAGATGCACTCCCCACCTGCCTGCTGCCACTTCCTGAGCAAGCTCTGCACTGCTGGTTAGCCCGATTCTGAAGCTGAAACACTTTTAAGAGACGGTCTGAGTTTTGCTGGCTGCTTGCTGGTCTTTTTGGGCCGCCCTGGGAAGCCTGAGGTGCAATCTTTCTAGCTGCGATACTCTTCCCTGTTAGGCCAGTTTTGTGCAGTGCAATGATGACTGCACGTGTTTTCTTTAGAGATAACCATGGTTAACAGAAGAGAAACAATGATGCCAAGCACCAGCCTCCTTTTAAAGTGTCAAGTGGTGTGATTCTTACTTAATCATGACAGACTGATCTCCAGCCCTGTCCTCCTCAACACCCACACCTGTGTTAATGGAGCAATCACTGAAACGATGTAAGCTGGTCCTTTAAAGGCAGGCCTGCATGAAGTGGAAATGTGTTTTGGGGGAAAAAGTTCATTTTCTAGGCAACTATTGACTTTGCAATTAATTGCTGTTAAGCTGATCACTCTTTATAACATTCTGGAGTATATGCAAATTGCAATTATAAAACCTGATGCAGTAGACTTTGTAAAAATTAACATTTGTATCATTCTCAAAACTTTTGGCCATGACTGTAGTATCGCCTCCATCAGATCCTTCATAGATGACCTCAAATCTGATCTTATTTTATCCAGGCTAGAGAACGGCCTCTCTACATTAACTTGGGTTGGGGGCAAAGCGGTGACCACAGGGGCAACATCTCTACCAAAGTCAGGGTATAAAGGAATTGCCTCAGTCACAGTCAGTTCTTATGAACGGTTGAACTCTTCTACTTCTTTGAAATTAAGTGAAAAAATTTGCTGAAATCTGGTCAATCTGTTTGCTACGGGAGAGGAATCTTTTCCCCTGCGATAACGCTTTGCCTGCTTCATGTCATCCAAATACTTTTCAAAATTAAATTCCTCATCTGATGAGGCTGAAGATATGGGAGCAGTAGCACTGGCAAGACCAAATTCCTCTAGCTCTTGGCACTGCATTGAACTAACTGGACCAATTTATTGCATATTTTTGGAGTCTGAGTCACCACAATGGACACCGACTCCACAGCCCTGCCTATAACAACATAAGGGGAAAAATACTATACTGGGAGACAAATTTATTGCGTGGGGCATAAAAAAGACCCTATTTCTATGTGATGGCGCAGTTACAAAAGTCATTTTTAAGGTCAGATGAAGAAGAAAACGGAAAGTGAACAACTACTCAGAGAAGAGCTCACCTGGTAAGTCACTGGATAAAACTGTATTCATTGTATGGTTTGCAGAGCTCCTGTGTAGAACTGACATCCACCCCTATAATGGGTAATAATGCTCCTTGAATAGTGTCTTTTATTCAATAATGGTACAGTGATATATCGAGTCAGATGGTTATATATGGTAACTGCTGCTTGTACACAACTGCTAAACAAACAGGCTTACAGTGACATCCTCAGCTCTGTAAAGTCTTCTTACTATACACAGCCTGCCTTGCCTGTCCTAGCACTAGGGGGAAGAGTTTGTTGACTAAGTGTCCTTTCCTAGCACCACAGCACTAATACAGGTAGGACAGGCTGCACAGCACAGCAGCACTAAGACAAGCAGCAGACTCTACAGCACAATACAGCAGTGGTAGGACAGGAAAGACAGGCTGTACAGTACAGCACAGCAGCGCTAAGAAAGGCAGGGCAGGCAGCACAGCAGTGCTAGAACAGGCTGTACTTCACAGCAGCAGTAGGACAGGCAGGGCAGACTTACAGTATAGTATAGTACAGCACAACAGCAGTAGGACAGGCAGGGCAGACAGTGCAGTACAGCACAACACAGCAGCAGTAGGACAGGCAGTGCAGGTTGTACAGCACAACACAGCCACAGTAGGACAGGCAGTGCAGGTTGTACAGCACAACACAGCAGCAGTAGGACAGGCAGTGCAGGTTGTACAGCACAACACAGCAGCAGTAGGACAGGCAGTGCAGGTTGTACAGCACAACACCGCAGCACTAGGACAGGCAGTGCAGGTTGTACAGCACAACACAGCAGCAGTAGGACAGGCAGGGCAGACTGTACAGTACAGCAAAGCACAGTAACAGTAGGACAGGCTGTACAGTACAGCACAGCAGCACTAGGACGGCGGGGCAGGATGTACAGTACAGCACAGCAGCAGTAGGCCAGGAAGGGCAGGCTGTACAGTACAGCACAGCAGCAGTAGGCAGGTAAGAGGGACTAGGACCCTGTACAGTACAGCACAATAGGGGGGGCGGGCTGAAAGGCCAGACAAAGGGCAGGCTGTACAGTAGCAGCAGCACTAGGACGGCGGGGCAGGATGTACAGCACAGCAGCATTAGGTCAGGAATGGCTCCCTGTTCATTACCAGCAGCACTAGGAAAGCGGGGCAGGATGTACAGTACAGCAGTGCTAGGACAGGAAGGCCATGATTTACAGTGCAGCAGTGCTAGGACCGAAAGAGTAGGGGCTATGTGAATGAGGATAAGAGCAGTGGGCACAAGACTCCAAGTCTGTCCTAAGCTTGTAATGAGTATTGATCTGTTATTTAAAACTTTTAAAAAGAAGACCCTTCTTCTGGACTACCGGATTAAGGCCTATAAGCACAGACCTCCAGATCTCACAAGTGCCATGTTAATCCTTATTCACATTTAGCTGTTTGCATTTGTATACACAAGTAAAATCTCTCTATGTACACATTAAACAGAGGCTGTAACAGACGGTATACAGTGATATTCGTCACCCATACTAAGGTATTCGTTTAATGGATACATTTTTTTCCTTACAAGATCCCGGACGTGAACAGTGCAGTCTTCTACAGTTTTTTTTGCAGTATACTGATGTATACTGGCCTGAGAGAGGCTAAAGGACACTTTTTTGTCCTTCGTACCTATAGGCAGCTTTAGCTTGTTTTTTAGAACTTTACATCAGATATTACACATTACATGTGTAATAGGTATGTTCACACAACGTATGCTGAAGAATACTTACTCTTCAAAATACAACCTCCAAATCTGCTTAAAAAAAAAGTCTGATTACAGGCTCATTACAAAGCCTATTTGGAAACGTATTTAGGTGATTTTACTCACGTAAACACCTCAAGAATTGACAAGGCATTTAAATTTATGCAAGTAAAAATGTCTCTAAATACACACCGCAAATATGCGTTGTGTGAAAGATGACATGTATTTTACATTGCAATCAATGAGAGATGTTTAGAACATTGAAGTATATTTTGGTGCAAAATATGTGCCAAAATAAGCTTTAAAGAGAACCTGTCACATAGATTATGCCCCTCCGGCTGAGGACAGCACAACCTAGTGTCAGACCTGCTGTTTCCAGAGCTGTGTCCCTTATTCTGTAAGATGCGGTAGTTTTAGAGCATTTACCCCTCAAATCGTATTCATCAGGTGTTAGCCCCACCCACCAAAGGCTAGCCCCTCCCACCTGGCAGTTATTCTCATGTTTCTACATATTCAAACTCATAGCTTTATCAGTTGAGGTGGGAGGGGCTTGAAAAAAATGTACTCTTTTCTGGCTGAAAACTGCAGATTTGAGCATTAAATGCTCTAAAACTACAGCATCTTACAGAATAAGGGACACAGCGCTGGAAATAGCAGGTCTGTCACTAGCCTGTGGTGTCCTCAGCCAGGGGGGGGGGGGGGGGGCATAATCTATGTGACAGGTTATATCTAAAATACGTCATTTGACATACCCTTAGGCTATGTTAACACGGCTTAAATGCGGGACGTAATTAAGCCCTGTAATTACGCGTGTGGACGGGGCGGGAGCGGGGGAGTGAGCGGGGGGCCGGCGCTTCACCGGCCCATTGACTTGCATTACCAGCGGCGCGTATACGCCGCTGGTAATTCACATGTCAATTATCTCCCCCCGCGGCGGATTCGGCGAGCGGGGAGAGGAGACGTAATCCACAGTTCTCATAGAGAACTATGGATTACCGTAATGCCTGGGCCGTTTTCATTCCCGTAATTACAGACCGAAATACGGCCCATTTTAAGCCGTGTGAACATAGCCTTAGGATATGTTCACGCAACATATTTTGAAGAGTAAATTTACGCTTCCAAATCTGTTTAAAAAAATGTACCGTATATACTCGAGTATAAGCCGAGTTTTTCAGCACAAAAAATGTGCTGAAGAATTCCCCCCTCGGCTTATACTCGAGTCACTGTCGGCACTCGGGTGCTGCGATGGCCCGAGTGCCGACAGGGAGGCTTCAGCTATATGTGGCTCCTCTGGGAGCGCATATAGAAGAATCCAGAGTAAGCCAACAGCGTCTGGGCGCTGCGGTGGTCCGAGCACTGTCAGCGACCTCTTCCCCTGTGTGCGACTCCTCCGGAGCGCATGCAGGAGAGGAGATACCACTGTGGTGCAGAGAGCGAGTGCTCCCTGCTCCGCAGTGGACTCCGGGCGGCCGCAGACTCGCGGCTGTCCGGAGTTTCCGGCACAGGCAGTGTGTGTCATCACGCTGCGTGCGCGGCCTGATGACATCACCCGCCTGTGCAGGGAAGATGGAGGAGAGCGCGCGGGAGGCGGAGCAGCGAGGAGCGAGGTAAGTGTTTGCTTTTTTGTTTTAAAACCCTACCTATACCTGCCTAAAGCCTGCTTAGGAGGACCTATACCTGCCTATAACCAGACTAGGGGACCTATACCTGCCTAAACCCTACCTAGGGGACTTATACCTGCCTATAGCCTGCCTAGGGGGACCTATACCTGCCTATACCCTGCCTATAGCCTGCCTAGGGAGACCTATATCTGCCTATACCCTGCCTATAGCCTGCCTAGGGGACCTATATCTGCCTATACCCTGCCTATAGCCTGCCTAGGGGGACCTATACCTGCCTATACCTGCCTATATCCTGCCTATAGCCTGCCTAGAGGGACCTATACCTGCCTATAGCCTGCCTAGGGGGACCTATACCTGCCTATACCCTGTCCAGGGGGACCTATACCATGCCTATAGCCTGTCAAGGGGGACCTATACCTGCCTATACCCTGCCTAGGGGGACCTATACCTGCCTTTGGGGACATATAGCTGCCTATACATGCCTATAACCTGCCTATGGGGGACATTAAACTGCCTATAACCTGCCTATGGGGGACATTAAACTGCCTATAACCTGCCTATGGGGGACATTAAACTGCCTATAACCTGCCTATGGGGGACATTAAACTGCCTATAACCTGCCTATGGGGGACATTAAACTGCCTATACCAGCCTATAGCTGCCTCTGGGGGACCTATACCTTGCCTATAATCTGCCTATAACCTGCCTATGGTGGACATTAAACTGCCTATATCTGCCTATGGGGTACATTAAACTGCCTATATCAGCCTATATCTGCCAATGGGGGACATTAAACTGCCTATACCCTGCCTATAGCCTGCCTAGGGGGACCTATACCTGCCTATACCCTGCCTAGGGGGACCTATACCTGCCTATACCCTGCCTATCGCCTGCCTAGGGGACCTATACCTGCCTATACCCTGCCTATAGCCTGCCTAGGGGACCTATACCTGCCTGTCGCCTGCCTAGGGGACCTATACCTGCCTATATCCTGCCTAGGGGGACCTATACCTGCCTATAGCCTGCCTAGGGGGACCTATACCTGCCTATAGCCTGCATAGGGGGACCTATACCTGCCTATAGCCTGCCTAGGAGGACCTATACCTGCCTATACCCTGCCTAGGGGGGGCCTATACCCTGCCTAGGGGGACCTATACCTGCCTATAACCTGCCTATGGGGACATATAGCTGCCTATACTAGCCTATAACCTGTCTAGGGGGACCAATACCTGCCTATAGCCTGCATAGGGGGACCTATACCTGCCTATAACGACCCATACCTGCCTAAAACCTGCCTAGGGGGACCTATACCTGCCTATAACCTGCCTATGGGGGCAATTATCTGCCTATAACCTGCCTATGAGGACATATAGCTGCCTATACCAGCCTATAACCTGCCTATGGGGGTCATTAAACTGCCTATAACCTGCCTATGGGGGACATTAAACTGACTATAACCTGCCTATGGAGGACATTAAACTGCCTATACCAGCCTATATCTGCCTATGGGGGACATAAAACTGCCTATACCAGCCTATATCTGCCTATGGGGGACATTAAACTGCCTATACCTGCCTACATCTGCCTATGGGGGACATTAAACTGCCTATACCTGCCTATGGGGGACATTAAACTGCCTATGTAATTTTATTGGTATCTGTTTTTATATTTAAATTCACCATTAGCCGCTGCGTTTTCCACCCTAGGCTTATACTTGAGTCAATAAGATTTCCCGGTTTTTGTGGCAAAAGTAGGTGCCTTGGCTTATACTCGGGTCAGCTTATACTCGAGTATATACGGTAATTAGAAAATTCATATTCCTATTGTTTCCTGTGCTGGTAAAATCGTCTTTTAATACGCGGCGCAAATACAATTGTAAAATACGCGTTGTGTCAATATATTTTACATTGGTGCCAATGAGAGGTGTTTAAAACCTTTTTAAAGCTTATTTTGGGGAGGGGAGAGGGGTAGTTCGGCACAAAAGTACATCCCAAAATAAGCTTTAAAATCCGTCATGTGAACATAACCTTACACAATCACAGCTGACTTTCTCATGCATTTTCACAGGGAGTAAGGGCATGCTCGCTGAGCCCACTCCCTACCTGACAGGTTTTTATTACAGCCCGCAGCTGCCAGTAGCAGATGGAGATGGAGATACCTCCGATCCCAGCCATTTAACTGCTTAGATACATCTGCAGCATCAAAGCCATTACAGAACAGTGCTGCGTCCAGTTCTGCTGCCTAATCGCTCCCACCGCAGCAAGACTGCGGAACAGTTTTAATGGCAGCCAGGGTTCTAATAAAGGCTTCCAGGCCTGTCAGATTGTACTTCTATTATATCCTGCCATAGGAGATCACTAAAATCACTATGTAATACAAGCACTTAAGCGACTGCATGCACAAGTCCTCTGCAGGGGCTTACTATTAGGCCGTGTTCACACGGCTTATTCACGGCGGATTTGTGCGCCGTATGAAGCACAAATCCGCCGTGAATACGGGGCGGGACGGGGGCGCGGGGGGCCGGAGCGCCGGCTGGGGGCGCCGCTCCCGGCCCCATAGACAATGCATTGTTTCCCGGCGCGTCCGCGCCGTAAATAATGTGCATGTCACTTTCTCCCCCCGCGGCGGATTTGCCGAGCGGGGGAGGAGCGAAGGAATCCACTGTTCTCTATGAGAGCAGTGGATTACCGTAATGACTCCGACGGATTGGCGCCGTATTGAAGCGCAAATCCGGCGCGGAATACGGCGCCAATCCGTCGGCAAATAAGCCGTGTGAACGGGCCCTAAAGTACAAAAAAAAAAGAATAACAAAAAGGTTTAAAAATATGAAAAATTCTAAATCTCCTCTGTCTCCCATTTATCATATTAAAAATGAACAAATAAACTCTAAATAATTGGTGTTACAAAATCCATGAGTCCAATCTAAACAATATTATGTGATTTATCCTACACAATGAACGCCCAAAAAAAAAAACAATGCCGGAATTGCATTTTGTGGTCATTCTGCCCTCCAGGAAAAAAAAAGGTTACATAACCCCAAGTGGTATCAATAGGAACTACACTTTAGCCTACAAAAATGAGCCGGAAAATAATAAATAAAAAAAAAAGTTTCTAATTTCAGATTGGTGTTACAAAACAAAATTATAATTATTTTTTAAAGGGAACCTGTCACATAGATTATGCCCTCTTGCTGAGGGCAGCACAAGCTAGTGTCAGACCTGCTGTTTCCAGCACTGTGCCCCTTATCCTGTAAGATGCTGAGTTTTGAGTATTTAAGCTCAATCGCAGTTTGTCAGCCGATAATGTGTCTGCTTTTACAAATCCTCGCCCACTGAGGCGAGGGCGCCGCGCCCACCTCAACTGATAAACCTATTACTTTGAATAGGTAAAATCATGTGAATAACTGTCAGTGGGCGGGGCTAGCCTTTGGTGGGCAGGGCTAACACCTGCTCATGAATAAGATTTGAGCATTAAAGGGGTTTTATCGTTTGAAGTGTTCGTGCTCTTCAGCTAATTCTATGAGATTGAATTTGAAATCCAGGGGCGTGTCTCTCCCCTCTCAGCAGGCGTGTCGCTCCCCTCTCAGCAGGCGTGTCTCTCCCCTCTCAGCAGGCGTGTCTCTCACCTCTCAGCAGGCGATCTAACTTCCCTTCTAAGCAGACTGGTTGTCTCGTTCCTTTTCGCTACAGCAGGCTGTCTCTCCCATATCACAGAGGTGTGGCCTCTTCATCCAGAGTGTCGTGTCTCTCTCCTCCTGAGAGAGCTTGTCTCTCTCCTCCCTCAGCAGGCTGTCCTCCTCCTCCAGCAGGCGTGTCGCTCTCTCCTCCCAGCAGGCCTGTCTCTCTCCTCCCAGCAGGCCTGTGCTCTTCAGGGGCCTCCCCAGCAGGCCTGTCTCTCCTCCCAGCAGGCCTGTCTCTCCTCCCAGCAGGCCTGTCTCTCCTCCCAGCAGGCCTGTCTCTCCTCCCAGCAGGCCTGTCTCTCCTCTCAGAAGGCCTGCCTCGCCTCTCAGAAGGTCTGTCTCTCCTCTCAGCAGGCGAGTCTCTCCTCTCAGAAGGCGTGTCTCTCCTCTCAGAAGGGCTGTCTCTACTCTCATAAGGCGAGTCTCTTCTGTCAGGATGTGTGTCTCACCTCTCAGCAGGCGTGTCTTTTACCCATTGAAGAGCTGTGACATCATCATTCAGTATTTGCAGGAGAAGGGGAAGGTTGACTGGACAGAACAGATCTGCAACCTCCTGCATTGTTCTCTTGTGTCTGCAGAGCCTTCATCTCCAGGCTCCACAAGCTCCTTGCTGTGCTATAACCAGTTATACACACAGCCTGAACTGATGAAACACATGTGGGGAATGCATACTGCCCCCCCCTCTTCCTCCTCTGTTATCAGGCAGGAGACTGTGTGACTATGTTATATGGAGGGAACACAGGACATAAGACTGTGTTATATGAGGGGATCTATGAGTTACAGTCAGTAATTAGTCAGATCATTCACCTTAGAGCTGGGAGATGAGTATACAGCCAGCAGCCCTCTCACACAGCTGGTTTTACTTTCGGTTTTAACAGCTCAGAGGGGAGCAAACACAGAGTGTGCAGGCAGCCAATCACAGCGCAGGGGGCATGTCCAAGGTGGAATCCGTCCGAGGGCGAGTCCAAACTAGCCAATCACAGAAAAAGGGGCGTGTCCCAACTAGCAGCAGCAGAAATAGAAAACAGATGCACAGAAAAGCCCAGATCTACTATATTAAGTGACTTAGGTAAAGCAACCCCATTACAGAAGTGCTTATTTTTACTGTCCCCATAATCTGAGATATGATCTTTGTAGCAAGAAAACCCCTTTAAATGCTCTAAAACTGCTGCATCTTACAGAACAAGAGACACAGCACTGGGAACAGCAGGTCTGACACTAGCTTGTGCTGTCCACAGCAAGAGGTGCATAACCTATGTGACAGGTTCCCTTTAAGTATAAAGAAAGCTATATAAATTGTGTATCAGCCAAAATGTACCGGCCTGCGGAGTAAAGATAACTTGTCAGCCATACCATAGGGAACACCCCCTACACACACACACACAAAACTGCAGGGGTTTTTTCACCACAATTCAACCCCACAAATACATTTCCGGGGGTTTTATAACACATAAAATGATGATGTAAATAGTATCATTAAAAATACAACTTGTCCAGCAAAAAAAAAAAAAAAAAAAGCCCTCAAACGAGCCCTCTTTCACAGTTGGGGTCCCCACCAATAGAGGTCGCAAACAGAGAAGGGCAGAGGACCATGTGTTGCTGGCCTCTATTAAAAATGCCAACCAAGTGAGCTTTGTGGCTACTGATCCAATGGGATAAGTAAGAATTCCCTATGTCAAGTTAAAGGGAATGTGTAATCAAAAAATGACTAATTGTTTAAGTCCCGTTTTTATATTAAAACATTTTTTAGGAATTTCTGGTTGGTTTTTTTTGTATTTTTCATATTGCTTTCAATATTTTTTAATAATTCTTAAGTCTTGCAGTTTTCACTTTGGCCACTAGGCCTTGTTTGCACTGCTTTAACAGCAGTCAGAGAGATCCTTTACAGTAGCTTCATGCACATAGGAGACTGACTCAGTCCCATTGACTTCTATAGGAGAGTTTTCTAGTCATGCTCTGTGACCTGGGAAGAAGTCACTGTGCAGGGAGGTGAAAGGGTAAACTGTGACTACCTGCTCAAGTGATTGGTGGATCCTGTGTTATCTATTCACACTGGTGTCTCCTTTCAGTTTGACCATACCTGTGTTAATAATGAGCAGACAACTGATAATCTTTCTCTACATAACAGGAAGTGTCAGACTATTATTAGGCTTAGTGGCCATAGTGAAAACTGCAGGACTTCAGATTTAAAAAATAGTTTAAGTCATCTGGAAAATTAAAAAGAAATATAACCAAAAAGTCTTAAAAATGTGTTTAACATAAAAACGTGAGTTAAACAATAACTCATTTTTGATTACACATTCCCTTTAAAGGGAGTCTCCAGCGATCACAATTTTATGGCATTGTACCTCTCTGACATGACGAAGATGAATATATCTGTAGTGGAAATGTTGGAAGGATTCAGTGACCAGGGTGATGCAGAAAGCACTTGAGCTGTAAAGCATATGCTCCAGTTAAAAATGCAAGTCACATTATGTGACCTCTTTACTAACAACATCTGCCAATCTGTCAGGATCCATCTCCTATTGCAGCAACAGAAATACAGTATATTCATAGTTTCTGACAGCAGAAGCCGTGGGTATGTCACAGCCCATCTGCCACCAAGACAGAAATTTCTACATAACCAGATCAGCAGTAAAAACTTAGAATATAGACGAGACAAATCATTAAAAAAACTGAAACAAGAAAACAGTCCCAGATGGCTTTAAAGTTTTACATTTGAAATGAGGGGGATTAGAGTAAGTAAAGCTGCTCTAAACACTAGAGACAGAGTAGATGTAATGTATAGTCAGCTAGAAAGTGTTGGTGCTGCTGTCGCCAAATGTAAAGCATATTGCCTATGATGCATCTGTTAGCAGCGTAAAAATATGCCACGCAAGAGGGTGTTGTGAATGCCCAGCCAAATGGCATGCTATAGAGGCTCTGAAATGATAGGCAGGCAGTGCATGAGATGGTTCTGAACATTTCTCCTTGAGATGAATTTGTATGCAAGTTGTAACCAGGGCCGTGGAGTCGGCAAGCTAAAGCCCCGATTCCGACTCCTCAATTTCCCAAACCTCCGACTCCTGACTCCCTCATACATGGCGCATGTTTAAGTGATAACTTTACTGTAGTAAAGTGGTAACATCAGGCTGTTTATCCCCTTATGATACAATAATCAAGCTATTTAGGTAGAACAGACACTGACAAGCAAAAGGGTAACAATGTTTTGATATTTTGAACACTTGTGGGTGGAGTTCAAGGAAAAGCTGTATTTGTATCCAAGTCCAGTCTGCACCAACATTGGGAATGTGTAGACGAGACCTGGGACCAGATTTTGGTCAAGCTGTGCTTGAATCTGATCCAGAGCCCAGAAGGATTCAGGCAGTATTGAAAACCAAAAGGTGGATTTCCAAAATTCTAACAAAATAATAAAAATTAACATTTTGATTTTTAGGAGCAAAACAGTAACAAAGCAGTTACAGGAAAGAATCTGCAGAACTAAGCAGATGCTAAATACTTGCAAGTCAAATTTATATATAAGATGTAAGATCACTGTATATAAAATTACAGTAGCCTCAGGTACAAAGCTGTAGTGGATGGAGAGATATGGAGCCTGAAAGTCACAAGTTCAAAACATTGTTACCATTTCGCTTGTCAGTGTAAAATATATTTATTGGATATGACTTTAGAACACAAAAAAGTAGTAAATATGCAAAACACTGCAGGAACATTTGTGGAGTCTCTGAATTTGTTCTGAGAAATAGTATTGCCTCCATCAGATCCTGCATACATGACCTCACATCTGATCTCATTATTTCCAGGCTAGAGAACGGCCTCTCTACACTAACTTGGGTTGGGGGCAAAGCTGTGACCACAGGGGCAACAAATCTAACAATGTCAGGGTATAAAGGAATTGCCTCAGCTACAGTCAGTTTAGATGAATGGTTGATCTTCTACTTCTTTGAAAGCAGGTGAAAAATTTTGCTGAAATCTGTTTGCCATGGGAGCAGAATCTTTTCCCCTGGGGCAGCGCTTTGCCTGCTCCATGTCATCAATTACACTTCTCATGTGATGAGGCTGAAGATATGGGAGCAGTAGCACTGGCTGGACCCAATTCATCTTGCTCTTTGCACTGAATTGAACTAACTGGACCAAATTATTATATATTTTGGGAGTCGGAGTCGGTCCATGTTATGACGACTCCGACTCCTGCAAAATAGGCACCGACTCCACGACTCCGACTCCACAGCCCTGGTTGTAACATGTACATTTTTTAAGTGAAACTTAAAGGGGTTTTCTTGCCACAAAGATCATATCTGTAATGATGGGGACAGTAAAAATAAGCACTTTTACAATTGGTTTACATTACCTAAATCATTTAGTATAGCAGCTATGAGCTAATCTGTGTGTGTCTAGAGCGATTTCTGCAGCAAGTGGTCGGGCCACACCCCCTTTTCTGTGATTGGCTGTCTGATTTTTCATTCAGCCCTATTGGGACTGCTCAGATCTGCTATACTAAGTGACTTAGGAAATGCAAACCAATTGCAAAAGTGCTTATTTTTACTATCCCCATCGTTAGATATATGATCTTTGTAGCAAGAAAACCCCTTTAAGATGTCAACAGAAGCCTGTAATGAGAAAACCCCTTTAAGTGCAGGAAATGGTTAACACACCATGTAACATTTGTTTTGCTGTCTGTGCCCTGTTCGTAAGATTTCACCTCACTTTCTGTCCCTAAAAGGGGTTGTCTCACCATGCTCTTTTACAGAGTCACTGCCAGCTTAGGGCTCATACTTACTGGTCAGGCTGTGGGCGGCTCTATAGCAGTAACTGACATATCAACTCTGTAATTCCTGTTACAATGACATGAGTGCTGGAGGTTTGTAAAATGTAATGCAAAATCATACAGAGCTCTAAAGGGTTAAAGCTTGTCAGTAAGTTATGCAATGTAAACAAGCTCCCATCTTTCAAGATATGTAACAGAGCAAGGAGTGACTTCTCCATTTCTGTAACTACTGCAGCCTCTAAGAGCAGAGAGAGGTGGCTAGGAAACTTGGGAAGCTTATGTACCAAAGCACGAGATAAGATCTGCTCTAATTCCGAAGAGAAGCAAAATCAGAACAGTGGTGTATTAGGCAATGGTCTTTATTAACCTTTGCCTGAAGAAGGCCACCCTGTGCCGAAATGTCGCAGCTATATCTGGATTTAAAACATTTCCATTTGTAGTATCTCACTTGTTTGTTCCATCATGGAGAGTTATTATACTTGTTATTCTACATGTTTGCTGTAAATAAATGATATACATTTCATGAATGCAAGGGATTTACTGAAGCCTTACGGGAATAAAATCCTCCCTCTGAGCCCCCACAGACTTCCATAACCAAGGTGTGCGATACAAATATTATTTCCTTAAAGGGATATTTCCTACCACAATGATTAGCTATAAACATGCAGGCAGAAGTAAATAAAGACTATTACCAAATACATTGCTTTTCTACTTTTGCTTTGTTTAGAAGATACAGGAGATTTTATCTACTGTTTGTATGCACCAGTTTCTCTAGGTTACGGACCACTTCTGTCTGCTCTCAATGTTCCAGCTGCCCTGTCTGACCATGGTAATTACGGTCACTCCCTGTTATGCCTTCTCAGTAAAACAGAAGCTTGTTGATCTATGTTACTGACAAGCTTTATCTCACTGTAACAAGCTCAGCTAGACATGTCAGAGCTGATATGCCAATCACTACTGTAGAACCACCCACAGCATTATCAGGAAGCTGCAAGTCTGAAATCAGTTGTGAAGTGGAGGCTCTGTGAAACAGCATGATAAGAACACCCCTTTAAAGCTGTCGGTAGGCCCAGTGATAGTCATGTATGCTCATTTTGTTGCAGATCTCAGATTTGAACTTTGCAGTGATTCCATGGGAAAATCTACATGCAACTCTTGTGGATTTTCAAGTGAATCTGTGTCAAGATCTGCAAGTGAAAAATTTCCACCATACATGAACCCAGCCTAAGACTCTGCTAATGCCGGAAATAGATGTTAGTATAGCCTATGTGAATAGGACAGGTGGACAGTCATTCACTAGTGTCTATCCTCCTACTTCACTTGGAGCCAAGAAAGGAGCCCTTTGTGAACAATTAACCCTACAATGCAATGTCAAATTTTGGATACATATGATTCAAAGTGAAATGATTTGTTTAAATGTACACAAGATGGTACCATTATGCAGGGAGCTAATCCGGGCTGAGTTTTCTGGAGTGGCCAAACACGCAGTGGCGTTCACATGAGAGATCGCTGCTGCGTGTTTCAAAAGTGCAGCTTTGCAAGACGGACCCGAGCTGCGCTTTTGAAACACGCAACAGCGATATCCCATGAGAACGCCGCTGCGTGTTCGTCATAGAGAGCAGTGATCATCTCACTGCTATTTGTTAGATCCGTCTTGGGGTCCGCTGTGTGGGACCCCAAGACGGATCTACAACGCGCTTGTAACACGGAGTGAAAACTCCGTGTGAACCAGCTTTAAGGCTGAGTCCACACATTAAAGTGAAAATAGCATCCAAAATCCAGCGGCAGTTTCACATTGCTGGACCGCGCTGCACCACCGTTTCTTTGCAAGTGTTTTGCACAAAAAAACGATGGTCGGATTTCAGATTCCCGGCGGCCCAGTACATTGGGGCTGTGGGAATCCCACAGCGTTCCAGCGGAATATACAACATGTTCTATCTTACGCAGGATGGCAATCGGTTTAGATTTCCCTCAGTAAAAAAATCTGTGCTGTGTAGACTTCAGCACGGATTTTCTATTGATGAAAGCAGGGCTGTGGAGTCAGAGTTGGAGTCGTGGAGTCGGAGGCTATTTTGCAGGAGTCGGAGTCGTCATAAAATGGACCGACTCCGACTCCCAAAATATATAATAAGTTGGTCCAGTTAGTTCGATGCAAAAAAAAGGCAGGGAAATTGGGTCTGGCCAGTGCTTGCTCCCATATCTTCAGCCTTAGCACTTGAGGAGTGTTTTTGATGTTTTGGAGCAGGAAAGCGTGCCCAGGGGAAAAAAGATTTGCTCCCATAACAAACGATTTCAGCAAAATGTTTCATTTGTTTCAAAGAAGTTCAAAGATTATAAAAAACTGCTGTGGCTGAGGCAATTCCTTTATACTTCAAATAATTCTGGTTTAAAGATTGCGGTTTTCAGCGGCATCAAGGTCCCACCTGACATATAACATGCACTTTCAGGTTATGCCAAACTGATTACAAAGAAGGATTTTTTTGTCAATTTCCTTTAATATGAATATATTCAATATCACAAAAAATTGTGCCAAGTTGCAAAGCGATGAAGTTACAAAATTAAAATAACAGTAAAAAAAAACCCTGAATCTGAAATGGGATCCGAGGTCCAGATTGAGCATTTATTACCCTGCAGTTAGGTTTTGCCCTGGGTACCGCTTTGCCCCCAAACCCAAGTTCTGTAGGAGGCCGTTCTTAGCGGAAAACAATGAGATCAGATGTGGGGTATGTAGCAGGACGAGGGAGGCAATATATTTCCGAAAAATTTTCAGAGATTCCCAAATGTTCCTGCAGCGTTTTGCATATTTAAAATTTTTTTTGTGTCCTAAGTCTTTACCATTAAATATTTTTTTCCTGACAAGCAAAAAATGGTAAAAATTTTTTGAATTTGTGACTTTCGGTCCATACTCTCCCTCCATACAGCTTTGTCTGAGGCTCTGAATTTTTTTTACGTATCTTTTAAATTTATACATTAATTTTACTTCAAATATTTAGTCTGTTATTATGTTTTGCTCCCAAAAAACAAATGTTAATTTTTATTATTTTTTTGCTTGGGGGAATTTACCTTTTGGTTTTCAATATGCCTGAAATTCTTTGGGCTTGAATCAGATTCAAGCACATCTGACCAAAATTGATCCCCGGTCTTTCTACACATTCCAAATGTTTGGTTTTCGATGGGCTTGGATCAAATACAGCTTTTTTTTTATATTACCCACAAGTGTTTCAAAAAAATTAAAACTTGTTACCCTTTTTTGTCAGTGTCGTTCTACCTAAATAGCTTGTTTTTTATATCATAAGGTGATAAATGCCTGAGTTACCATTTTTACTCGTAAAGTTATCATTAAACTGCGCCCTTTTATGAGGGAGTTGGGAGGGGAGCGGTTTGGGGAAATTGAGGAGTCGGAGTCAGGGTTCGGCTTGCCGACCCAAAAGCCCCGGAGGAAAAGCACAGCACGGTTACAGTGGATTTTTAGGGGATGCTAAATAATGAATTCGTGAAAATCTACCAACACTGTGCTGTGTAAACATAGCTTTACTGATTTATGATTAGATAAGAAAGCAGGAGGGGGGGGGGGAGAAGGGAGGAAATAAGGCTGATAAAAGAAGAAAGCATTTTTCTCTCATAAGTTCTATTACTATCTATTTATTTCTGCTTGCACTGCTGATTTATAGAAAGCCATTTTATAAATGGAGGTGCCCATTCATAAATATCCTAGATTTGCTTCCCATGTACACAGTTACTGTATCAAGATCTCAATCGTTAAATGGGTTGTCTCACAACAAGGATTGCTTTTTATATTAAAGATCTTGCAAAAACAAGTCACTTTGCAATATGTGTCCATTAACAGTGTCCTACCTATTCCTAGATATCCCCTCTTGTAGGGCTGCATCAGCTCCTCAGGTCGCTATAACTACAGACCTGTTTGATATCTCCTGATAGGCTTCCAGCACTGGTTGCTATAGCTACAGAACTGGCTTCTACTGCGGCCTATTGGAAGCCAGTAAATACGCCCCTGAATTCAAAAGAATCCAAGAAAACAGGACTGAGGAAAGAATCAATGTAGTGAGACAACCCCTTTAAAGCTTATGAGACAATTAAAAAAAATTGTTTGATAAGTTATACAGATTTACAATGAAAAATAAAGCAACCTTCCAATACATATTATATTATTTAGGCCCCATTTATATCACTTTTCTGTTCAACGTTTGTGGTATCCGTAAGGATACCATGACGGGGTTGTTATAGAACTATATAGGAAAAACATAGATCATAAGAGCTGCAGAAATAATTAATCTTCTATAAACACATTTCAGTGTAATGTAATCATTTGCCCCCTACATTGTGCTAAAGTTAATTTTGGTAGATTAGCCAGAAATGTAGGACAGGCAGAAGGCATTATGACTGCAGGCTCAGACTATACATGGATTGTCTGCTACCATGGAGCTGTAGGATTAAAACGGTAGGACACTTTTAATTAAAGCCTGTTGCAAAGTTGCTTCATTTCTCTTTCTATAGGGGAATGACGTTCCCCTTGAGAAAGCGCAGGCGAAACGCGCGTCGGGGTGTTTGGTTCATTCAAATCCGCTGATCCTTGTTGATGTACAGAACTGATGTTTTTGTACTTTTTTATGTGATGTTTTGATACTTTTATTAGTATTATGTTCCAGTAGGATTAGTTGGGTATTTTTTATTTCGGTGTGATTTTGTCTATTACTGATATATTTTTTAATTGTTTATAATAAGATTTAATAAAGTTGTTTTTTACATTTATATATTAATGTATTGGATACAATTTCTTTTGGTATTCCAGTTTTATATACAAGATCTTCGTAAAATAAGTGCGGAAAGGCTATTCGGTAACCTGCAGAAACAGATGGAGATCCTGCAATAGAACTTTAATAGAACTAGGAGCACTATGTGAGCATGCATTATGTTCAGGGATTCAGGGACAGATGTTATGGAGTGCAGTCACCCAGAAAGGCCACTAAATGTATTTTTAGACAGCCGGTTTTCACAGCAAAAACACAGCCTCTTAAAATGACTATCAGTGTGACAAGGTCTATGACTTCACCTCTGAGTGTACTTTTAGATTACTTAAAGTGCTAAATCTATGGTGCCATACTGCTATCGGGGACTCCTGGGGATGGGCAGCGGAGATTTTGTCACAGTGTGTATTGGAAAGTGTGAGGTATGTTGGCACTTAGGCTGTTTAACCCTTAGTGATCAACCTATTTTAGGTTTTAATTTCCAGGCAATTTTTTTATTGTCACATTTCAAGAACTAGAATTTTTTTTTCTTACACTACACCATTGATATAGAGTTATGAGGGTTCTATTATGCAGGTTGTATTATGCAGAAAGTCAGATTTGTTCTTAAAAGGGTGTCCTTCCAATGCACTTTGATGGCTTATCGATAGGATATAACATTCAAGTGTGAAATCACTGAGCAGATGTCCGCTACCTGTAGGAGCACCCCCTGCACCGGCGTACAGCTTATGCTACAGAGCCATTAAGTGCCATAAAAAGGTGTATTAACAGTCATTAAAAGTATACGGGTACGTTGACACGGCTTAATTGCGGCAATAATGGCGGGTGTTCGCGGAGTGGCGCTGATCGGCGCGTGCCCCCGCGACGCGGGGGGTCCGGCAGCCCGCCGGCCCCATAGACATGCATTACTGAGTAACATGTCACTTATCTCCCCGCGCGTACAATACGATCGTATTGTACGCCCGGGGAGAGCAGGCAAAATCCATAGTTTTCCATGAGACTGTGGATTACCACAATGATTGGGACGCATTTTGCTCGTATTAGAGCGCAGTACGCTCTAAATACGTGGCGAAATGCGTCCCAAAATAAGCCGTGTGAACATATCCTAAAAGTTAAGAAAAAGTTAGCCCCCCCTTTGAGGTTTAAAAAAAGACAAATATGTAATTAAAATTCGAAATTCGAACATTTATCTTCAAATTACTTACAGACACACAAGGATACTTTCCAGAAGAATTATTACCAGCTGGGTACGTTTACAGATGTGACAGGTGGGTGTCTTACTGAAGAGAGCCTCCTAGACTCTGGATCAAAAGGTCTTAGGTCTCCATTGTTGGTGGAGAAGGGACCAAGCACCTGCAGATCTTAGGCAATACTAAAAACTGAGTGGAAATACCCTCTGACTACAGAGTTTACCACTATAAAATGAAAGCGATCTTTAAAGCCAATCCACTTGGGGCGACACGTAGAAATTGGGGTTCAGATTTCTATTTTTCGCTGAAGGTGTTTAACCTGGTGTACCGGACAACATGCAAGGCAAAGCTCTGCCGATTTATGGTGGAGATGTGATTTTGCTATTGTTGGCCATCACCCTGGGCACTCGAGGGTAGCAGCATAGATTTGTATTGGTCATACCTGATCACGGTCCTAATACAGATGCATCAATTATTCCTCACAGTACAGGTCAAATCACCTGAGTTCCTAACCCATATGTACATAAAGCAAATGAATCAGATAAAATTCCACTAACAATCTAAAATTAAGGCAAACAATATCTGAATTGTAAAAGTCTGTCAATTACTATCACGTATTCCTGTAAGTGTCAACCGGGAAGCCTTGAGGGGTTCCGGCTCCTGCTTAGTGTGATTTCCCAGCAACCCGGTTTGTTACATATTCAATACAGCACAAGCAATGAACACATACATGGACGAACGTGTTTAAAGGCATCTGCACAATATCCCACAGATCGTAAGACACAATGGCTGGTTAATGGACATGTGCTACAGGCCTAGTTCACACAGCACGTCTGCATCCAAGGGGTTAATGTCAGGGATAAGAAGGGAGGAGAAGGGAGTGGGATGCACCTTTTGTAGACAATCTTCAGGTCTCTCCATTCCAGGAAACTGCACATTTTCGGTTTTCTGGCTAATACAGTCTGAACCAACTCCCTGGTAATCTTCTTCTTCTCCTTGTCAGACAGCGGCACATACCACTTCTGGAGCCGCAGCTTCCCCTGACGGCTGAAGAGTAACATAAACTGCATCTGTGGAGAAAACCAAACGTTAAAACCCGGCAAGAGGGGATCATAACGAAATGACAACCCCCCTCAGCATGCTCCCAGTTAGGGACACTTCCAAGCAAATCAATAGAAATCAATAAAATATTCATGACTTGTCTTCCGAGAGGCATGGCTCCTCCAGTACCAGGACCTGATGTAGGATGGGAAGTGAATGCAATCTGGGACGTGCACTGCTTTTATTTCTCCATCACAATAGCGAGGTTGTTCTGTAGCAGGAGCTTATCTGCATGCATAGCTTTGGCAAAATCCCAGATACAGCCCTGTGACACACGTGAGGAGGGGAATGATGATGGTGGGAGTTACTATGCAGAAAGAGAGAAGGCAACCAGCTGGAGGGGGGTCACCAGACAGGGAAACTAGTGAGGAGACGCTGGCACCACACGGATATGATGTGTCACTGCCGCCACTCAGCACCAAGGATTCCTCCTCGCTGGGTGTTTTCTATTATCTCTGCATTGTAAGCAGGAGGGGTTTTCAAACAGCAGGCAACACACATACTGCAGGGGAATCACAGCAGCTCTGAGGGAGCAAGGAGCGGCTGCCTGATGGAAGGAGAAAAGTTTGCAGATTTACAGGGTGAAATATATGCAGGAGAGAGAGATGGCCGCAGGCTGCATTGCAGGAGAGGCTGTTTATTGCCTTGTCTTGGCGGACAGACAGACCTGTTACTGCTCCTCGGAAAGTAGATCTTGGCTGACGGACCCCTTTAAGTACATTTGTCGGTAGCTATGGAGCGGTTTCCTATTTTTGCTAAATAGATATACAGGGTGAACCAGGAAATGGCAAGAAAATTTTTCACAAAAAAAAGCCCCCCCAATTTTGATTTTTTTAAGGGGAATTTGCCACGCAAAAGGGTGGGCCCGGTTTTTTTTCCTTTTTTTTAAGCCCAAAAAAGGGGAAATTCCAAGGGAAAAAAAAAGGGAACCCCAAAAGCAACCCCCTCACACCCCCTCCGCTCCGTTGTTAAGCCCCCGGGGGTTTCCCCCAAATGTCTTCCAAGGGAGGGGGGGGCTGTTCCCCTCATCGCGGAGAAAAGCCGGCCCCCCCCCGGCCTGTGGGGCGGGTGCAAAAAGGACAAATACCCGGGCCCGGCAAAAACCCGGTATTTGTCTGTCAGTGGGAACCCCCTTATGCTGAGTTACGGGTCATGCAATACTTTTCCAGACTCTTAAAAGGGGGTTTCATACAAGGATTGCTTTTTATATTAAAAGATCTTGCAAAAACAAGATTTTTGCAATTATGTTTTTCATTAAAAACGGGGGGTGTCCTCCCTTTTTCCCTGTTATCCCCTCTTTTATGGGTTGTTTCAGCACCCTTCTTTGCTTTTTGCCCTAACCCAGACGGGTTTGAAATCAAAACCCTTTAATGGGGGCCCAAAACAGCCCCAACCCCCCCATTTTGGGGTTGTAATTAGTAAAAAATTTCTGGCTTTTCAAAAACTTGCAGTTATTTTGGAAGGAAAAAAAAAACATGCCCCCCGGGGAATTTAAAATGGAAAAACCCCAAGGGAAAAACCCAAGGAAAAATTTTGGTTTTGGAAAAAAAAGGTTTTGAATCAATTTGAAATTTTTTTTTGGAACAAAAACCCTTTTTAAATTTTTAACCCAAAACCCCGGGGTTCCCCAAGAGGTTTTTTAATTTTTTTTTCCCAAATAAACCCCTTTTTTAAACCCCCAAAATTTTTAAGGATTTTTTTGCCCTTTTTAAAACATGAAAAAGGGGATATATTGTTTAATCTGGAAAATTTGGGCCCCCCCAAAAGTTACAGGGGCGGACGGGGGGGCTCTCCATTTGTTCTATGGGATTTTCCGAGAGCAGAAAAACCCCCTAAACACGGGAACTCCCACAAAAACAGCCTGCTCTGTCTTTTCGGGGGCCCGGCCCAAAGAGGGGTTTGGGGGTCCCAGATACGCCATGGGTAACAAATGTGGGGGAAGGGAAAAAAAAACTATTTTCAAATACATTGCTTTTTTTGATTTTATGGGACTGTTTGGTTTGTACAAAACTTTCTCTGGGTTTAAAGGGCCCAAACACCCCCCCTTGCTCTCTCTTATTTTTCATTATTTTGTGCAGTCAGTCTAAGGGTTGTTCTACCACGTTTTTTAGATGTGTTTGGGAAAGTTTTTAAAGCCCAATTTAAGGGTATTTTAAAAATTCCCTTAGGTGATATATATTGATTTCAATGAAAAAAAGCGCATGTCAGAGGATACGGGGTTTTAAACAACTTCTTTCGGAGGGTTTTAAAACGGACCCAATCAAGTTGGAAATTTGCCCAATTTTGCCATTTTATGCTCTGAAAACCCCATTTAAAACTACGGGGGAACTTTTTTTGCCCCGGGAAAACATATCCAAAAACGTACCCCCACTTTTTTGTTTTATGAGGTTTTTCCCCAATACTTTTTTCCCAAATTTGAAAAAAAACATTTTAAAAAAAATCCCGTGTGCACTTTACCCTTTTCCCAATGACGAACCAATTTTCCCTTGCTGAGTTGATCCTAGCCCCAAAAGCTTTGTTTTTTTTAAAATTTAATTGAAAGTTTTAAGCCTAAGAGCTCTGAAAATTTTTTAATCAAGGCCTAAATCAAATATAATTAGCTAAAAATTTGCGGGTGTGATTTGCCTCATTGCTGTAAAACCCACCTGCAGCCAAACCCAAGTTCGTGAGTCGGGAAGCTGGCTGTGGTTATGTGAAAAAAGGTAGGGCCCAAAGAAAACCCCTTTAAATAGTATGAAATTATTTTGCCTAGAAACCCCGCTAAAAAAAGCCCTGTTTTTTTGGGTTTGCTTGTTCCCCGGGCTTTTTTGGGATTGAAAAGCCCTCCAAATCCCCTAATGTCTTTTTAAAAAAGGGGACTCCGCTAGAAAAAACAGAAATGTTTAGCCATGGGATAGGGAACCAAATTTTCCTTAGATAGGAATTTTGGTTTTAGCGGGGGAAAACCCACCAAAAGCCCCTTGAACAGGAAGGGGGAAAACCTAAAGCTGGCTTTTGATAAAGGGGTTTGGGGAAATGTCATTTGGGGGAAAAACCCCCTTTTTAATGCATTTGCCTGAAAACCCGTACGGAGGGGAGTCCAGGGTTTTAAAACACGGGATGGGGTTCAAAAATTTTTGGGTTTAGGTGTGGTGTGGGGAGGGAAAGGGGGGGGGGGGGGGAATTTAAACCTTTGGACCCTGTAACCCATCGGGAATTAAAGGGGGTTTTTTATTTGTTTTAAAAAGATACCATCTCTAATGAGGGGGACAGTAAAAATAAGCCCTTTTTGCAATTGGTTTTGCATTTACTAATTTCCTTTTATTTATAGCAGATATAACCCTAATCTGTCCCTTATAGCTTTTTTTGGGCAGTAGGTGGAGGGGAAACCCACCCCCCCTTTTTCCCTGGATTGGCCGACTTTTTTTTTTTTTCAGCCTTTTCCAAAAACACCCCCTGGGGGGACATGACCCTGTGTGTGTTTGGGTTTGCCGGGCCTTCGTGCTTACTCCCCCAAAAGGGAAAAAATTGTGGAAAAAAAAAAAAAAAAAGAGAACCCGAACTGCTTGTGATTGTTGTGTTTTTGGTGTGGTTTTTTTTTTTAAATAAAGGCTGTCTCAGCCCCTTTCTCTATGTCATGCCCAAAGTGTTATCGCTATTTTTAAAGGATCTGGAAAATTTTACTGAGTTTCTAGCTGCTAGATTAAACCTTTTCCCCCCAAACCATAACAGCCCTTTTTTCCCTGTTGCCCTCCCCCTTTTTAAAACCCATTACATTTACTTTCCTGCTGCCTGATAACGGGGGGGAAAGGGGGAGCAGAGTGCATTTCTCAATTTTTTTTCATCAGTTCGGGCCCTTTATTTATAAAAAAGCTTTCACCAAAAAACGTGTTGGTTTAAAGGCCCAAAAAGGTGTTCCCCTTTCAAAGGGGCTTGGGAAGCCGGACTAACTCAAAACCATGAAAACCGGGCCCATAAAAAGGAGGTCTTTAAGTTTTTGGGGAAAGCTTCCTAAATTTAAAAATTTTCACAACAAAATGAAATTTTTGGTTTTTTTTACAACTCAATTTTAGTGAGGGAACACACGACCCCCTAGGAGGAGAGACTCGCCCCCGGAAATTTTAAGCTTGAAAAAATGGTAGGGAAAAAGCTCAATTCTACAAAACGTTGTAATGATTTAAAACCCCTTTTTAAAAAAGGCCCGTTTCCCTTCAGACATTGATGGCTTTTTGCAAAAGGGCAAAAAACCCCAAAAACCCTTTTGAATTTAAGGGGGTGGTGGGACTCTCTTAAAGAAAAGTTTGTCATGAAGTAAAATTGATGTGGGAAGTTGAAATTTTAAAAATAAAACATTTTCAACCCTTTATCTTTTGTAGAAACTTCTGAACCGTTTTTGCCCCTTTGCCCGCTCCTTTAGTGATCCATTGTTTACAGGGTTTTCTCCCGGGGATCTCACCCGGGGGTGAGAGTCCTCCGTCCGGCCAGAATTTCTCAGACATCCCCTTTAGGAAGGGTACTGAGTTTTCAAACCGGTTTTGTAATTTCCCACTCATGTTTCCCCTGTTCCCTTTTTGTAATTAAACCAAAAAAAAGTGAAAATAAATAAAAAAAAGAACTTCAATGAGGGGTTTCATTGATAAAAGGAAAAAAAAATCCACAGGTTTGAACCTAGGGGCCCCTTTTGCTGTGAAAGGAAAAAAATTTTCCCCCTGAGCTACATTGTAGCTACTCACAGCTCTATACATAAACAAACCTTTCTTTGATTAGAGAGAGGAAAGGCATGGGGATGTCAACCTGCTGGGTCACAAGATATGCAATTCAAACAAATCACACATGCCCACTTCTGAGCACAGAGTGCTGAAATGCTGGATACAGGAGGTATGAGATGAGTTTGTGGCAAAACACCTTTAATGAAATCAATAGGGCTTACAATTACAGCCAAGCGGCAGCTGGAGGCCTGATGAAAGTAGGTCCACCATGAAAGTACTCCTAATGCATTCTGCCACAGCCAGAGATTTACACCAAAAAAACTCCTAGAAAATACATTGGGCTAGGTTCCAAAAGCATCTAATACCTCCCAAAATAAAGGGTAGTATCACTCAAAATAGATCACCAAACAAAAAAAGAAAAAACAACGAGGACTTAACACCCATAATTATAAAATAAATATAACTTTATTCATAATAAATATAAAATGTATATAAAAAAATAATTACATATATAGATCAACATGAAAAGGACAACAACAAATAGCCAATAGCAGGGATACAAGCACATGGGACAAACAAGAACAAAAAAGTTCTTGCAAGATCATATATAAATCAATGAATACATATGTCATAAATAAATAGAATGACTATGATAAGCTTGTGCAGTAAAGTTAATGTCTATAGTACATGATCATAAGAAGGTTAATTACCCATGATAGAGTCTTATGACAGCTTGTCCCTGCACCCCAACGCGCGTTTCGCCTCTGCTTCATCAGGGGGCAAGAGATTTATAGCAAAATAACAATAAGCTGCAAAATAGAAATATGGCCACATATTTCTCTAGCGGGACTCAAAGTTACTGTAAAAATACATAAAAAAATAAATAAATAAAAGAAACCATGTCAGAAAGACGGTTTTGGGCTCCTCACCTTCCAGAAAAAAATGTAATAAAAAATGCTGAAAAAGTTGCATGAATGGTACTCAAAAAAGTGCAGTATAGCCTTCAATAAAGCAAGCCCGCGTATAACTCCATGAAATTAAAATAAAGTTATAATAGAATAAGACAAAACACAACAAAAATAATCTACATTTTGTTATCATCTGAATCGTGCTCACAAGCAGAGTAACGTTAACACACTGTGCCCTACAGTGCACTTCTTAAAAATAAAATGCACAATACTCTTATTTGCTGCCTACAGCGCAACATTTTTTTTTTTATTTGGTTATCCACTATAGTATATTGAACATTAAATGGTACAATTTAAAAACAAAAAAATACAACTTTTCTTGTATACAGCTATGCTGACAGAAAAATACAAAACAAAAGTGGCTCTTGGAAGGCGGAATAAAAAATAAAAACATCATTAATATAAAATGCTGCATCGGGAACAGTTTAAAGGAGCTATCCCATAAAAATAATGTATCCTCTATCCACTGTATGAGTGTTGGGACCTTACCGAGCACCAGGAGTCTCAAGCCCCCTGTTCTTGTGGTCACTCACGTGCACTGCTCCAGTCAATGTTTATGGGACTAAAAGAAACAGCAGAGCATTATACTCTATTGCTCTATTCATTGCCCATAGAACTGACTAAGAAAGCCGAGTATAATGCTCCAGTCATGTCTATGGGGCCGAGTGTGATATAATTATACTCGGCTCTTTCAGTCAGTTCTATGGGCATTGAATAGCGCAACATAGCATAATGCTTGGCGGTTTCTCTCAGCCCCATAGACACTGACTAGAGCAGGAATGCACATGAGTGACCATCGCCTTATGCATGTTCCTCAAGAACATGGGGCCTGAGACTCCAATCCTCATGTTCAGCTCTCCTACAGTTATCACCTATCTAAGATCTGCAGAGCAGGAAGTGGGGGCCGGTCCTCTGTCTGCCTGGGAACGCCCCTGACCCCCTCACGTTTTTGGGGCGCATTTACATAGGCCATGCTTCCTTTGCAGGTCTGATCTATCTTGGGGATTGATGAAAAATGTTCATGAAATAACTCCTAGCTCACCATGTTCGTTATTACCCAGCCTCACAAAGAAACAGCTGTAAGGGTATGTACAGATGGGTCAGGTTTACCTCAGCGGACAGGCTAAATAAGATCCACATGCATGAATTCGCACCAGTTGCAGTGGATTTTGCCGGCTCCATAGACATTCATTACTAGTGGCGTGTATTCGCCGCTAGTAATTGACATGTCACTTTTAACGCCGCCCAGGGATAGGAGGTGTAATCCATAGTTCTCTATGAGAACTATGGATTACCGTAAGGACCGAGACACATTTCGCCTGTATTTGAGCGCAGTACGGCGCGAAATACGGACCAAAATGTGCCCCATTTGACTCTGTAAACCTAGCCTAAAACCTAACTTGTAAGGTATGTTCACCTGACGTAATTTTGAAGTGTAAACTTAATGCTTCAAAATGTGCTTCAAAATACTCCTTATTAGAGGCATATTTTTGCAAAGTATGGAGCATATTCTGCACAGGGCTGTGGAGTCGGCAAGCCGAAGCCCCGACTCCGACTCCTCAATTTCCCAAAGCTCCGACTCCCTCATACCCGGCGCATGTTTAAGTGATAACTTTACTGTAGTAAAATGGTAACATCAGGCTGTTTATCACCTTATGTTTACAATAATCAAGCTATTTAGGTACAACAGACACACAAGCAAAAGGGTAAACAATGTTTTGATCTTTTGAACACTTGTGGGTAGAGTTGAAGAAAAAGCTTATTTGTACCCGAAGTGCAGTCTGCACCAACATTGGGAACGTGTAGAAGAGACCTGGGGATCAGATTTTTGGTCAAGACCTGCTTGAATCTGATCCAGAGTCCAGAAGGATTCAGGAAGTTTTGAAACCAAAAGGCGGATTTCCCAAATGCTAACAAAATAATACAAATTAACACTGATTTTTAGGAGCAAAATTGTAACTAATCAGATGCTAAATACTTGCCAGTCAAATTTACGTATAAGATAGGTAAGATGACTGTATATAAAATTACAGTGGGCTCATGTACAAAGCTGTAGTGGATGGAGAGATATGGAGCCTGAAAGTCACAAGTTCAAAACATTGTTACCATTTTGCTTGTCAGTGTAAAAAATATTTATTGGATATGACTTTAGAAAACAAAAAATTGTAAATATGAAAAACACTGCAGGAACATTTGTGAAGTCTTGTTCTGAGAAATAGTATTGCCTCCATCAGATCCTGCATACATGACCTCACATCTGATCTCATTATTTCCAGGCTAGAGAACGGCCTCTCTACACTAACTCGGGTTGGGGACAAAGCGGTGACCACAGGGGCAACATCTCTAACAATGTCAGGGTATAAAGGAATTGCCTCAGCCACAGTCAGTTTTGAAGAATGGTTGAACTCTTCTACTTCTTTGAAAGCAGGTGAAAAATTTTGCTGAAATCTGTTAGTCCTGGGAGCAGAATCTTGTCCTGCTCCATGTCATCAATTACACTCCTCATGTGATGAGGCTGAAGATATGGGAGCAGTAGCACCGGCCGGACCCAATTCCTCTTGCTCTTTGCATCGAACTAACTGGACCAACTTATTATATATTTTGGGAGTCGGTCCCTTTTATGACGACTCCAACTCCTGCAAAATAGCCACCGACTCCGACTCCACAGCCCTGATTCTGCACACAGAAAATACGCTCCACTACTGTTTCTATGGGATTTAACTGGCGTAAACGCCTCAAGAGATAACAACACACTTAAATTTATGCAAGTGAAATCGCCCCAAAATACGTGCTGCAACTACGCTTGTAAAATACATGTTGTGTAGAACATAATACGCACCAAAACAAGTGTAAAATTATGTTGTGTGAACATATCCTTAGGCTCTATCCACAGGACGAGAACTTCAAGTCGGAATCCAAGAGCATTCAGGCTTGAAATACTCATTTAAAACCGAAAGTCAACCAGCCCCATTGACCTCAATAGAAAATATACATTGTAGTTTTAACAACGCGTATTTTGTTGGTGGGTTTTTAAGAGTAAAAAAAAACATTTAGAACATGTTCTATGACAGAAAATGTACTATTAGGGCATGTCCCCACGGCACGGGTTTGCGGTATTTGCCCTCTGCCGTGGTCAATGTGGATGGCTACAGTACTTGTGTATAACATGTCTGAACACTTTGTATGTCGTTTTGGATGCGTATCCCCGTCCAAAACTCCATCGACATGAATGGAAATAGTTTTCTGACTGTAAATCCTCCTGGAAAAAAAACCTGTCAGAATCCACATGAAATACTTAATGAAAACCGTGTCTTCCAATGCCAATTTCAATGATAGAATCCGACGAGTAAATTTTACTCATTGTGTGGAAGTAACCTTAATATTTTTCAATAAAATAGATGGTGATATATAAATACATGACCAGGACCATAACCAGCAAAACAGTTTAACAAAGAATGGCTATAACTTACTCATCATTTCATGTAGCTCATAATCCATGTAGAGATAGTTCCACATTGTGGTGTGTCCACTAATCACGTTAAATATGCCATAACACTTACTTTTCATAGGACCGGAGGGGTATGTCTAGTATCTATCCCTAATCCGTTTATCCTACTCTCTCCATTTGAGGGTTATCTGCCCCGTAAAGGGCGACCCCACATAAACACCCCTCAAAACTCCTGCTAACACCCTATTTTTAGTAATAATGATCAGGAGTGCATAGGCAATAAACTCACCCAGACATGTCTCACTAGGCCAATGTGGGCCCATTCTTCAGTGGTGAAGGGGTATTGTGTCCCACAGTGGTGTACTGTCAGTATGCTCACTAGACTTGTGGTTCTACCCTAACTTTTGTTGGTGGATAGGTTCCTCCTACCATTAAATCCACCAATCTAGTGAGGTCTTGTCACTTACCCATCAATATCTCCCAATTATATCCTACATAAGCGTTATGGGTGGAATAGACGTGCGGCAATACAAGTACTCTCCTCTCAACTGTGCATGCATGTAGTTTTGCTATGTCTCCAATGCAGTCACACTAATGGTACATCAGTCATTCATTTACTGTGTGCATGACTACCCTATACATGAACGGGGCTGTGCCAGATATCTGGTGTCTTTTCAGCCGATATCAGACGCAGGCCCATTCACTATATTTTTAAATGGCCCGCACACCATTATCAGGTACATTACATAGCGCCCGCGGGGCCTGATCTCGGGGGGGCGTGGGGGGGGGGCGTGCAGGAAGCGGGGCGCACTAGAACCATACGAAGCTATAGATTTATAGCTTTGCTACAGCAACTGTAGGTGCATTACTGCTGGAACAGGTATACCACTTTGAAAGTGGTATACCTCAGCCAGAAATGTTGTGCTAGCGCTACATTGCGCCTGATTTATGACCCGCTGTAGAGCGGGTTCATAAATCAGGCGCATTCTAGGCTATTATTATGCGCATGAAACTTGGCATTTAAACACCAACTTTCATTCATGTCGCCCTATTTTTTACTATTTGTTATTGTTGTCACCTAAATATATTCTAGTGTATAAAAAAAGCGTAAATAGTTAAATGATCTAAAAGCTCATTATTTGGGTTCACAGTGGCTTTTACTCCATGATAAAACCAATCCAAAATCGCTACCAATTATTGTACATTTTTATGTGAAAAATTTTCAGAGGGTCCTGTCTGAACGTAGACTAACAAAACTAAACAGGGTCTTCTCACTATAATGATTAGCTTTTAACATGTAAGGACATATAAGTGACGATTTTTTTTCTAAATACATTGCTTTGTTGATTTTTCTTTGGTTAGGAGATAAAGAAGAGTGCACAAGTTTCTCTGGGTACCGACCATCTCTCCCTAACCTTTCCCTAGTCTCTCTTATCACTCATTGCTCTAAGCTGCCATCACTCACTCAGTCTGTCCATGCTGAGTCACCTCCTGCAGAGTCTTATCTCTAGTAATGGACATTGAAAGCTTCTCATTTAGCTAGGTCAACACTCTTTAGAGCTTGGCAGTCTGAGTACTATAAATTTGTAAATTTCTTGTACTCCTTGTCAGTGTAACAGGAATAGCTATGAAAAGCACAGCTGATGTGTCAATCACTGCAATAAACCCGCCCTCAGCCTGAAGAGCATGTGTGATTCTAAGGCTGCGTTCACACGACATAATTACGCCCCGCAATTACGCTGTGTGTTCGGGGGCCTGCCGGTCCCATAGACATGCATTACTCACAGCGCGTGAACGCCGTGAATAATTGACATGTCACTTATCTCCCCCCGTATTGCACGAGCGGGGAGAGGAGGCGTAATCCATAGTTCTCTATGAGAACTGTGGATTACTGTAATGACTGGGGCGCATTTTGCCCGTATTTGAGCGCACTGCAGCGCGAAATACGGAGCGAGATACATCCCATTTTAACCCGTGTGAACATAGCCTAAAGCTGGCTGTGAAATTGCATGGTGAGAAAACCCCTTTAGGAGCTGAACACCTCAGGGACTTTTGTTTACCAGTGAAGGGGAACCCAAGCATGGCAGTTTTCTGTGAATGTCCTGTTTATCTGAATGGAGAGTGCAAAAATCTTCGGTTTAGCACCATTACAACCTCATTGATATTAACAGAACTGATTTTCCTTCACAAACATTTATGTAACAAATCTGCTGTGTGTGAATATCTCCTAAACGTGCTGTACACTAAAGCTTATAGAAGGAGCTGGCAGTAGAGTCAGGTTAATGTTTAAAACTTAATTTTAACCTTCAAAGCCATTAAAGCCCTCATAAAATGTCAGAAGAGCTAAACATGTATTTCAGGAATTGCCCAAAGCAAAAGAAATTGAGAACTCATTATTCCAATGGAACACCGAGAGCTTTGATTTCAGCCAAATTTCAGGTTCCTCTGTGGCGCACAGGGAAATATGTAATACTTTAAAGGGGTTGTATCATTTCATTAAATGGCCTTCAGAATAAGGGGTCAGTGAAAACAAGCAACTTTGCAATTGGATGTCATTAGCAAAGCTGTCTTGTTCTCACAGTGTCCCTTATCTTCTGTTTCTGTAAACAAACTTCTCCAGTGCTGGTCAGATAGTCGGATCCCACCTCCTTGCATTTCATTAGCTGAGGGCTCTAATAATTTACATTCTGTTCAGCCCCCGGACGGAGCTTGCATTTCTGCCTCTCACTCAGAACTAGGGGCTGTGAACAATTTCACTCTATACAGTTAGCTGCCTCCTCATTGACACTGCAGCGGTCTCTATAATCAGAAAACAGGAGAATTGTGCCACGGTGCCTTAATGTTCCTGCGTGTAAGGGACCAAAAAATGTTTCACTCTATACAGCTAAGTGCTCCTCATTGACACTGCAGCTGTCTCTATAATCAGAAAACAGCATTATTGTGCCACAGTGCCTTAATGCTCCTGCGTGTTGGTGCCTTATGTAAACATGAAGGGAGACCGATCTGTGCTGGATTCAACTGTAGCAACCGTCCAGCTGTGAGAGATCAGTGCTGAGTTCATGGAAGACTGTTTAGACTAAATGCAGGTATGTAAACAGCTCTTACAAGAAATAAAACTGCATAGTGAGAGGACAATGACATGTGGAGGGGGGGACACACTGGAGCCAGCATGAACAGTGAAGGGGTGATGATGTCATCCCTTTTCAGTTAAGAAACGCCCAGCAGGGAGGGGAAGAAACGCCCCTGAATTTCAGGAAATGAGAGGATCAAGCTTCAAGAGAACAGCCCAACTGATGAAGCGATACATCCCCTTTAAGCGTAGGTTCAAACAGAGCATATGGACTGTGGATATAAAGGAGCAGTTAAGTGGATAAAGTTTAAAAAAAATCTCCCAACAAAAAATTTCAATCCATAGTGTTGATTTACGTTACGGAAATACCACGTTTATTGCAGAATTTGCAATTCACAAAAAAACTGTACTGGAAATTTTGTTTTGTGAAAATGCCGCAAAATCTGTAACTTCAAAGAGGTATCCGGCTAGACAAATCCTCATTTTATGGTAATTAAAGGGGTTCTCTCACCATGCTGTTTTCACAGAGCCACAGCCAGCTTCAGGCCCCCACTTCCTGTTGAGACTGTAGGCAGGTCTATGCAGTGACTGACATATCAGCTCTGCTATTCTAGCTCAGATTGTTAGAGAGCCATTGGTGATTTAGGGATCTAAACAACAGTGCACAAGGCTACAGAGCTCCTAAGGGTTAAAGTTGGTCAGTAAGAACCATATACAAGCTCCATCTTGCAGATGATAAACAGCGGGGAGAGACCATCCTGACCATTGCAGCAGCCTGTTAAACCAGAGAGAGGAGGTTGGTAACCTAGGAAAGCTTCTGTACAAAAGCAGGAGATAAGATCTGCTCCTAATTCTGAAGGGAAGCAATATCAGAACAGCAGTGTATTTGGTAATAGTCTTTGTTTACCTTAGCTTACAAGCGAATGAATGAAATAGGAATACCCCTTTATTGACCCAAAATATGATGTTTAAGCACATAGGACCTAATTTATTAAAACAGTCTAATATCTGTCTTTGTTGCCCATAGCAAACAATCAGAACGCAGCTTTAAAGGGGTATTCCATTGTTTGAACAAAAAAATTGAAACAAGGTTGCTGGGTCATTATTCATAGAGCAACAGTATAACACTAATCTTACAAATGTATAATTACTTTTTTTCACATTTTAGTTCATTTTCAGCACATACAGAATAAAAGAACATCCATTACTCAATGGATAATAATTCTGTTCCAGCGACAGTGATTGGCTGCTGTGGTCACATGGGTATATAGGTATGTCTCCACTGCATCTAAATAAACACCGACCAGTAGAGAGGTTTTGTTAATTTATGTCATAACCTCTTTTTCAAGGTGCAGAATGGGAAGGAATAGGGGTTTTCTCTCAACTTTTTTAATTTTTGTGTCCTTGGCGTGTTTTTTTTTTAAAAACACAATGGTGACATTTATTATGGCAACTGCACCAGAATTCATTTACTGTATGTTTTACATACTTCTGCACCTTGTCCAACCAAGGGGTGTGGCCTCGCCAAAAAGTGTGTTCTCATGGGCAGAGAGTTACTTAACGTGTCACGCGTAATAAAAAAAAATGAGGCAAAAGGTTACTGCAATTGGGGGCGTGGCTTGACAAGGCCGCGTGAAGACACAGATTTGTGAGCTCTTGCACATTTCTACTGGTTGTCCGACTCCATCGGCTCCACAACATGGGCAAATCCCATAAAAAAGGGAAGACATATCCCTAGTCCCCCCCTGACCCATCTCAGATAGATATTGGGCAGTATTTCAGATGCTTCTCTGTCCTGATGCCCCGAGATGACTCCGGCAGCAGCGGTGCCTTACAAGATGGCTGCCTGGGAGGGGGCTCCTGCTTGTTGCCACCATCACAGCAGCTACTGGGTATCGAGGAACGTGACACAGAGCAGGTTTCCCAGGCTCTCACTCCCGCTCCTCGCAAATCTTCTAAAACGGCTGATAAGCCAGAGAATGCACATACACCCCAGGACATTAACATTAATTTTAAGGCTATCCTGGGGTCACTTTCCTCTACACCAGTCTCTACATCTGGGGCTGGACTGATACCTAACCTCTTAAAGGGGTTTGGCCACGATGTAATGTTGACGTGGGATCCTCCAAAATGGGTATTTAATCACTTTTCTAAATATATGTAATTAAAAAAAGTGAAGCCTTTGAGAGCTATAGCCTTAATTAGATGCCCTTGGTTACCTGAGAATTTACATTAGACACGACCAGGACGCTGATCTGGCCGGGCTTGTGTTGTCTGCACTTCTTATCTCTTAGCAGGGAACATGAACAAGCTTTTAAGGGACTGGGGAAAAAAGTCTCCTGTATAGAGAATCCACTCGTTCTAATGTAATTATCAGAGTAAAGATTGCAGACGCTCCCTGAGCAGCCCTTCCCCCCCACCCCCTGCAGCTTTGAAGGGACTGTGGTAAAATTATCCTTTGTCTCCTGTATAGAGAATGCACTGGTTGTAATGTAATTATCTTAGTAAAAATGCAGACGCTCCCTTGGCTCACTGTGTCCATGAAGGAATGAAAGAAAGCTGCCTGCCCAGAGCTAATCTCTCCTGAGCAGATAAGAGGCATAAAACAAAACCCATGAACTTGTGCACAATAGTTCTCCTCTGTGATGTAGCAAAACAATGTTTGCTCAGCCACAGAGACTGAGCCTCGGGAACGTGCAGGGGAGGTGGTGCTATGACATCACAGAGGAGGAACTTGTTTTTTTTAAACACAGAAACATAACGCCCCTCTTTTCATGGCTCAAATTCAGCCTGTTAGCTGAGGAAATCCCTTCTTGGCAAAATCCTTTTAAACCTTACTCCTTAAAAGATGGCAGTGGATGCTCCCCTGCTACCAAATGTGTCCGGAAGGCGCAATCAGAGGGAGGATTCCCAAACTCGATTATTGGACTTGATGACCGCCCACCCGGACGTTGGCACTGGTCGTAAAGGCTTCAGAGTTCCACACACTGAGCCCGACTCCATTGGGTACCGTAGAAATTTCATCCTGGACTGACCAAATCTCAGATGACCAGCGGGACAGGTCATGCACCCCTCGAGGTGTAATGCGTGTAACTTCGTCAGTATGGTCTACCTGGTCATCTTGGATTGACCCCCATGGTTATGAAAACCAACTTCCCATAGAGCTCAAGGTTTATTTACTCAGGGTATTCTACACTCTGCCTCCAGCTCTCCTGTTCACTCCTGTAATATTAGCGATGCACACGTCTCCAGACTTGAACTCTCATAATAGTCTGAACGACATGCCACCGATCTTCGCCCCTCACAAAGGTGGTCCTCTGAAGCAATTTCAGATTGTGGCATGCCTCCACTGTTAAATGGAATTCCTCCTCCTGCTGGCAGCTAACTTGTAACCTTCAACTTCTGACCCAAAATCTCCTGATGAGACAATGGCTACACAACTGCTGGACAAGTGTAGGAAGGAATTTGCCAACTTCCGTACAGATCTCTCCTTACAGTAGGTTCAAGAGACGTCTACCTCCTCTTTATCCTCTTTACAAAGATCATGTCTCAGATTATGGGGACAGTAAAAATAAGCACTTTTGTAATTGGGTTGCAATACCTCAGTCACTTGGTTTAGCAGATATGAGCTTTTCTGTAAATCTGTATTCTATTTCTGCTGCTGCTAGTCGGGACACGCCCCTTTTCTGTGATTGGCTAGTCGGGACACACCCCAGTCGGATCCCGCCCCTAGGCACGCCCCCTGTACTGTGATTGGCTGGCTGCCATTTCATCCTGTTGGGATACGCCCGCAGCCAGGAAACGCCCCGGACACGCCCCCTGCGCTGTGATTGGCTGCCTGCACACACTGTGTTTACTCCCCTCTGAGCTGTTAAAACCGAATGTAAAACCAAGGGCTGCTGGCTGTATACTCATCTCCCAGCTCTAGGGTGAATGATCTGGCTAATTACTGACTGTTTAACTCATAGATCCCCTCATATAACACTGTGTTACATCCTCTGTTCCCTCCATATACCACAGTCTTCTGCCTGATAACAGAGGGAGAGGAGGGGGAAGGGCAGTGTGTATTCCTCCATATACCACAGTTATACAGTCTACTGTCTGGTAACAGAAGGGGAGGCAGGGGGGGCAGTGTGCTTCCTCACATGTGTCTCATCAGTTTAGGCTGTGTGTATAACTGGTTATAACCCAGCAAGGAGCTTGTGGAGCCTGAAGCTCTGCAGACACATGAGAAGCATGCAGGCGGCTGCAGATCTCTTCTCTCCAGACATCCTTCTGCTTCAGCTGCCTCACACAGAATGATGATGTCACAGATCTTCAGTGAGGAGAGACACGCCTCCAGGCAGGAGAGCCACGCCTGCTGAGAGGAGAGACTCGCCTCTGGATTTCAAACTCAATATCATCGAATCAGCTAAAAAGAGCACGAACAATTCAAACGATAACACCCTTTTAAGAGGTGGTCCAACATCAGTTATTCCATCTGCAACAACATTTAGATGACGTAGAAAATAGGGAACGCAGGAATAATCTCCGGATTCGTGGTCTATCAGAGACAGTAGCCTCTTTGGATCTATACTCTACTGTATCTATCATCTTTAATGAGATACTGGAGTGGCCCCTGAACACCTACATTGAATTGGACAGAGTGCACAGGGCCCTGCGTCCTATCACCAATGACCCCATGCACCCTAGAGATGTAATCTGTCGAGTGCACGTCTTTGTTATTAAAGAAGAAATTCTTCAAAGACTCCGCAAAGGTCGCCCTATCTCATACAAAGGGCATCATTTGCAGATTTACCCAGATCTATCACGTCATACCTTGGCGCAAAGAGCCATGCTAAAACCTATTCTGAATGTCCTCAGAAAGTGGTATATCACTCCATTGTACGCCACGATGACTGCACTCACATCCTGCGTACCCCAGATGATCTCCCCACATTCTTAAGTGACTTGCAGATCACAGACATATCTCGCTCAGACTGGCCTTCAATATCCTCTTCTCCACTCAGGAAACCCAGAGCCACTGCTTTAATGGGAGACCTCTCGGTCGACCACCTCCCCACTTAGAACGAAGAGGTGTTGGGGCTCATTCTCAAGATAGGCGAGGGTCCCAGAGGTCGGACCCGCACCTACCACATAATAATGACATATTTTATTACCAGGGCTGTGGAGTCGGCAAGCCAAAGACCCAACTCCGACTCCTCAATTTCCCAAACTTCCAACTCTGACTCCCGACTCCGCCTCCCTCATACACGGCGCATGTTTAAGTGATAACTTTACTGTAGTAAAATGGTAACATCAGGCTGTTTATCACCTTATGATACAATAATCAAGCTATTTAGGTAGAACAGACACTGACAAGAAAAAGGGTAACAATGTTTTGATCTTTTGAACACTTGTGGGTAGAGATGAAGAAAAAGCTGTATTTGTATCCAAGTTCAGTCTGCACCTACATTGGGAATGTGTAGAAGAGACCTGGGATCAGATTTTGGTCAAGACATGCTTGCATCTGATCCAGAGCCCAGAAGGATTCAGGCAGTATTGAAAACCAAAAGGTGGATTTACCAAATAGTAACATTTTAATTTTTAGGAGCAAAACAGTAACAATGCAGTTACAGGAAAGAATCTGCAGAACTAAGCAGATGCTAAATACTTGCAAGTCAAATTTATGTACTTAGGTAAGATGACTGTATATAAAATTACAGTAGCCTCATCTACAAAGCTGTAGTGGATGGTGAGATATGGAGCCTGAAATTTACAAGTTCCACACATTGTTACCATTTCGCTTGTCAGTGTAAAATATATTTATTTGATATGACTTTAGAACACAGAAAAATTATAAATATGCAAAACACTGCAGGAACATTTGTGGAGTCTCTGAATTTGTTCTGAGAAATAGTATTGCATGCCATCAGATCCTGCATACATGACCTCACATCTGATCTCATTACTTCCAGGCTAGAGAACGGCCTCTCTACACTAACTTGGGTTGGGGGCAAAGCGGTGACCACAGGGGCAACATGTCTAACAATGTCAGGGTATAAAGGAATTGCCTCAGCCACAGTCAGTTTTGATGAGGGGTTGACTCTTCTACTTCTTTGAAAGCAGGTGAAAAATGATGCTGAAATCTGTTTGCCATAGGAGCAGAATCTTTTCCCTGGGGCAGCGCTTTGCCTGCTCCCTGTCATCAATTACACTCCTCACGTGATAAGGCTGAAGATATGGGAGCAGTAGCACTGGCCGGATCCAATTCCTCTTGCTCTTTGCACTGCATCGAACAAACTGGACCAACTTATTATTATAAACTTTGGGAGTCGGTCCATTTTATGGATAGGCACCGACTCCGACTCCACATCCCTGCTTATTACTGTGCCATCAATATGTATGAAGGGAATACCCCTTTAATAATACAATCATGGCCAGAATAGGGAAATTGAACATGAATCTTATGGCTGGTACAGTAGAATATGCATATTACAATTCTTGCAATCTAAATGACGTCTATCAGCGAAGCTGTTAAAGTAGTGTTGGTCTGCAGCTGTATACATAAAATGTGAGAATACATATATAAAAATGCTATCCAATCTATAGCCAGTACAATGAGATGAGAAAAAAATATTTATCTCCTGAAGCTCATGCAACGCAAAACATAAAGGACAACTCATTTCATTTTCTTGCCAATATTTTAGCAGTCCGAGCTGTGTTCTCCAGTTTACTTTTATAACAAATGTGTTCTGCAGCACAGACGCCTCTGCCTAGTAACAGCATAATGCATATCTGCTACTCTTAGTCTCCATGAAGGATTTTTCTGTTGGTAAAATAAGGCTCTGATTTGGAAGAAAATCAATGGCAGAAATCCTATCTGTACCCTTCGATTTCCTTGCCATATTTGCAGTTTATTAACTGTGATGAACATGTGGCTTATCCAACTATTGAGGACAGATTCTGCCAGAAAGTGAGAAAGAATATGATTTGCGAATGAATTCCAGAACATTGTCAGAACGCGCAGAATCCTTGGACCCAGTTCACATACGACTTGGAGGTTCCGTTGCAAATTGCGTAAAAAATGACATAAAAAATGGAGTGGAATACAGCGTTCTTTTTTCTGATAAAATGATGGCCACAGCACAGAAACCTGGCAGACTCAAATGTGGTCAACAGGGTCCATCAGGAGCCGTTGGTATCAGCCATTTAACAGATCTGCCGAAGCCTCTATGGCGGAGGTTCCCAACGGAGCTTTCGATGCAGATGTTAGGCAAGCTTAAAGAGTACCTATCACCTCTGCAGAAACACACAAAAAATAGATAGTAGATGAAATAAGACTTTTCTCAAATACATGTCATTAGTAATCCAGAGGATTTTCCTCAGTTTTACAGGGGAACAGGTTTTACATTCACTTTGTAACTCTGTACAATCTTATCATTCTGTTGGGAATTACCAACTGTGCAGGGGGAGCTAAGGGCATAGATTCTTGTACAAGGTAATCTGAGTCTCTCACTACATACAGTACAACACACTGAGGATATAGTGTGACAGAGTTTCCCTGTTGCTTCAGCCTCCTCATCCATAGAATACAGGCATCTATATCACACTGCTGCTGGTGAGCACATGATGTAAACTTACACACTCCCCCCTGCACAGTGGACTCTCCCAGCTCAGAAGCAGGAGATTTGATTCAACTGTCAACATAGTCATACATCAAGCTGTCAGGTGCAAACTTGGCCCGACTTCAGAGCTGTCTGAAATGGCCAGTGCATTTTTTAAAAAACAGAATTCTGGGTGACATTCTTTGATTTTTCCTAAAGCAGCATATAAGGTGTTTGTATTTTAGTCTTCTTTTACTTCATGAGGTTTCTCTGAAGGTGATAGGTCCTCTTTAAGGGTATGTTCACATAGTGTAAATTTACGCTTATTTTGAGGTATATTTTGTGCTGAAATACGCCATAAAATATGCTTCTAAGAATGTTCTATGCAGTTCTCATTAATTTCAAAATAAAATAAATGGCATCATTCACATGACGTGTATTTTACAAGCGTAAATGTGTCGAGTATTTTGGGCACTTTTTCAACGTAAGAAAACCAATAAATACACGCTGCACTTTTACTTTAAGAAATGCCTCTTATTAGGCGCATTTTGAAGTTAATTTTAAGGTGTAAATTTACGTCATGTAAACATACCCCAAGATTGAATTCCCACAGCACAGAACGGCTGCAGATTTGCTACGGTATAATACAAGGCAAGGTGTCCAAAAGGTTATCCTCAATCTGCATGGAATATGAACTGTCGTGCAGACTATCATTCTCAGCATGTTAATTTCTGTGCTGAATTTTTATTTACTTCAATGGGAAATAAATTGTTCGTAGCAAAATCTTCAAAAGTGAACTTCAGAACCAATGATTTTTTCCCCACCACCAGCTACAACAAGAAAATCCAGAGAAAAACCAAACCCACCCCAAAATTCACACAGTACTGTTTGGATTTTTCTTGCAGACTATCCCTCCAAATTTCTGGCCGACATAATCCACAGTATATCTATCTGAACGTAAAGAAGACCTGTAGCCGTTATGGACTTGTCTGTTTTAGTAAATACTAGTATTGCCCATGAAATACCAATTCTGGAGCATCTTCTCCTATAGCTCTGTGCTGTGCTGTTCCCCTGTTATTCCTCTTAGAAATATATTACTGAATTTGGGTGTGTCCCCAGTGCTGACAGGAGTCTGTCTGTTCAGGGAATTGTAACACCCAACTAACAGATTCAGTAATACATCTCTAAAAGGAATAGAAGATGCTTAAAGAGGTTTTGCCACGATGTAATGTTGACGTGGGATCCTTCAAAATGGGTATTTAATCACTTTTCTAAATATATGTCATTAAAAAAGTGAAGCCTGTGACAGCTACAGGCTTAATCAGAAGCCCTTAGTTTCCTGAAAGTTTACATTAGACACGACCAGAGGAGCTGACAGGAGCTGATCTGGCTGCGCTTGCGTGTTTGCACTTCTCATCTGATGACAGGGAACATGAAAGAGCTTGCTAGGGGCTGTGGAGAAAGATCCTGTTTCTTTTGTATAGAAAATCCACTGGTTGTAATGTCATTATTTGAGTACACATTGCACATGCTCCCTGCATCCTGGCTCTCTCTCAGCCCCCCTCCCTCTCCTCAGTGAGGCTGCCTGTTTGTTTATCTTCTCTACTGAGCAGACAAACTCACTTCGTGGCAAAACCCCTTTAAGAATTGATAATTCTTATGTTCTCCGATTGTCCTTTTATTGAAAAATTTAATATAACTTGTAATGAGAAGAATTGATAATTCACATGGAAATCAAGGATTTACTAAAACGGACATGTTAGGAGATGTCACTGGTCCTCTTTAACCCTATCCTTTTGTGTAATATAGTACAAATCTTGCTAGTAAGAGTATACAGTGTTTGAGTGTTGGAGCTGTTGGGATCCCAGCTCCTGAAAACTCATGGAAGTGGCCTAATTGTGGCAAGTTAAGAAGGTTGTCTCACAATCATAACTCTTGTCCATAGGGCAGGTGACTGTCGTAATGGGGGTCCAACACAGAGGATCCTTCCCTATGGGCTGGATGAAAAGCTCACTCATAAAGGCATCTTCCACTGCAGTAGACCCATTTATGGTGATTGCAGCAGTTAGGAAAGCTAGACTCATAATGACCAGATGATCACCAAGCCACCAAGTTTTTTTTTTCCTTAAAAAAGGCAGTACGGTTGGCTGTGCTAACTTTCTTCAAAATGGTCCAACTGCTAAGGGCAAATGTGCCACGTGACTGTACTCGGGACTCCCATTGAAATAAATGGAACAGTACAGACTACCTCTCGGTGTAGAACTGAGACTTTAACGGGCTCGTTCTCAAAATAGGCGCAGGTCTGAGAGGTGGGACAGAGGTGGGGTATCCTATGGATATGCCATGAATGTGTTTGGTGCATCTCCCCTAATAAGCTTAAAAGTGCAGCCTGATGTGCATGGCTTGGCACATGGCGCTTGCCGTCAATGGAGGTGTACTTAAACTAGACATTGACTTTATACATCCAGACAGTCGACATCTAACTCTGCACAGAAGTTTTAAAATATCTCGAAGCTGCACACTAATCGTAGAGCCGGCTGTCAGCGGCAGCCGGGCTCTCCACTGAGAAGGAAGGGACGGTTTATTGCTGTCCCTGCCTCAATGGGCGCAGATGGTGCTGGGTCTTATTAGACCCACATCAGCTCTGCAGTGAGTTCAAGGACTGTATTTCCCTTACACCTGGGTCTAATATACCAGCAGCACTAACAGGGGAAAAAAATCAGCAAATATTTTAAAAAAAAAAAGTGCCACAAAAGATCTTTTTCTGAACTTCTGGGGTCACAATATATAAAATAATAATAATTTTAAAAAATGTAACAAAAAATAATTTTAAAAAACCCAGTCAGCCCAAATTGCCCAATGACCCTAAAAAGTTATATTGTCTATATGTAAGTGTCCGTGACGGAAAAGTGTCCCAATTACAGAACTTATTTTAACGCCACTTTTGCGGTTCTAAAAAAAAGACATAAAAAAGTGGAAAACTTTTTAATTTAATTTTTTTGGTACTACTTTCTCTGATATTATAAAAAAATAATCATGAAAATTATATAAAAATAAAGCCTTACATACAGTGCTGTTCATTGTTATTGGTACTCATGAAGTTGAAGTAAATAATGTGGAATACCTCCTGAAAAAATAAATCAAGCTACACAGCTTCTTTGTCTAGAGCCCTTGTGTTAACTACAAAAGAGCAAATGATAAACAACAATTTAAAACAAAAAAAACAATGGGAAGGAAAATAGAAAACCCTAAAGCTTGATGTGACCCTGGTATTGGCACCTTTACATGTACTTAGTATGGAGACACATTGTGACTCATCTGTGGTAAATCACAAATAAGAATCACCTGTGATAAATTGTCGGTGCCCATGTGACATGAATTAGCCAATGAATGATGACTTCAGTGTTTAGAAAAGCCACGTAAGGCCGTGTTCACACGGCTTATTCACGACGGATTTGTGAGCCGGATTGCGCTCGCAAATCCGGCGTGAATAAGGGGCGGGGCCGGAGCGCGGCGGGGGCGCCGCTCCCCGGCCCCATAGACAATGCATTGTTTACGGCGCGTACGCGCCGTAAATAATGTTCATGTCACTTTCTCCCCCCGCGGCGGATTCGCTGAGCGGGGAGGAGCGACGGAATCCACTGTTCTCTATGAGAGCAGTGGATTACCGTAATTACTCCGACGGATTGGCGCCATACTGCAAACCGTACTGCATAACCGTCAGTTTGTGGAGCCCACATGTTTCCTGTGCATTATATTGAGCGACAAATTTGAGAAAGGTCTATGTTTGACCGAAAACGTTCATTGAAAGTCTCTTTTTCTACTTGGGAAAACGGTCATATTTGAGACATTTTGAGGCTCTTATTATTTTGCATGTATAAAAAATAAAATAAAAAGTAACACATTTTTTTTTCAAAAACTCATGTGCGGGCTATTACTTCTAGACATTTGCCGAACACGCAGCGGCATTCAGATGAGATGGAGCTAAGCTGCGCTTTTGAAACACACAGCGGCAATCTCTCATGTGAACGCCGCTGCGTGTTCGGCATAGACAGCAGTGAGAATCTCACTGCTAATTGTTTAGATCTGTATTGGGGGCCGACAGTGCGGACCCCAAGACGGATCCTTAAAGCGCTTGTAACATGGAGTGAAAACTCCGTGTGAACAAGCCCTTAGGGTACGCTCACATGGCTGTTCTGGACGGTGATTTTTCTGCATCCAAATCAGCTTCAAATACACGTCTGAAAAAATGCCTTAGGCTATGTCTCCACAGCAAAGTTAAAGGGGTTGTCTCACTACAAGGATTGATTTTTATGTTAAAGATCTTGCAAAAACAAGTCACTCTGCAATATATGTCCATTAACAGTGTCCTACCTATTCTGAGATATTCCCATCTTGTATGGGCTGCATCAGCTCCTCAGGTCGCTATAGCTACAGACCTGTTTGATCTATCCTGATAGGCTGCCAGCACTGGTTGCTATAGCTACAGACCTGGCTTGTACTGCAGCCTAGTGGAAGCCAGTAAACACGCCCCTGAATTCAAAATGAAACCAAGAAAACAGGACTGAGATAAGATGAATCAATGTAGTGAGACTACCCTTTAACCCTTCCCTGACGGACGATCATAATAATATGGCTCTAAATTTTTCTCCTCCTTGCCTTTTGAAAGCCAGAACTTTTTTATTTTTTCACCTACATAGACGTATCAGGGCTTTTATTTTGCGGGAAAAGATGTACTTTCTAATGGTGTTATTTCTATTACCATAGAATATACTGGGAAACGGCAAAAAAATTCTAAGTGGGGCAAAATGTGAAGAAAAAAAAAAAAATTACTTGCGCCATGTTTGCGGGATTTTTTTTTTTTTTTAAGCGTTCATTCTTCGGTAAAAATGTGTTTTTTGTATTATACAGGTTGATACGCATCTGGCAATACCGAACATGTAGGGTTTCCGTTATGATTTGATACCGTAAAAAAATTCCAAACATTTTTTATTTTTGAAATTTGCACCGCAGCGCCATTTTGTGCGACCAATAACTTTTTTTGTACTAAAACCTACGGACGTGAGTAAGGCTGCATTTTTTGTGGGCTAAAGTCTACTTTTTATTGCTAGCAGGTTGGAATGCATGCGACTTTTTTGATCACTTTTATTCCAATTTTTATAAGACGTGATATGACCCAAAAAAACGCAATTTTGGCATTTGGAATTTTTTTTCTTCTACGGTGTTCAGCGTACGGGATAAACAATGTTATATTTTAATAGATCAGACATTTTTGGACGCGGCGATACCAAATATGTGTTCAAATAATCAAATCTTATTCATGAGCAGGTGTTAGGCCCGCCCACAAAAGGCTAGCCCCGCCCACTGACAGTTAGTCACGTTTTTACCTATTCAAATAGGTTTATCAGTTGAGGTAGGCAGGGCTAGCCTCAGGTAGGCGGAGCATACAAAAAAAAAAAACAGACTTCATGATTTTTCTGGCTGAAAACTGCAGATTTGAGCACTAAATACTCAAAAACTGCAGCATCTTACAGAATAAGGGACACAGCGCTGGAAACAGCATGTCTGTCACTAGATTGTGCTGTCCTCAGCAAGGGGGGCATAAACTATGTGACAGGTTCCCTTTAACTTTGAGTCCTCCTAGGGCGCTTCACCACTAGGGGGCAGGATCATTTATACACCCTAATGCATTGTATATACAATGCAATAGGGTGTACAGAGATGGCGGTTTCTCCACTTTCGGCCTGGGGCCGGAAATGGGAAAATTGAAAACATGGCAGCGATGGAAGCCTTCACAAAGCTTCCAGCTGCCATGTTCAGCGATCGGGACTCAACGATCTCACCGCTGATGTGCCGTTCACAGTGAGGAACAGTGCGCAGCACAGTTTCTGATTTAGACACCGTGGCCATCTTTGCTGTGGCATCTAAGGAGTTAAACAGTGCAGGGGAGGGGAGGGATGGGGGTGTTAGCTACAATTAGCTGTTAACACCCAGCGGCAGAGTAGCGAGATTGCAGCTACAAAGCCGCTTGCCGGCATCAGGACGTATCCATATGTCCTATGTCGCTAATGGGGTTAAAATCCAGTGGGAAATCTGACGCTATGTTAACTTTACCACGCCGCACTGCCGGGTTTTTTTGCGCAGTTGATGTGCAAAAAAACAATCAGAATTTGGATTTCCAGCGTCACAGGACATGGGCGGCACGAGAATCCGACCTGTACCCGGCAGAAGATACAACAGCTTCAGTAGCAAACCAGTGCTGTATAGACTACAGAACGGATTTTCAATTGAAGTCTACCCAGCGCTGGGTACAGTCGGATTTTCATCAGATTTAAAACACTAAGGGCATGTCCCCACGGCACGGGTTTTCGGTCGGTTTTTCAGCCGGTTTGCGGTTTTTCAGGCCGCCTGAAAAACCGGCCGAAAATGAGCACAATTGTGCTCTATGGAAAACCCGTGCAGCAGTCCCCACTGCACGGGTTCTCCGCTCGACGGTTTTGCCGCCGGCGGTCCGGCGGCAAAACATTGAGCATGTTCATTCTTCCGTCCGGTTTCCGGAATATGAACAATTCAATGGGAGGGCTGTTCTCCGCTCATCGCGGCCGGTATTTGTCCACTGTCGTGGGGATGCGCCCTTAATCTGCTGAAAATCCGACGAGAATCCAGTGCTGTGTAGACGTATCCTGATATGCAGCAGATTTCAGACGAGGATTTGATTAGCTTTTTGAGACATGTTTTAGGCACATTTTTCAGGTCTTTTTTCGTCGTGGTCTTCATTCCGACATTCAAATATTGTGCTTAGGTGCTCTTTGGGCATGGTGCTACAGCCAAAAACACACGACACTTGTGGACGAGATTTTGGAAGAGGTTTTGAAGATCTCCATTGATCCTTTGGGGATTTTCCTTGTTGAAAACACTTCAAGAATTGACATGATGCTTCTTTTTCAGCAGCAAAAACAGCGTCTAAAAGAAGTGTGTAAAACCAACAGAGGGCGCTGTGGGCTTCTCAGCCCCTTTCCCATAATGCCTTGTGATATGCAGATGCTAAGTAGAGGGCGAAAAGGCAAAACAAAAACTCTACAAGCGTTCGTCGCTGCTCTCCTAAGGAGAGATCTTCCTTCCTGAAAAACCGCGTCATAGTTCACATTTCCATAGGAATCAATAAAAATGAACTAGGGGCGTTTTGGAGGCTTTTTGGTCACTATTTTGGGCATGAAGAAGGCGACAAAACAATATGTAAATTAGTCATGTGAACTTACCCGTATAGAGTTCAAACCCACATGTACTAATAAAAATGAAAATGTGCTAAGTCAAGAAGTTGGGTAAAAGAACCATCAGGAACTGGTTAACTCCTTAACGACCGCCCACCTTCTTTTGACGTCGGCTGGTGCGGGTCGTTCGTCTGCAGCGACGTCTCTTGACGGCAGCTCTGGGAATAGCCCTGTTCCCAGCACAGCTCCTGCAAGCACTGGGGAGCAGGGGAAACCTCCGCTCCCCGTGCTTTAACCCTTTGTTTGCCGCAGTTCATCACCGCAGCGCAATCAAAGGGTTCCCCTGCTCTGTCGGGTGATTGGAACACCTGGTAACCCGACAGAGCCCGAGGGACGGCTCCACAGTCAGCCCTGGGGACCAAGAGTAACTAGCCAGCGGTCAGGGCAGACTGTGAGCTGCCCTGATCACTGCCTGTGTCAGACTGACACAGATTATAATGTATTAGCATATATGAATATGCTAATACATTACTAAGTGTATTTTTTTTAAAAAAGTGTAACAGTTAACCCTTCAGGGGGAAAAAAAAAAAAAGCAAAAACCATAAAAAGTGTAAAAAAAAATAAAAAAAGAATAAAATAAAAATATTTCATAAAAAATAATTGTGCATACATTACACACACAAAAAAACACACACATATTAGGTTTCCACACGACTGTAATAACCTGTAGAATTAATCTAACAAGTTTTTAAGTGTGAAATGTGAATGGTGTAAAAAAAAAAATGTAAAAAAAAAAATTTAAACATTTTTCTTTTAAATTCTGCAATTATTTATGAGTGAATTTAAACTATTCCCCCATAAAGTACAACTTGTCTCGAATAAAACGAGGCCTCATCCAACTGTCATTTAAAAAAATAAAAAAGTTACAACTGTTGTAACTGAAGGAGGCAAAAATTAAAAAAATGTTCTGGTCATTAACAACGTTTCAGGCGTTCGGCTTAAGGGGTTAAACAAAGTAAAAATAAATCAGGAAAACTTTATTTCTTCATTCCGCTCCATAAGACTATAGCAGTAAACAGGCTGCCTAGGACTAGTGCAGGGAACAGCAGGCACCTGGCAGGGGAAACCGTAAGCCTATGCTAGCAGATGGCAGCTGGACACAGATGATAACAGAACACAATGACACCAGCCGGGTAACAAAGACTCCTTTGTGTCGCTGCTGGCTCTCGTACGCACCAACACTGTTCATTCGATTTTTATGAGAAAATGAACAGCAACAGGAACCATTGACTCCGCTGGATGTAAGTGACCTCAGATGTGGGTGCACACAGGCATCATCACCTGATTTTCTCACTAGCAGACCACAGTTTGCTGACACACTGCTCGATTTGTCTTCAGTTTGCAGCCGTCACATCGGTATCTGCTTTTCCTTCTAAACATAGTGAATAATTCAGCACGCTCTGCTATTCCTTCAGAGAAACACATAAATCTACCGCCAAGAAATGCATGTGCCAGACAGATGCTATCAAGTGTCCACTTCTCAGATGCACCCTGGGCAGATTCATTATTACCATCGTATATTTACACAGCCGAAAACGAGACCGGGCGGAAGATGCTCCAAATCCGTCATAACGGTGCGCCACGTCCTATGGGGAATCGTACTTCTGCCTTATTTTGACAGCCTAAAACCAGATAACGCAGAAGACGTGTTGGACACATTTGATGCATTTTGGCTCAAGTTTGACATTTTTTTACTTCTTCATGCCTCCCTTTGGTAATTTTAGCAATTTTGTTCACACTGCGATCATTTTTTCCTTTCCGCCTGCCAGAAGCCATAAGGATATGTTCATCCGCTGTTTTTCAATGTTTTTTGATCCAAAAAAAACTTATTGAAAAGCGCTGCGTAAAAACTATCCAAACAAGTACACAAAGTGTGGTGCGTGTTTGGATACATTTTCTGTGGCATACCCAGAGATGCTGGGCAGCCCACCTAATCTGTTAATATGGGCGCCACTAAGAGGCTGTATGCCGGCATGGTGCACCACACGTTTTGCACCCTTATGTATTGCTTTATCTATATGCAATAGTAATACCGGCAGCCACCCCCCTCATGCCCTGAGGATGTGTGAATGGTTGTTTAATTGGTGCTTTTGCATTTCTGCAGTCTCTCCATGCATTATACTGTGGTTTTTCTGCATACTGGTGTGAACAGGTACCAAGCTAATGTGCAGTCGTCTGCATCATTTAATTGTTCCCTTAGAGGACCGTTCACACGACTTATTTTGGGCACGGATTGCAGCCGTATTGCGCGCCATACTGTGCTGCAATACGGCTGGAATCCGTCCCAGCCATTACGGTAATCCACAGTTCTCATAGAGAACGATGGATTTCGTCTCACCTATCTGCTTTGCGAATCCGCCGGGCGGGGAGAAAGTGACATGCACATTATCCCAGCGGGATACACGCTGTGGATAATGAAAGTCTATGGGGCCGACGGGCAGCGCCCCCACCCCTTATTCAAGCTGTATTGCGGGCGGAATCCGTCCCGCAATTACGGCTTGAATAAGCCGTGTGAACCGGCCCTAGTAGTGGGACCTTTGAGTTGTTATTCAGCAATCAGATGCACCTGTCATGTTTTCCCAGGAGCATATAAGGCTAGAGATGCCTGCTCCTGGGCTCAGTTTAGTCCAGCTATTGAGCTGTGAACAGGGCCCACAATGGTAAGTAAGTAATGTCCCTTTTTTGTGTGTGTTTCTTTGTAAGCAGCAGAAACGGTGTTAAATAGGGTGTCGGATGCGTAAAACGGATCAAGAATTGAAATGTCAATTCTTTGATCGGAGCTGTTAAACGTATCCAAAAGATGTATGTAACACACGTATCGGCTGAAGGACGATACATGTTTTACATTGAAATCACTGTAAATTACACTGAGCATTGTTAGATATGTTTGGGTCCGTTTACGGGTCCAAAAAACTAACCCAAATACATATCTAATAAATGCCATGTGAACATCCCGTAACTCATAATTTTCAGTCTACATTGCCATAGGAGGGCTTGTATTCTGAGGAACAAGATGCACTTTTTAATGGTACCATTTACCATACCATGTAATGTAGAAAAAAAAAAATCCTTTGCCTCAGCCACAGTCAGTTTTGATGAATGGTTGAACTCCTTCTTTGAAAGCAGGTGAAAAATTTTGCTGAAATCTGTTTGCCCTGGGAGCAGAATCTTTTACTCTGAGGCAGCGCTTTGCCTGCTCCATGTCATCAATTACACTCCTCATGTGATGAGGCTGAAGATATGAGAGCAGTAGCACTGGCCGGCAGGGCTGTGGAGTCTGAGTCGGTGGCTATTTTGCAGGAGTCTGAGTCGTCATAAAATGGACCGACTCCCAGAATATATAATTAGTTGGTCCAGTTAGTTCGATGCAAAGAGCAAGAGGACTTGGGTCCGGCCAGTGCGACTGCTCCCCTATCTTCAGTCTCATCACATGAGGAGTGTAATTGATTACATGGAGCAGGCAAAGCGCTGCCTCAGAGGAAAAGATTCTGCCCTCATGGCAAACAGATTTCAGCAACATTTTTCACCTGCTTTCAAAGAAGTAGAAGAGTTCAACCATTCATCAAAACGGACTGTGGCTGAGGCAATTCCTTTATACCCTGACATTGTTAGAGATGTTGCCCCTGTGGTCACCGCTTTGCCCCCAACCCAAGTTTGTGTAGAGAGGCCGGTCTCTAGCCTGGAATTAATGAGATCAGATGTGAGGTCATGTATGCAGGATCTGATGGAGGCAATACTATTTCTCAGAACAAATTCTGTCATATCCAATAAATATTTTTTTACAATGACAAGCAAAATGGTAACAATGTTTTGAACTTGTGACTTTCAGGCTCCATATCTCACCATCCACTACAGCTTTGTACATGAGGCTACTGTAATTTTATGTACAGTCATCCTACCGATCTTATACATAAATTTGACTTGCAAGTATTCAGCATCTGCTTAGTTCTGCAGATTCTTTCCTGAAACTGCACTGTTACTGTTTTGCTCCTAAAAATCAAAATGTTAATTTTTATTATTTTGTTAGTATTTGGGAAATCCACCTTTTGGTTTTCAATACTGCATGAATCCTTCTGGGCTCTGGATCAGATTCAAGCATATCTTGACCAAAATCTGATCCCAGGTCTCCTCTACATATTCCCAAAGCTTTTTCTTCACCCAGAAGTGTTCAAAAGATCAAAACATTGTTACCCTTTTGCTTGTCAGTGTCTGTTTTACCTAAATAGCTTGATTATTGTATCATAATGTGAGAAACAGCCTGATGTTACCATTTTACTACAGAAAAGTTATCACTTAAACATGCGCCGTGTATTAGGGAGTCAGGAGTCGGTGGTTTGGAAAATTGAGGAGTCGGTGGTTTGGAAAATTGAGGAGTCTGGGCTTTGGCTTGCCAACTCCACAGCCCTGCTGGCCGGACCCAATTCCTCTTGCTCTTTGCATCAAACTAACTGGACCAACTTATTATATATTTTGGGAGTCGAAGTCGGTCCATTTTATGACCAGAAACAATATATGATTTGCGCAAAGGTGCACACTGGTGTGCCAGCAATATACATACACATTCCAATATCAGTAGCACACTATCAACTAAAGAAAGGGGACATAGGAATTTTTGAAAAAGCATTTCTGCTACCTAGGATGCATGAAAAATTTTGAGGTTCTTAGTTCACATTTTTGATCAAAACTGCTTAAGCCCACCTCCGAAACTTCAACGGGAATGTGAACTTAGAACCTCAAAATGTTTCATGTATCTTAGGTAGCAGAAATGCTTTTTCAAAAATTCCTATGTCCCCTTTGATAGTTTCTTTAGTTGATAGTGTGCTACTGATATTGGAATGTGTATGTATTTTGCTGCCACACCAGTGTGCACCTATGCTCATTTTTTTCAAAAAGATTTTTTGGATGTACAAAACCATATTTTGTTTCTAGTTTGTGTATGGAGGAGTGGTTGCCTCCATTTTGGTTTTTTGCACTCCACCCACCTTCACAGGTTTTTAAATCAGTGCAGTGTACATAGAAGCTGGTGCCTTCACTCCCTAAAGTATGGAGGTCTGAACAGTCCCCAAAAGAGAGGTAACAATAGTGTAGAACCCACCTACATTTGAGGTCCCCTTGCTGATTGGGAGGTGGGCTTAAGCAGTTTTGATCAAAAATGTGAACTAAGAACCTCAAAATTTTTCATGTATTCTAAGTAGCAGAAATGCTTTTTCAAAAATTCCTATGTCCCCTTTGATAGTTTCTTTAGTTGATAGTGTGCTACTGATATTGGAATGGGTCCATTTTATGACGACTCCGACTCCTGCAAAATAGGCACCGACTCCGCATCCCTGGTAATAACCTATAGAATTCATCCAACAGGTTATTTAGTGTGAATTGTGAATGGTGTAAGAAAAGAATTAAAATAAAAAGTAAAAAAAAATCCTCATTAATTTATTTGTAAACATAAACGATACCCCCCCCCCAAAAAATACCCGCATAAAACAACTCCTCATACAACTGCGCCCTTAACCCACAAAAATACAATCAAAACCTTCCCTTTTTTATGGAAATACGTTTAACATTGGTGCAAATTGTGTGCTCTATTATAGGTCATTCCAGGTGTTATCAGACATGTAAAAAAACACGAGTGAATGGTAATCCGTGGTGCGTAAAGGTTTGTTTTACGTATGTAATTTTCAATGGAGAGTCAATAGGGATTGCAAAAATGCACCAAATTTAGTGCATATTTTGCTGGGTAACCTGTCAAAAAACACATTTAATAAATGCCACTACAGAAAAGAAGGTTTGGTCCCCAAAAAAGTCTGAGTGAGGTACTACAGCACTGCACACCTTGTAGACTGTACAGTCCTAGGTGTGCGCCATAATACACATAGGGAAAGATTTACCAACACTGACAAAGAATACAAGCAATGAAGATCCAACAAGTCTGTCATGATCACAACGCTGCACACAGTAAATACTTCTCATAGGACATCTCACACGGCAGAAAATGTTCTCTTTCTTACACCCCCACAGCCATGTGCACTAATATGCATGGGCAAATATTGGCACAAGTCTAACCCTCTACTTGATGATCCTTAACCCCTTACAGCAGCCAGTTTTAACCTCCTTGACAGAGCCCCATTTTTTAAATCTGACATGAGTCACTTTATGTGATAATAACTTTTTGATACTTTTACCTATCTATGTGATTCAGAGAATTGTGCTTTAACTTAGTAAGACATTTTGGTCCATACAATCCTTTATTTGTGAAAAAAATCTAAATGTTGTAAAAATTTGCCATTATCAACATTTAAAACTTTCTGTATGTAATAGTTATTTCACTCAAAATAGTTTATAGCTACCTCTACCATATCTCTACTGTGGGTTGGCATCATTTTTTAAATGTCTATTTTTTTTACGACATTACAAGTTTAAAAATTTAGTAGTAACTTTTCACATTTTCAAGAAATTTTGCAACGTAGATTTTTTTTTTAGGGACCAGCCCAGTTCTGACGTGGCTTTGAGGGGCCTGTGTCTTAGATACCCCATAAATGACTCCATCTAAGAAATTACGCCCTTTAAAGCATTCAAAACAGCATTTAGGAAGTGTATTAATCCATTAGATATTTCACAGAAATTAAAACAAAGTGGAGGTGAAGTTTCAATGTCATTTTTTTTTTGCAGATTTTCAATGTTTATCCATTATTCACTGAAACACAGTAGATGATAACAAGGAAATTCAACTCAACATCAATTCTCCAGTTTTTAAAGATATCCAATATATGGCCCTACTGCGCTATGTGACAACCACAAGCTGCAGAATAGGAGGAGCACCTGGGGTCTCATTTTCAGTACTATTTTCTTTAGGCACCATTACAGGTTTGCTGACACTCTAAGGTGCTAAAACGTAATAAACACTTCTAAAAAGAGCCCATATTGGAAACTACATCCTTTACGGAATCTATCCAGAGATGTAGACAGTATATCGACCACACTGGTGTTTCACAAATATTTTTTAGTGTTAGGCTGTGAAAATGAAAATGTTTTTATTTTTCCAACAATCTGCAATTTTAGCTGAAAATGTTTCATTTTAACAAGGAATCCTAACCAAATTTTGCTACGCAATTTCTTCCAAGTTCGGCAATACCCTACATGTGGGTGTACACTGCTGTTTGGGCGCACGGCAGGGCATATAAGGGAGGGAGCACTATTTGGGTTCTGGAACGCAGATTTTGGTGGGGCCATGTCGCATTTACAGAGCCCCCAAAGTACCAGAGCAGGTGGCACCGCCCCATCTTGAGTTTAACACCCATCAAGGATCTCATTTATGGGTTTACTGTGCAATTTGGGCACTCAAGTGTTCCACTATTTTTTTTTATTTTTTTTTTAGCACAGGGCCAGGAAAATGTGGGGAGGGGCACACAGTTACACCGCTGTTTTTTCGGCTTTTTTTTTTTTTTTTTTTTACAGCGTTCACCATGCGCGATAAATGACAAGATAACTTTACTATGCGGCTCGGTACAATTACAATTATATATTTTTTTAACGTTTATTACTTTTACACAATAGAAAAGCGTTAAAGAAATTGCATTTTCATGTTGTCATAATCTGACTATACATTTTTTTAAAATTTCTCTGTATATGGAGCATGTTTATTGCAGGACGAGTTGACGGTTTTATTGGTACCAATATGGGGTTCATATGATGCTTTGATCGCTTATTATCAAGGTTTTTGTGAGGTGTTTGAACAAAATACAGCAATCCTGGTAGTTTTTTATTTGAATTTTTACAGCAGTCACCATGCGGTATAAATGACATGCTAGCTTTACTCAGCAGGCGAATACAATTACAGCGATACCCAGTTTGTGTATTTTTTATGTTTTACTGTTACTTTTTTTTTTTTTGTATACTTTTTGGGGCTTTTTGATCGCTCTTAAATCGTTTTTTGGAAGGCAAGGTAAATAAATTATTGCAATCCTAATAGTGTTTTTTTATTTTTAACAGCGCTCCCCTTGCAGTATATGTTACAGGTTAGTTTTACTATGTGGGTCGATACGATTATGGTAATACCAATTTATATAGTTTTTTTTATGTTGATAAGCTTTAAAAAAGTGTTTTTATTGAGAAACAATATTTATGCATCGCTATCTTCTGATAACCATAGCTTTTTTATTTTTCGGTATAAAGAGCTGTGTAAGGGCCTTTTTGCGGGATGAACTGACATTTTTATTGGTACCAGTTTGGCATTTATATGACTTTTTGATTGCTTTTTATTTAATTTTATGTGCTGTGGGATGAACAAAAATTCTGTGACTTTTTCACTTTTTTTTTGCTTTACTATGTGATCGTTAGATCACAGTTTCAATGTAGAGCAGTACACAGCAGTACTGACAGTAGGAGCTCCCTCTGTCTGTCTCTTAGCTACTGTGATCGTGATTGATTGCGGCAACTAAGGGGTTAATTGCCACGGCCAGAGCTCACAGCTGGTCCCATAATGCGATACTGCACGATGTCCTGGACGTACCTGTACGTCCATTGGCAGGAAGTCACTTCCTGCTAGGACCTACCGGTACATGTAATGTCGAGAAGGGGTTAAAGGGAACCCAAAAACATTAGCTTTCGCAAGGGAGGGGGAAAGATTAATAAAAATAAATTTTGGGAAAAAAAATTCGTGAACCCCAAAATTTTTCCATTTAAATTTCTGCTTATTTTGGGTTAAGGAGTCCAGTGGGCGGTCAGTGCATATAGAGATATCTGTCAGTCACTGATAAGACCGACCACTGGACTCCTTAAAGGGGTTTTCTCACAACAATGATTGGCTTTTAAAATGTAGGGAAAGGTACAGTGGGGAAAAAAAGTATTTAGTCAGCCACCAATTGTGCAAGTTCTCCCACTAAAGAGAGAGGCCTGTAATTAAAATCAAAGGTAGACCTCAGTTAGAGACAAAATGAAAAAAATCAAAAAAAACACATTTTTGATTTGGAAAAAATTTTTCAAATTATGGTGGGAAAATAAGTATTTGGTCCCTACAAAAAAGCAAGTTTCTGGCTCTCACGACCTGTCTTCTTTTTTTAAGAGGCCCCTCTGTCCCCTCATTACCATATAATGGCCCCCGTTTTAACTTTCGTAAAAAAAGAACCTGTCCACAACTCAAACGTCAACCCCAAACTCACTATGGTGAAGCCCAAAAGAGCTGTCGATGGAAACCGGAAAACAAATTTTTACCCCCGCCCAGTGGGAAGACTAAATCTGAAATGGCAAATTGGTGAAAAAATCAACAGTGGGGCAATAATTAGGATTGGAAGAAACAAGCCCACTGATAATCCCCCCGATTGGGGCTCCACGCAAGATCTCACCGGGGGGGTCAAAATATCTAAAGACGGGAGAAAAAAATCCCAAAACCCCAAAAGGGGGAAATAGTGAAAACCCTGCAGAGAGTGGGCCCAAATATACCAAAGTACCATCAGTAACACATTACGCCCCCGGGGGACTCAACCGGTGCCAGACGTGCCCCTCTGTTTTAAGCCAGACATGCCCGGGCCCTTCTGAATTTGCTAGAGAGCATTTTTGACCCAAAAAGTTTGGAAAGGGCATATGGTCAATGAAACCAAAGTAGAATTTTTGGTAGAAAAAAAACTCTGTTTTTGGAGGAAGAGTTGCTGAGTTGAACCCAAAGAAAAAATTACGGAACAAATTGGCAGCATCTGCTTTTTGGGCTGTTTCCTGCAAAGGGGGCCGGACGACTGACCCTGTACAAAAAAAATCAGTGGGGGCATGGATGTGAGAAAATTTTAGTGCAAACCCCTTCCCATAAAAGGCATTGAAGTGAAAAATGGCTGGGTTTTCAGGTGACAATGACCCCAAAACTTGCAGGGAATTGAAGAAATGGCTTTTTAAGAAACATTTCAAAGGCTGGGAAGACTACCTAGCCTTCCGATCTCAACCCCCTAAAAACCTTTGGGGGAGTTGAAAGTCTGTGTTGCCCCCGACAGCCCCAAAACATCATGCTTAGAAGAGATCTGCACGGAGGATGGGGCCCAACAAAAAGCCAAGTGTGTGCCAACCTTTTGAAGACTTACAGGAAACTTTGACCTCTGTCATTGCCAATAAAGGATATATAACAAGGATATATTGAGATGAACTTTTGTTATTGACCAAATACTTATTCCCACCATAATTTGACAATATGATTTTCTGGATTTGTTTTCTCATTTTGTCTCTCATAGTTGAGGTCGACCTATGATGTCAATTACAGGCCTCTCTCATCTTTTTAAGTGGGAGCACTTGCACAATTGGTGGCTGACTAAATGCTTTTTTTCTCCACTGTAAATAAAGACTATCACCAAATATATTGCTGTTTTGATTTTGCTTTGGTCAGGAGATAAAGAAGATCTTATGCTCTCTTCGAGTACACAAGTTTCTCTGGTTACCGGCCACCTCTCCCTGCACTCATCTCTACAAGCCATCAGTCATTCCGTCTATAGTGAGTCACTCTCTGCAAAGTCTTACCTCTAGCAATAGAGTTCGTTTATCTAACTAAATGAAAAGTGTTCACTCTTAAAAGCTCTGTCGCCTTAGCTAATACAATTTATAAATCTCTTTGGGGCCATTTACACGGCACAGGACAAATACTGTTCGGTTTATCCGACCGGTTTTTGCACTGTTTTCGTGCCGTGCACACGGCCTCCGGGGGACGGCTTTTCTCCGTGATAAGCGGAGAAAAGCCCTCCCCCTTCACATAGACATGTTCATATTCCGGCCGAAAACCGGACGGAAGAATGAACATGTTCTATGTTTTTCGGACCGCCACGGTCTGAAAAACAGCCGGACGGAAAAATCGTGCAGTGAAGACTGCTGCGCAGGTTTTCCATAGAGCCTCGTATTAAAAGTTTTCACCCGGTTTGCAAAAACTGAAAACCGTCTGAAAAACCGGGTGAAAACCCGTGCCATGGGGACATAGCCATACAGTCATTGTAACAATAATAGCACAGCTGATATGCCAATCACTGCTATAGACCCACCCACTGACGTACATTTGCACCCACAGACGTACATTTGGATACATCATAGTCTTCATATCACTGATGCAGTCACAGAAAAAAGGGACCTATTCCACAGGTTAGTAATGTGATCAGAGGACAGTCATTCAATATTTAACCATTTCACAGAGGATATGGATACATATGCATCATCGGTCTTCAGCAACAATAAAGGAACATTTACACGTTTGTCTCTATTCATACTATCTTTTGGTATACTGCGCAAAAACAATATCTGGATGGGTACTACGTCACAGCCATTTGCCCACAGCACTGAGCTCTAATTTTTCTATTCAAATGGCGGGCACCATAGCACTTGTGTCAATCTCAAAGCCCCTGGAACGAATCTGGTTCATATCATAATTTTATGTGGACCTCAGGAGTTTAGACACAGTGAGCAGGGATAGACCAGGTCTGGACGCAGAAGGATCAGCTCTCCACTTTCTCAGGAGGATGCAGTCAGCGACTGGCAGAGGAGCAGGCACCATCTTGGATTTGGAGCTCCAGCACATACTTCAACACCAGTCTATTCAGCAGCCCACATGCGGTGGCACAGCTATAAAAGGCCTACCTAGGCACCGCTGCCACCCACTACAGCTCTCCAATGGCCTTTGATGTCAACCATAATGCTGATATGGCCCTCAGTAAAAATAAGTTTTGCCACAGTGCACCTACTGATGAAAGTATGTGCTGGCTAGTGCATACTTTCAACGGCACTATGGCCTGGCCTTCTATTACTTTCATTTTCCCAAGTGGCATGCAGGGCTGTGGAGTCAGCAAGCTAAAGCCCCGACCCCTCAATTTCCCAAACCTCCGACTCCCTCATACATTGCGGATGTTTAAGTGATAATTTTGCTGTAGTAAAATGGTAACATCAGGCTGTTTATCACCTTATGATACAATGATCAAGCTATTTCGGTAGAAAAGACACTGACAAGCAAAAGGGTAACAATGTTTTGATCTTTTGAACACTTGTGGGTAGAGATGAAGAAAAAGCTGTATTTGTATCCAAGTCCAGTCTGCACCAACATTAGGAATGTGTAGAAGAGACCGGGGATTAGAGTTTGTTCAAGACATGCTTGAATCTGATCCTGAGCCAAGAAGGATTCAGGCAGTATTGAAAACAAAAGGGTAACAATGTTTTGAACTTGTGACTTTCAGGCTCCATATGTCTCCATCCACTACAGCTTTGTACATGAGGCTACTGTAATTTTATATACAGTCATCTTACCTATCTTATAAAATAAATTTGATTTAATTTTTAACCCTTCTGCTAAAGTTCTGAAAAATTTTTGGGGTTCCTTTTTTAAAATTTTGCCTTTGTTTTTACTGTTTTCCCTCCAAAAATAAAAAATGTTAACCAAGAAAAAGGTAGTTTTTCCCAAATACAACCAAAAAAAAAAAAAATTAAACATTTTAAATTTTAGGAGCAAAACGGGTAACTGCTCCAGCCCACCCATTGGGCTAAAAATTCAAAAGGGCAAAAATTTGGGGGGCGAAATTTCCCCCTTTTTCCACGGGTACTGGCGCCTATTACGGGGCAAAAAGCGCCCCAGCCCATTCGGAAAACCCGGCAGTTCTCATAAGAACAATTTCGCCTCCTCTCCCTGGCGTCCAAAAAACATCCTTTTATTTTACACGCGGGAGATAAATGCCATTTTCAATGACAGTCTAGGGGGCCGGCGGGTGCCGACTCCCCTCCCCCCGGACGCGAGCCCCCGAACACCGGAAAAATTTTCGGGGCGTACGGGTACGCCCCCAAATTACCCCGGGGGTTAACAAAAGCCTTACACTCCCATGTGTTGGGGACGAAGATAGGGGAAAGCAGTAGCACGGGCCCCCCCAACCCCTCTTCTTTGCATCAAACTAATGACCAACATAAAAATATTTTTTTGGGGAGTGGGAAACTTTTTTTTAATGGCGGAAATTGTGCCTAGGGGGTAAAATTACAGTTTTATCATAACACTAAAAGAGTGCATGTTTTTTAACCATATTTTGGGGTGAAATTTTCAGCTTTGAAAACCAATTACACCTCTGTGAACAAAACCCCCTAACCCGCCCTACACAAAAAAGGGGATTTACAGTCTTTTTTTTTGAATGGAATAAATTTTTTAAAAACCATTTCCCATAAACCCTCAATAGAAAACTGAGTTTAAAAGGTTTTTTTTCAAGAACATGTTCATTCTTCGGGCCATTTTTTAACTCCAAAACAGTGAAAATGAAATTTTGAAGTCAAGGATAGAGCATGAAAAAACCCCAGAAAGTTTTTGGGCAAAATTTTTTTGAAAAAACTAAAATCTGAAATCCCGGGGGCCAAAAAAAAAAACAAACTTCGGGCTTTTTGGTAAAACTTTAAGTTCAAAACTTTGTCGGACACAAAGGTTTTAGGATTCAGAATCCGACCAGGAAATTTTTGTCCTTTGGGTTGTTACGCAACATTAAACTTTTTTCCCCAAAAAAGAGGCCCTTCTGTGTTCCCCCATTTGCACGGGTTTTTGATCCTCGCCTTCCCCACAAAAAACAATGGGGTCAAACCCTGATCCCAAATACGGGCTGTGGGGGGTTGGAAGCCTATTTTGGGCCAGGAGCCCGGAAGTCGAAAAAAAAGGACTTCTTCCAAAATATAAAAGTTGGTACAGTTTAGTTCGAGGGCCAAAAAAAAAATGGAAAGGAACTCCCGTGGGGGCCCGTGTTTTGCTCCCTCCCATATCCCAGCCCCCACACATAGATGTAATTGATGCAGGGAGCAGCAAAGCGCTGCCCCAGGGGAAAAGTTTCTGCCCCCTTGGCAAAAAAGATTTCAGCAAAAGGGTTTTCACCTGTTTTCCCAAAAGGAATTTTAGAAAAACCAACCTTTCCCTCAAAACTGACTTTTTGCTAAAGAAATTTCCCTTTTAAACCCTGTGTAAGGGGCAACAGCAGGGGGAATTAAGGGGTTATTTTACCCCCGGGGGCCAGGGTCCTTTCCGCAATTTCCTTTCAATGCCCAAACACATGCCCCCAATTTAAGGAGCCTTGGGGGAAATGAAAGGGCCAAAAATATTAAAAGATAGTGCCCGCCCAGTAAAAAACTGTAAACTATTTTAAAAGGGTTTAAAGGGTTTAGCATGGTTTCAGCCATTCCCCGGTCGGCCTTTCTTTGGATGACCCAAAGAAAGGGGGGTGCTCACTCCCCCATGGTTTTCCACCCCCCCGGGGTTTCCCCACTCCGGGTTTTTAAACCGGGAATAATAAAGACAGCAGGGAAGCTGCTGGAGGAGACTAAAAACTCCCGGCTCCCTTTAAGCCCGGAGAGGAGACACGCGGAGATCCACGGGGAAACCCAACAAGCTGAAGTAATTGGGCCCTTTTGGGTTAGTTAGCCCCCAGACGGGGGGGCTTTTTGGTTTGTTTTTGTTGTCGGTGAATCCCTTTGCATTTGGGTTTGTTTTTTTTTTGCTGCTTAAAAAAAAATCCCAGGGGCCCTGTTTTTTTGAAACCCGAAAAACTGTCTCCGCCCTCTGCCTGAAAACCCACGTGTGCCAAAGACCCCAAAGGGGCCGCTAAAGCTCAACCCTTACATTGTTAAGATGTTGCCCCTGTGAATCCCCAAGAGCTTTTGCCCCCAAACCCCAAGTTAGTTTTTAGAGGGCCCGTTCTCTAAGCCTTGGAAAACCCAAAGAATCAGTTTGTGAGGTTCATGTATGCAGTTTTTGAGGAGGCAATACTTTTTCCCCTCAGAAACAAATTCAGAGACCCCACAAATGTTCCTGCAGTTTTTTTTCCCTATTTAAAAATTTTTTTTTGTTTTTTCTAAAAGCCCTATCCCAATAAATAAAATTTTAAACACTGACAACAAAAGGTAACAATTTTTTTAAACCCCTTAAATTTTCCCAGGCTCCAAAACTCACCATCCACTAAGTTTTTGTACATGGGGGGCTACGAAATTTTTAATTCCCAGTCATCTGCCCTTTTTTTTAAAATACATAAATTTTAAACTTGCAAGTATTACGCATCGGGCTTAGTTCTGCAGATTTTTTCCCCTTAACTTCTTTGTTACGGGTAAAAAATTTAAATTTTTAATTTTTTTTTTTTATTTTTTGTTAGCTTTTGGGAAAATCCACCTTTGGGGTTTTTCAATACTCCTGAATCCTTCGGGTTTCTGAATCAGTTTCAAGCATGTTTTGGGCCCTCAAAATCTGATCCCAGGTCCTTTTTAACACTTTCCCCAAATGTTTGGGCAGACGGGCCCTTGGGATACAAATACACCTTTTTCTTCCCCTCTACCCACAAGTGTTTCAAAAAACCAAAACATTGTTACCCTTTTCTTGTGTCTTTTCTACCTAAAAACTTGTTTATTGTACCCCAAAGGTGAAAAACAGCCTATGTTACCCAATTTACTACATAAAGTTATCCCCTTAAACATGCCCCATGTAGAGGGGGGTCGGGAGTTGGGGTTTTTTAAAATTTTAGAATTTGGGAGCGGGCTTTGGTTTGCCGACCCACAGCCCTGCCCAACTGGGGCATTTTTTTCCTTTCCAAAAAACAGTGGGGCCCCCGCTACTTTTTACGATTTCCTGCCCCAAAGGGCCACATTTGGGGAAAGGGTCTGCAATAAACAGTTTGGTTTCACATCTTTTTTTGGGCAAGACATTACAGGAAGTGTTGGGTCAGGGCTCAGAAAACCAAAAGCACAAAAAGAAGAAGAGAAACCTACAGGCACTTTGCACAGGGCTTCCGCTTTCTCTATAGAAGCAGGATGTTCAGCAGGAGGGCCACTTAGAAACAACAACTATTCCCAAACACATCCTCCACTTCTAAGAAGCAGGGTGCCCCTATTTTCAGTTTTTGGGGAAAACCCTTCAGAAAAAAATCTGTCTTAGTAGACTCCCAGAAGGGAATTTTTAATTTTACCTATTTTCACAGGGTTTGTAACTGCGGCGCAAAATTAACCCGGGGTTTTTTGGGGAGCCGCGCTAACACGAAACCTCCCGCGGCGGCGGGGGGGGGTAGCCTCCCGGCCCCAAAAGAAAGTATTCCCGGCCCCCGTGTATTCGTCGAAAGTTATTAAATGGTCCCTTTAAATCCCCCGCACGTAAAAATTTTATTATTATTATTTATTTTAAAGCGCCTTTGTTTCCCCGGGGGCCGTACTTTTCGGGGGGGTTCATACATTACTTAAGCCCAAACGATACAGTGATAAGGGATAATGAAAATTTGGGCACGACAGGGGAGAGAGGACCCTACCCGCGGGGTTCTTAAAATCTACAAGGGGGGGGAAAGAACAGGAAATAGGGGGAGGGCATGTCTGGGGGAGGAAGTAGTGACAGCAAGGTTTTTTGTAGGTTTAGGCAAACCTGAAGGGAAAAGGGTTTTCAGTTGCTTTTTTAAGCTGGGAAAGGGAGGAGAGTCTGATGTGTTGGGCATGAGTTCCAGAGTGTGGGTGAAGCACGGGAAAGTCTTGGAGCGTTTTTGTGAGGAAACTTTAAAAAGGGGAGAGCAAGGAGAAGGTTTCTGTTAGGAAACGGAGAGTGCAGGGTTGCAGAGGGGGGAAAAGGGAAGGAGTAGCGAGGGAGAGGGGTTTTTAAGACGGGGGAGCAATTTTTAAAGGGTGGATTTGGGGGGGGCCAGGGTGCTAGCTGGGGGGCCACAGAGAAGGATGTTGGGGAAAAAGTCCCAGGGGGAATGCAAGGGCAAAGGACCAGCATTTTTTGTAGTGGTTTTAAAATTTTAGGAATGACGGATTCGGGAAAATTTTTTTTTAGGTTGGGGGGCGGCAGGGAGAGGTGAGGGTTTCGATGCTTTGGTTTTTAAAGATAGACGGGGTCTTTGGGTTACCCCAAAAGGAGCGGGCTTGCGGGAAAGGGTGGGTGTAGAGCCCTTGACTTAAAAAAGAGATCAGGGCAGGGGGAGAGTTGGGGACGTGGAAAAAAGGAGTTTTGTTTTTCCCAATTTTGTTTTAGGGGACGTGATTAGGAAGAAGGAGGGCAGACAAACAGGGGGTCCGGGGGAGAGAAGTGGGCGCCGGGCCAAATGTAGAGTTTGGGGATCGCAGCATACAGGGGGAAATTTAAAGCCATGTGATGCTATGAGCTGACCCAAGGGCCCAAAGTGTTTAAAAGAAAAGAGAAAAAGGGCCCAGGACTGACCCCCAAGGGGCACCAACAAGAGAGGCCCCGGGGGAAAGGGGGTTTGGGGTTAGAAAGAAACACAAAGTCCAACAGGAGGTAAAAGAGGAACCAGGGAAAAAGCCCAAATTTCCCTATTCCCCAGGGAGGAAGGATTTGGGAGGGAGGAGGAATGGTCGACATTTTCCCCCGGCAGAGGGACAGGTCTAAAAAAAGGAGCAAGAGTAGTGGCAAAGAGGGTTTAGCAGTTTCTAATCATTAGTGACTTTGTTAGGGCGGTTTCCCGGGAGAGTGGTGGGGGCGAAAAACCCAATTTTTAGTGGTCAAAAGGGGAAGTTGGGGGAGAGGTTTGGGGGGAAAAAGTGAAGATAGAAATTTCTCCGAGGGGTTTGGAAGCCAAAAAGGGAGAGTGAGATGGGGCGATAGTTTTGGGCAAGGGGGAAAGGGGGCAAGGGGTTTTTTTTTTTAAGGGTTGGGGTGATGAACATGTTTTTTAAACGGAAGGGAAATGCCAGAGTTAGTGATGGTTTTAAAGATGGGTTTAGGGCTGGGATGATAGAAAAACACTGAGTCCGGAATTAAAGGGGATGGGATGGATCAAGATTACCGTATTGAGGTTGGATTTGAAACCCGTAAAGAGGAAAACTTTGCCCGAGGACCGTTTGGGGAACAAGTTAAGAGGGGAAAAAGCAGTTTTTCAAAGGGGAGAAGAAAGGGGGGTGGGACTGCGGGGTGAAGCTTTTTCTGTTGGTTTTAACTTCTTTAAAACCGAGTTTGGGAAAGTTTTTCTGCTGAAAGGAGGGGTGGGGGGGGAGGTTTTCGGTGGACGGAAAAAAGAGTTTTAAGGTTTTAATAAATTTTTCTGGGGTGTGGGACAGGGAGGATAAAAAGTGGAAATAGCCCGTTTTGGCGAGGGGAGGGGCAAGGGTTTAACCCCTTAAACCGGCCCAGCCAATTTTTGGGGCCCCTACAGAAACCCCCTTTTGAAATCTTTTCAGTTGGGCCCTTTAATTTGGGGAAAAAACTTTTTTTTACACTTTTTCCCTTTTTCCATGGAATTTAAGGGCTGTTTTCTCGTGACACAATTTTGCTTTAAAAATAGTAAAAATTTTGGTCCCAAAAAAGCTGTTTAATTTTTGAAAAATTTTCAAAGAAACTGAAAATGGAAAAATTTTCCAAATTTTTTAAAATTCAAAAAAATTTTTGCAAGTAAGACAGAAGATTTCCACTCAAAAAAAGTTAAAAACAAATTTTCTTTCCCTATGTCGGGTGTAGTTTTGGGATAATTTTTTTAAATGTTGTTTTTTTTTTTTTTTTTTTTCGACCTTAGGGGGCTTTTGAAATTTTAAATAGTTAAAATTTTTTTTTTCAACAAAATTTTCAAATCTTTTTTTAGGGGCCACCCAAATTCTGCTTGACTTGATTGACCCTTATTTTAATACCCCAAAAAATGACCTCACAAGAAACTACCCCCTTAAATATTCAAAACCGCATTTAGGAATTTTTTAAACCCCCATTAGGTGTTTCACGGGAATTAAAGCAAAGGGAAATGAAATTTTCAAAATTTCACTTTTTTTGCGATTTTCAATTTTTATACATTGTTCAAAGAATACGGAAAATGTAAATCGGGGAAATGCAAATTAAAATTTATTCCCCCAAATTTCTGCTGTTTTCAGAGATACCCATATGGGGCCCCATGTGCATTTTTTGGCCAATCAAAGCCCAAAAATAGAGGGCACCTAGGGGCTCGGGGTTCATTTTCTTTACCTTTTTATTTGGGGGCCATTTTCAGTTTGCGGACCCCAAAGGTGCTAAAACTTAATAACCCCCTAAAAATCCCCCATATTTGGGGAACACCCCTTCGGAAAAACCAAAGGGGGGGGTGTAGCTATCACCCCACAGGGGTGTCCAAAATGTTACGTTTGGCTGGAAAATTTAAAAAAAAAAAGTTTTCCAATAATCCAATTTTAGTGAAAATGTTTGTTTTTTAAAAGGAAACCCGGGAAAAAAGCACCCAAAAACCCTTTTCCAATTTTTTTCCAAATTCGGGAATACCCTAAAGGGTTAAAATGCTGTTTGGGGGCCTGGCAGGGGGGATAAAAAGGGAGCCTATTTTGGCTTTTGGAACGCAATTTTGGGGGGGCCCTTGTCGCATTTACAAAACCCCCAAAGTACCAAACAGTGAAACCTTAGAAGCACTCCATTTTTGGATTCAGCACGCCTCATAGATCCATTTAAGGGGTGTAATTTTTTTTTTTGGGGGCACAGTTGTTTTCAAAGGTTTCTTTTTTGCATTGGGGTATGAAAATGGGGGGAAAAAGCAATTCCCATTGTTTTTTTGGGCTTCAATTTTTTACGGGTTTTCGCCGTGCGTTAAAGACAGGAATTTTTACTAGGGGGAGGGTACAATTTCAAGGGTTAAAATTTAATATTTTTTTTTTTTTATGTTTTATTACTTTTAAACAATGAAAAAGGGTCAAAAAAAATTCTTTTTTTGTGTTCTGTTTTGATCCCCAAAACTTTCAGTTTTCTGATCGGAGCTAATTTGGGGCTTGTTTTTTGTGGAGAGATGACTTTTTTTATTAGACCATTTGGGGGCAATCCCGCTTTGACACTTTTTTTAAGTTTTTGTGAGGCTTTTGAACAAAATACAGCTTTCCCGGGGTAGTTTTTTTTTATTTTTTAACAGTGGTCCCCGTGCAAAAATAACTGACATACTAGTATTACCACCCGGGTCGATCGTTTACAGCGTACCCAATTTGTAATTTTTTTATGTTTTACGCTTTTTACCCCAATAAAACATTTTTTATTAAAAAAAGGAAAAAAAACTTTTTTGCATCGCCAAGCTGAAGCCAAACTTTTTTTTTTTTCTGTTTAGGGGCTGTGTAGGGGCTTGTTTTTTTGGGGGGAAGAGTTTGAGTTTTTTTTGGGTTGGGTTTTTTTGGGGGACAAGACTTTTTTAATCATTTTAAAATCCTTTTCTGGGGCGGGGGTGAAGAAAATACTGCAATCCAGTAGTGTTTTTTTTTTTAACAGCGCAAACCGTGCAGAAACCAGACCTTTTAGTTTACCTCTTCGAACGATTACGGCAAAACCCATTTATATAGTTTTTTAAAATTTTTGAACCCTTTTTTAAAAAAAAAAAAAAATTTTTTATTTGTTAAAAATTTTTATGCATCGCTGTTTTCTGAGAACCAAACTTTTTTTATTTTTCCGATACCGAGCGGGTAAGGGTTTTTTTTTTTTTTCGGGATGAACTGAATTTTTTAATTGAAACAACTTTTGGCGTTAATGAGTTTTTATCGCTTTTTTTTTCCTTTTAGTGCTGAGGAATCCCAAAAATCGCAACCCTGTACGTTTTTTTTTTTTTTTTTTTACGGCGTTCATTTTTGGGTTAATTTAATGAACTTTTTAAAGGGGTGGGTCGTTACGCACGCGGGGTAACAAATAGTTACTTTTAAAATTTTTTTTGATCTTTTTTTGGGCGATTGGCGTTTGTAAAGGGGAAAAGGGGGGACGTTTTTATTTTTTTTTTTTGTGTTTGTTTTTTTTAATTTTTTTTCACTTTTTTTACATTTTTTTTTAAATTTTTTTTTCACTTTTTCTTCTAACAGCAATCATCAGATTGCGGTTAGAAGGCAACCCCTGCACAGTATTAGTACTGTGACTGGTCGCCATGACAACGCCGTCACCATGCCCACAAGCATTGGGGCAGGGGGACGTCATGATGACCCCCGGGAAGTGAAGCACTTCCCGGATCTCAACAGGGGAAATCGGTGCCCGCACTACATGCGGGACCGACGGGGCAAGCAGGGAGCTCAAACCCCCTGCCTCGGTTTATTTAAAACAACCATGACGGTTTTCGGTAAGAAGCTAATCCCCCGGGCCAAAGCTCACTCCGGCTGGGGGGGGAAGCGGGATCGGGCCCCCGGTAATTTCCACTGGTCCCATGTTGCAAACCGCGTGGGCTCGCCCGCAAGCCCGGCGATCCCCCAGGGGCGTATGATACGCCATTTGGGGAACATTCCCGCGGGGCGTATAAAACCCATATGTCGGGAAGGGTTAAATTACTTGATTTTTTGTATAAGCAAACATCGGGAGTGTTGTACCGCGGGGGAGACGAGGTGAAACCCAAATTTCTCATAGTTTACCGAATTTTGTTTTGCATCCCCCGTATTAGAGCCAAAGACACAGCTAAATCCGTGCCGAAATTGCTGTGTAAACTACCCTTATCACACACACGGGTAAAATTTGGATTTTTGTCTGATTTAAAGTCTGAACCCCGAAATCCAACAAAAACCCATGCTGTTAGAAGGGCCTTAAAAGGGGGTTTTCCCAGGAAGTTCCTTCCCTTCTTATCACACGGGGGAGAATATAAACAAATCTGCTGAGTCATGAACTCTGCAGGGTGAAGGGAGGGGGGAAAGGAGGGGAAAAAGGGAGCGCTCAAAAGATAACTCAAAAAAACATCAAAAACAGGGATTATCTATACGCAAGAAAACAGGCCAACACTGCACTTTTCCCTATCCCTTAAAGCTCTTTAAATTTTTTTCCCGTCACAAAAAAGAAGTGCAAAAAAGCAACCGGGGCCAACACTCCTCTGGTCGTGTCAATGTAAACTTTCAGGTAACAAAGGGGGGACTAGAAATGCTGTAGCTTCAGATTTCCCCAAAGTTTTGAACCCATTTTTTTTAAAGAAAGTGATTAAAAAACCCATTTTGGGGGATCCACGTCAACATTACACGGGGGCAAAACCCCTTTAAACGTATGGCGTTTGGGCCGGGTCCCTACGGTCTATATTGGACCTGGGGCCTTTGTGAGTAATTTTCCTTTTTTTCTATTTTTCTAGGAAAGGTGGACAACATTTGGGCTCCCATTACAGCTATACTTACACTGGGGGGTTAAAGTATCTTAAAAACTTAAAGAAAAAACCTGTCACATTGAACATTCATATGACTGCAGGTATATATAACAGGAGGAGGGGGGGGTTTAAAATAATCATTTTATTTGGAAAGTTTTATAGAATTTGTAATTTATTCATTTAAAGGGAATGTGTCATAAAAAAATGACTTATTTTTTAACCACTTTTTTTATTTTCAAAATTTTCAAAAATTTTGGTTAATATTTTTTTTTTTTTTCCCATACCCTTTTTCAATATTTTTTAATAATTTTTGTCCTGAAAAGTTTTCATTTTGGCCACAAGCCAATAATAGTCAAACATTTCCCTGTTTGTAGAGAAAGATTATCAGTTGTCTCTCATTACAGCACAAAGAGGGTCAAACAAAAGGAGACCCCAGGTAATAGATAACCAGGTCCCCCAGTCACAAGGGGAGATAGTCACAGTTCACCCTTCACCCCCCTGCACACGCTTCTTTTCCCCGGTCAAGGCATACAGAAAACTCTCATATAGAAGTGAAAAGGGACTGATTTAGTCTTGTCTCCTTTCCGGAAGCTACTGTAAAACATCTCTCTGACTGCTGTAAAAGCTTTCAAACAAGGCCTAGTGGCGAAAGTGAAAACAAAGACTTAAAAATTATTTAAAAAAAATTTTAAAGTGATATGAAAAAAATTAAAAAAACAACCAAAAATTCCAAAAAAAAAAGGTTTAACATAAAAAGGGGCTTAAACAATTACTCATTTTTGATGACCATTCCTTTTTTAAATTTCTGCTTATTTTGCATTGAATCCAATTTATAGTCATCCGGAAAAACACTCTACCCGAAGGCTGTCTATCATGGATTAGACCCCCCACGGACCCTTAACCAAGAAAAAAGCAGTAAATTGAATGAAAATTACAAATTTTGCTCTTTCCCCCAAAACTATATATTTAAATGGGGCTCTCCTCCTGCTCAAAAACATCTGCTTCCAATCAGTACAAATCACTACGACAGTTCCCTTTAACCCCTTACCGACATTTGACTACCCACACGTCATGGTTGGGAAGGGGTTTTTTTGCAACTGACGTATGGGTATCAGGGGCTCGCAATATTGCAGCATTGGAGCGTGGGATATTACCGCTGATATCATCAACACTCCGGCGCGGGGGATAATTCCTTTGCTGCCGCCATGTATTACACCAGCAGCAAACAAAAGCAAAGGGGGGGTCTTTTTTGGTGCTTATTTCAAGTTTTAGCACCTTAGATTGCCCCGCAAACCTCTAATGGTGCCTAAATAAAATTGTATTGAAAATGTAGCCATGTCACTTTTTTCCTGGGGCTTATGCTCAGGAAAGGGGAGGGTAAATTTGGGAGGGGGGTTGGGCGCCAGGCCAGCTCCTTCTACTAAACCACAGCGAAGGCCCGTATAGCGCACACGCAGTATGCGCCAGCTAAAGGCCATGTGAACATACCTAAGAGGATTGATAAATCTGCCCCATTGCCTGTTAAAATATTATGTCCTGAGGCATCACTGTCCATCTATTTGCTGTGGGCCCCGGGCCAATGATCACCTTCTGGTGGAGCAACACAACTAACAGTTTTTCTTCCAAAATGGAGTAGAAACAAAGGTAAAGAAAGGAGCTGGAGGCAACACAAGTGCAAACAGCACAAACAACGAAACTGCAGCTGTCAGCGCCTGTCACCAATCTTACAAGGGCTGTACATTTTGGAGAACCTCTCTTATTCAACCCTGCCACCCTACAGTAGAGGCAGATCCACACAGGACAGAGCTCTGCAGCAAACCAAAACTGCAACAATCCTTGTGGCTTTGAAACCTGCACTTGTAGATGTGACTGTGGATCTGCAAAACAATCCACAGCGGACACATACATTAAATATTGATTCTGGATTTAAAGAGAACCTGTCACATAGATTATGCCCCCCTTGCTGAGGGCAGCACAAGCTAGTGTCAGACCTGCTGTTTCCAGCGCTGTGTCCACAAAGATGGCCGCGGCGTCTGACTGAATGACGATCGGTGCCGCGCCAATCCGACGACCGGACACGGCAGTGGGAAGCTCTGTGAAGGCTCCCGTCACTGCCATGTCCCCGTTTGCTCCACTTCCGTCCGTAGACAGGAAGTGGGGAAACCGCCATCTTTGTACACCCTAATGCATTGCCTAGCAATCCCATTAGGCTGTATTAACAAACGCGCCCCCTAGTGGTCACGCACACTAGGGGTACTAAATGTTGCAGTGAAAAAATAAATAAAGTTTTAAAGTACAAAAAAAAAAAGTATTAAAAGTTCAAATCCCCCCCCCTCCCTATTTTACAAATAAAATCATTAAAATAATAAAAAAGTTACACATTTGGGATCACCAAGTCCGATCTATAAAAATAATAACATCATTTATCCCGTACGCTGAACACCGTAGAATAAAAAAAATTCTAAACTCCAAAATTGCGTTTTTTGGTCATTTTAAAGTCACTCAAAAAATGGAATAAAGTGATAAAAAATTGCATGCATTCCAAACTGCTAGCGATAAAAAGACACTTCGCCCGCAAAAAATGCCCCCTCACTAACGTCCGTAGGTGTTAGTACAAAAAAGTTTATTGGTCGCACACAAATGGCGCCGCGGCGCAAATTTCAAAAATAGAAAATGTTGGAATTTTTTTCCGGTACCAAAACATAATGGAAAACCCCACATGTTTGGTATTGCCGGATGCGTAAACAACCTGTAGAATACAGATAACACATTATATTTACCGAAGATTGCACGTTGTAAAAGCAAAACACCAACAAACATGGCGAAAATACATTTTTTTTTCGCAATTTGTTCCACTTGGAATTTTTTGCGGTTTCCCAGTATAGTCTATAGTACAGTGAATAACACCATTAGAAAGTACATCTTGTCCCGCAAAATAAAAGCCCTAATCTGTCTAAGTAGGTGGAAAAATTAAAAAGTTACGGCTTTCAAAGGCGAGGAGGGAAAAACGAACTGTCACCCAAAAAAAACGCCGGGTCCTTAAGGGAAAAAAGGGGTTTTGTCTCGCACAAAAGATTACTTTCAACATTTTGGGGAACACCAAAAAAGACGTTTTCCAAATATATTGCATTGTTTTTTTTTTTTGCTAAGGAACAAAAATTGATTTTTCACCTTGCTCTCTCGGGCCCCCAAGTGACCGCCCGTGATTTCTCCCCTCGCCCCAACCTGTGTACTCCCCCCCCCCCCCCCCCCCCCTCCTCCCCCGCTGTTTTTTCTACTGATAGCAGGGATGACAAACCACAGCCAGAACCTGGACGTGAGAGCTTGTTTTTTTATCTAATCTTTCAGACAAAGACTAATTATGCTGTTTAGGGTGCTTTTCCCCAGGTTCTTTTTTTTGGTTTTAAAAAACCTCTTGAATTCTGCTTCACAGCGCCACACTTCAGACTAACACTTCCTGGTTGGGCTGTGGGTGGTCTAAGCAGGAAACCATTCCCCACCTTTTCCCAGCTGATCCCCTTTTACAGTGAAGACTGCTGTTAATATGAAAACCTATTGAAGAGGGTACAGAGTCTAAAGGGTTAAGCTGTCATAAGTAATGTAAGCAAGCTCCTGACTTTCAAGATAAACAGTGCAGGGAGGGACATCATCATCCTGATCACTGCTACAGCCTGTAGGAGCAGAAAGATGGCCGGTAACTAGGGAAGCTTGTGTGTGAAAGCAGTTGATAAGATCTGTTTCTAACTCTGAAGAGAAGTAAAATCAGGGCCAAGATTTGGTATGACTTTTTTTTACTTTTCCCACACTTTAAAAACCGATATTGAAACGGAAAACCCCCTTTTTTAAAAAAAACAACTCATTAACAAAAAAAAACATGTGGGGTATTTTAAATTGCAACCAACACACACTGGGGCTCATTTATGAAAGCTGTCTATAGCAACCAATCGAGTCAGCTTTTTATATTCCCCCGAGCAGTAAAAGAAAAGAATTGAAAGCTGTTGGTTTTATGGGCAACAAAGAAATCTTACGCTAACAGCTTTAAAAAAATAGGGCCCAGTGTTCTCGCAGCCTTGGTATGTAAAAACCCCCATTTGTGCAGATTCTGCCCCCAATATTGCATCAAAAACATCTATAAAATGTCCCAAGTTCATTTACATTGATTCCTATGTAAAACCTCGTAGTTCATACGATGTTGCTTTTATTGCTTATTTTCCGAGTACATTGTAAGTGTGGAAAAATAAGCGACATGTCAATGCTCTGAGGTGGATTCTGCACCTCCCATATATTATACAGAAGGCAAAAAATACACCTCTGAAAATCAATGTTGTATCCTTGTCAGAAAATCCGAGCTTCAGCGTCTGAATATGTCATGTGAACATCCTCTTATTGTGAACAGACGTTGGAATTTTGCCCACTGAAGATCTTCTGGACATAAATCAGTCTTACAAGAAAAAACCCCAGAAAAACCTTTAACATAGGGGCTTGAAATTCCAAAGGCATTTCATCCCTTTGATTTCCCCCGCTTCAGTTTCATTTTGTTTAAAAGGGGGTTTTGCCGGGAATGCCTTATCTGCTAAGAAAAAAAAGAAAAAACAAGCCGGGGGAAAAAGTTGAGATGAGGGGGCCCGGAGCCATGCAAAACCAGTGTGAAATGTTTTCCTCAAATAATAAACCCCTACAACAATTTGGATTCTGTATAAAAAAAGCCCAACCCCTTTTTCTCCACAGAAAGTTTTGAAAGCTTTTTTCATGTTCCCTGCATCAGATAAAGCAGGGATCTACTAAAAATTTCACACCAACTAGTGGATTCTGTATACAAAACAAAAACATATTTCTCCCCCGGGGTTCCCTTTGAAAGCTTCTTCAACCCCCCTCTCATCTTTTTAAAAATTGTGGCTCCTCCCGAAAAGGGCCCCCCCGGCCCAAGCAACTCTTGTCATTTTCGAAATCAAATAGAACTTTTAAGTAACTAAGGGCGGGTTAAGGGGCACCCCTGTAGCTCCCCTCACTGCAATTTTTTTGTATCACATATATTTAGAAAAGGATTAAAAACCTTTTTGGAGGACCCCACGAAAAATTAAAATGTGGAAAAAAACCCCTTTTAAAAAAGGGGGGGGGGGATGCGATTTGTCAAAACCTACAAATCATGTACCAAAAAGGGCGGGACTCCTTTCCTTTTCCCCCCCACATGTGCCCCCTATAGCAAAAAAAGGGTCTTTTTATGTAAAGACCTGTGAGAAGTACAATGTAGCTAAAGGGTGGGTTAAGCTTTTTTTTCCCCCTATTAGAATAGGGGTTCTGGGTTCAAATCCCGCGGGAAAACTAAACATTTTGGAAATTTTTTTTTCCCCCAATGCAAAAACCCTTGTTTGGGTGGTTTTTTTTTTTTTTAATTTTTTATTTTTTTGCATTGTTTGACTAGTTTTTAAAGGGGATTTACAAAAGGACAGGTTTGAATGACGCACCTGGGGTTTTAGCACCGCTCCAGCGGTGAGTGTGTGTGATTACTAGGCAGGAGAGAGACTAACAGTAGCTGTCTGAGAGGAGAGGTGAGTTCTGACTTTTGCGGCCCCAAAAAACGTTGCCTCAACACAGGGGTATCCCCTAGAGACGAGTTTTTTCACTAGGTCACTAAGGGGGCAGCTAATACAAAAAAAGGGTCAGGGGAAATTTTAAAAGTGATGAAAGGGGCCCATCCGGGGGGAAGGGGGGTAAAAAGGTTTTTTTTTTTAAATTGGGGAAAACCCCCCCTTTAAAATAGTTTTTTGGAAGTGGAGGGAAACCCTTTTAAAAAAAATGAATAAACCATTTGGGCCTCCAATTGGGAAAGGGGATGGTGGGGGGGACCCAGTGTTAGCCCTATCAGGGGGCCAGATGATGGGGCGCAGGGGGAAAAAAAAACCAAAAAAAATTGGAAAGAAAAAAGCTCCTGGGGGAGCTTGGGTGCCAGCAAAAAAGGGGTGCTATGCCCGAGGTGTCATCCCGCTCCCACACAAACACCGGGGGGTCCCGAGCCGCTGCCCCTAACTTGCCCCGGGGATGGCACCAACAAAATTAAAAATAGCGGAGGGGGCGGTCTGAGGGGAACAGCGGCCGCCGCCCTGCTCCCCCCCGCCCGCTGCTAAAACACAAAGCCCCCGCCCCCGTCAGCCCCAGCAAAACCCCACCCCCGGGCCCCGTACCCTGGCTGCGTCCCCCCGGGACCCCCACTCTTCTGACCAAACCGGGGGCCCCCGCGTCACGCCCCCCACTGGCCCCCCCCTTTATGACGCACCCCCGTGGGATTCCGGGGGGGGGCTGCGTGATTGGGACCCCAGCCCTGCCCTTTCCCCCCGGGTGCCCTAACGGGCCACAGCCCTCCAAAAGTTTAAACCCCAGGGCCGGGCGTGGCCCGGGGGACAGCGAAACAGGGCTGGAGGGGGAGGAGCCCCACAAAATTTGGCCAACGTGCTAGTGGCCGCACGTGGGGGTTTTTCGAAATGTAGGCAAGGGTATAGAGGGTGTTATTTATCACTATAAAGCACTGGTAATTTGGGGGGACCATATGTTTTTGGGGAGGTTCACAACACCCGCCCCTGTGCCCCTGGGGCCCCCGATAGGGAGGAAAACAAAAATTTCCCTTTGGGGCTGTCCCCATACAAAGAAAGTAATACTAATTTTTTTTGAAAAGCTTTCGTGCAACAAATGGGATTGTCTGGCTGGCAAAGGGTTTTGGTGGGGACTTTATAGCTTTCACGGGGACATGGGGTGGAAATATTTGGGGGGCCCCTGTAAAAGATTTTTCATTGTTTTTGGTGGGGAAATATGACGGCTTTTTTAAGGTGGGCAATTGGGTGCCTTTTTATGGGGGCCCCTGTATAGTGGCATGGGTTTTGGGGGACCCCTAAGCCCGGGGTTCTTTTAAGGTGGCAACTTTTAAAGGCTGCCTTGTTATGGTGGGGTACTTCCCTTTCCCGGCTTTAACTGTTTTTGGTTTCACTTGGGTTTGCTGGCTCTTATGGTGGGCCCTGTAAGGCTGTCAATTTCGGGGAAACAATGTCGGGAAAGGCACGGGAATTTGGGGGGGCAAAAGGTTTTGTGGTCTTATGGTGACACTGTCCCGGGTGGGAAATGTAAAAACTGCCTCCCGTTATGGTGGGTACGTCTGTTGGCTCTGGGTTTTGGTGGGGCACTGGTTAGCTTGGGTCTTGTGGGCACTGTAAAGGCTTTTTCCCCGGGGAGCACTGTCGGGCCGGCAAAAAGTTAAGGTGGGGCCCCCTGGTTAGCTGGTCTTATGGTGGGGACGTAGGCGTCCCCTGGAGCACCCGTCGAGCTGGGCCCCGTTTTGGTTGGCACTGGTTAGCAAAGGGTTTTTTGGTGGGCACGGGTTTAACCCCGCAAAAAGGGTTTTGGTGGGCACTGTATGAGTAACTTTGTTATGGTGGGCACTGGCTGCCTATGTTAAGGTTATGGTGGGCAATGTATGGCTGGCACGGTTGTGGTGGGAACTGTATAGCTGGCACTGTATGACTGGCTCTGTTATGGTGAGCACTGTATAGCTGGCATGGTTATAGTGGACATTGTATGACTGGCTCTGTTATGGTGGGCACTGTATGGCTGTCACGGTGAGCACTGTCGGGCTGGCACGGTTATGGTGGGCACTGGTTAGCTGGCACTCTTATGGTGGGCACTGTATAAGTGACTTTGTTATGGTGGGCAATATATGACTGGCTTTGTTATGGTGGGCAATGGCTGCCTATGTTATGGTGGGCACTGTATAGCTGGCATGGATATGGTGGGCAATGTATGGTTGGCACGGTTGTGGTGGGAACTGTATAGCTGGCACTGTATGACTGGTTCTATTATTGTGAGCACTGTCTAGCTAGCATGGTTGTGGCGGGCAGTGTATAACTGGCACGGTTATGGTGGGCACTGTCTGGTTGACTGGGCATGTTCACACGGTTTATTATCTTGCGTAATTGCGTGTTCTGCGCTTAATACACGGCAAAATGCGCCCCATAATTACGGTAATTCATAGCTCATATTATGTGTCATCTCCCCGCGTGTACAATACTATCGTATTGTACGTGCAGGGGGGAAATTGACGTGTTAATTGTTAGCGACGAATATGTGGCACTGAAAATGTATGTCTATGGGGCCGGCTGTGTGGCCCACCTGCTCTGAAATTATGCGCTGATCAGCGCGTGCTTACAAAACACACAGCGTGTGTGAACATAGCCTTATGGTGGGCTGTATGGGTGGTTTTAAGCAACCTTAATGAGCAATGCAGAGTAAACGGTTTCTGTATTATGTCTAAATTTCTTCCTCGGATAAGTTTTTATTTCTGACACAATCGTGGCAGATCCACCAGATTTATCATAAGTGTCTGATCCAGACTCCAGAGAGAAGATGAGTTGGAGAGGAGGCTATATATGTATACTTTTCTCTCTCGTTATAGATGTGAAACATCCTCCCAAAACTACAGTGAACATAAGCACCTCATATCCTCTTACTTGAGTACTGAGCAGGAGATCCCCCCATTCTGATCTATAACAGTCCCTAAAGTCAAGCCAAAACCTCTTAGCCATTTTAGGTATTTACAATTGAAGGGCCGTAAAGGTCTCAGATGGGGAATACCCTTCTAAGATTGACTGCAGCCTTTGGAAGAAGTACAATGTGGCCTTTGGACCAGAAAATGTAGTGCACCTGTATGACAGGGCTGATTCTAGGCTAAATTGTACTTAGGGCAGGAGAAAACATTTCTTCCCCGTTAACATTTTTCATCACAGCATCATCCAGTCTCTGACTGCCTCCCTTTACTCTCACATTTTCCTTTTTCTTAGTAAATATGGGTTTGAACGCTTTCTCACATTCAGTTATTCTAAATTTTTTTCACCTTTTTCATGTGTTAGTCTTTATTTTTATGTAATTTTTAAATTAGATTGGTAAAAAATAGTCACTTTTTTAAATTAATTTTTTGAAACAGCCAAAGACTGACAAATTCCTCACCAACCACCACCCAATCACTCTTGTCTTTTATGTTCTCCCAAAAATTTATAAGAACCCACAGTAACCCTCCAGTTTCTGTAGCGTCCACTGACTCCATCTTATCTCCAACCTCCATCTTACTAGCAAAAAATCCTTACACCACATTTTCCTTTCTCTTGGACACCAGTGAATTGCTTAAAAACAATTCGGTCCCTCACCCCAGTCCGACCTGAAAGCATAGATGCTACACATCTATTGAAAATCAGAAAGGCATTGAGGCTGTAAGTACCCCGTTTCCCCGAAAATAAGGCATCCCCCGAAAATAAGACATAGTGCATTTTTTGATGTACTGTATATACTCGAGTATAAGCCGAGTTTTTCAGCACAAAAAATGTGCTGAAAAATCTCCCCTCGGCTTATACTGAGTCACTGTCGGCGCTCGGGCGTTGCGATGTCACAGGCGCCGACAGGGACGCTTCAGTTATATGCGACTCCTCAGGGAGCGCATATATCTGAACACCGAGTGAGCGCACAGTGTCCGGGCGCTGCGCTGGCCCAAAGGGACTGTCCGCGATCCCTTCCCTATATGCGACTCCTCCGGAGCGCACACAGGTGAAGGGATTTCACTGCGGGGGAAGGCGAGCGCCCCTGCTCCGCAGTTGGCCTCGGGCGGCCACAGACTCGCAGCCGTCCGGAGTTTCCGGCACAGGCAGCGTGTGTCATCACGCTGCGTGCGCGGCCTGATGATGTCACCCGCCTGTGCTGAGAAGACCGAGGAGCGCGCGGGAGGCGGAGCGGCGAGGGAGACGGAGCAGCGGGGAGTCAGGTAAGTGATTGTTTTTTTATTTTTTTAAACTGCCTATACCTGCCTACAGCTGCCTATACCTGCCTACAGCCGGCCCTATACTGCCTACACCGCCTATTACCTGCCTACAGCCGGCCCTAAAACCTGCTTTCAGCTGCCTATACCGGCCCTATACCTGCCTACAGCCGGCCCTATACCTGCCTACAAGCCGGCCCTATACCTGCCCACAAACCGGCCCTATACCTGCCTAAAAGCGGCCCTATACCTGCCTACCCGCTGCCTATACCTGCCTACAGCTGCCTATACCTGCCTACAGCTGCCTATACCTGCGTATGGGGCTATATACCCGCCTATTACCTGCGTATGGGGCCCTATACCTGCCTATAATCTGCTTTTTGGGGGACATATAACTGCCTATTACATGCCTATGGGGCCATATAAGTGCCTTTTGGGACATATACCTGCCAATACCTGCATTTTAGGGCCATATATCGCCTATAATTGCCTATGGGGGACATTAAACTGCCTATGAAAATTTTTTTGGTACCATTTTTTTTTTTAAAATTTTAACCAGTAGCCCCCGCATTTTTTTACCCCGGCTTATACCGAGTCAATATTTTTCCCCTTTTTTTGGGGCAAAAGTAGGTGCCTCGGGCTTATACTGAGTATATACGTAATTCAGAGTTTGGTGTTTATCTGATGTTTGTAAATAAATACTCAGAAATTTTAATACATGTTATGTTTTGTTTAAAAAGCCCCGTTCCAGGGCTTTTTCATGCCGGATTTGCGAGGGGATTCGCTCGCAATTCCCGGGCGTGAAAAGGGGGCGGGGCGGGAGGCGGCGGGGGGAGCGCCCGCCCCCCCCATAACAATGCATTATTTCTACGGCGCCTCCGCCCCTAAATAATGTGCAGTCACTTTCTACCGCCCGGCGGATTTGCCGAGCGGGGGGCGACGGAACCCACTTTCTTATGAAACAGTGTTTCCCCGTAATTACTCCGACGGATTGCCCCGTACTGCACCAAACCCGGGCGCGGATAGGCGCCAACGCACAAATAACCGGGTGAACGGGCCAAAAGTAAATTCTTGTTCATGAAAAATAAGACACCCCCGAAAATAAGTCTTAGCTCGTCATTAGGAGCAAAAATGAATATAAGACACTGTTTTTTGGGGAAACGGTAAAATTCCTGATAAATTTTAAAACCCTTTGATCTGTTGAAATTTTTGTTCCTTCTATAAATAATATAACATTGGGAGGTTTTTGTATTAGACTTTTTTTATCACATTGTAAATAAAACACAAGCATACCCTTTTTTTTGGTGCCGTGGATTTACCTACTTTATTGACTGAAAAATACCCCCCGTGTAGGTTAAAATGTCACCCCACAGCGTGGAAATTACTGCAAATCTACCCCATACACCACCCAAGTGACTTTTAAAACCCCCACTATAACCCCCACAACTGACTGGAAACCATCAAATATCACCACCACAAAGTGATTAAAAAAATACAGCCCACCATACCACAAATCACCACAAAATTTTGGAACTAATCCCCACATCATAATACTATCACCACATTGGCCATACTAGACCACAAATGACGAAAAAACCCCACATTATATCATCACAAGTGGTAATACCACCAAATTCATTTTAAAAACACATATGACAAAAAACACGCCAAACCAGACCACATAACCAACATTGGCTAATAAAACCACCTTCTGTTACGAATAAAACCCTTTCACACATCAAAGTTTTCCATCAAACGTGACTATACAGTGGTAGATACCAGTTGTATGCAGGCATTTTGAACAAATATAAGTGATTACAGTAAAGTTGCTTACAGTAATTCACGGGGACCCCTTCCTTTATCGTTCTCTTTCCTTTTTTCTTCTCCACCGGCCCAGCTGATGACAAAATTCCCCGGGCCCCGACTTGTCTCTGCAAAAGTACCCCCCGAACATCTTAGCTTCTCCTTTTCCAGCACTAAAAGTAATAATGAACCCCCTTTTCCACTAACGATAAATGCCCTCCTGCTATGGGGCTCTCGTTTGTGCCCCAAGTTTTACTCTTCTTTTGTCTCCCTATATAGTAATTAGTTAAATCCCCCAATATAGTATATAGTTACTACCCCAAAGTAGGTAGGTAGATTTGTAAATCCCCTCTTAGGTAGGTAGTCCTCAATTATGTTTGGGGAAAAGCCCCCAATTAGTGGTAGATTTTTTGGGCCCCATAGGTGGTACTAGGTCCTTCATTAGGTCGATAGGTAGTTTTATAGGCCCCCCCCCCAAGGTGGAATACGTTCCCTAAAGGTTTATTTAAAAGTCTGAGATAAGGATAGGTATATTGAGCCCCTGTAGGTAGTTGGGCATGTATACAGACCCCTGTAGGTATATAGGGCCCTTGTCCGTAGCTAGGTATATAGACCGCCTGTAGCTGGATATACAGGGCCCTTGTTGGGAGAAATATAGGCCCCCATAGCCAGGTATATATACACGCTGTAGGTAGTTAGATATGTATATCGGCCCACTGTATGTAGGTTGGTATATAACCTCTGTAGTTAAGTAGGTATATATTCCCCTAGACGGTAGATAGATAGGTATGTATATCAGCTTCTAGTAGGTATAGTCATGTTCAAAATAATAGCAGTGTGCTCAAAAACATGAGTTAAGCACAACATCTTTATAAGGGTATGTACACACAGCGTATTGCGGCGCGTATGGTACGCGCCGCAATATGGCAGGTGTTTTGGAAGCACACGCTGATTAGCGTGTAATTCCAAAGCACAGGTGGCCAGCCCCATCGACATGCATTGTCAGCGCCGCTAACAATTAACATGTCACTTTTATCCCTCGGCGTACAATACAATCGTATTATACACCCGGGGAGACGATGCGTAATCCATAGCTCTCTATGAGAGCTATGAATTACCGTAATTGTGGTGCGCATTTCACGCATATAAAGCACAATACAAACCGAAATACGCACGCAATTACGCTAGAAAATAAGCCGTGTGAACATACCCTAACAGTTTTTATTTCCATTCATGGGGAACACTGCACTGTTTTCTAAATCGAAACATGATGAGAAATTTATATAATTGTTATTTTATTATTTACAGAAAATAACAAAAAGTGAGCATTGGGCTGGTCCAAAAAATAGCAGTGTCTGCATTTGTCAGGATGCCGAGTCTGTTGGTTTTCTAAGAATTTACTTCACCAACTGGTAAATTTTTTCACATGGGGTTATATCATTTATAACAAGAACAGTGATTAATCTGGTTAGTCATATTGAATTGCTATTATCTTGAACACTACTGTAGGTAAATATTTAGGTCTCCTGTACGTAGGTATATAAACCCCTTGTAGGTAGGTATTCAGGCCTCCTATAGCTGTATACAATATAGAGGCACTCTGTAGGTAGATCATAACCCCCTGTAGGTGTATGCCCCCAGTAGGTAGGTATATACCCCACTATAAGTAGAGGTATCTGTCCCCTTAGGGAAGTATATGTCCCCTGTAGGTAGATACACGTTCCTGAAGGTAGATATAGCCCCCATAAAGGTAGACAGGCAGGTGTATAGGCTGTTAAAAAAAAGAAAGGGTGGCATAAACCTTGTGATAGGTTCGCTTTAGGGAATCATATTCCAGAGTCATTATTTCATGAGAAATACTAGTATTTACTACAACAGACATGTTAGGAATGGCCACAGGTCCTCCTTAACTTACGTGGGAGAACATACAAACTCAATGTGGATGTTGTGTTTGATGGGATTTGAACCCAGGACCCCAGCTCTGCAAGACAACAGTTCAAACCTTATAGCCACAGTGCTGCCTAAATATCGAACTGGTGAAATAGGTGATGAAAATTTGATTTGACACAAACTTGAAGGTAAAATGATCAGTAAATCTGCAATCTATGTGAATGTGTGAAAAAAAGGTTGATAACCTTATTAAAATGGTTTTTTTTTTTGTTGCAATAAACAAATTTTACAATTGTAAAAAGGGTATTCCAAGACTTTATGCAATCAATAAGCCATTCATGCTTGCACACAACTCTCCATTCTGTTCTTTGGGAATTCCGAGTATATCTGAGCATCGTATTTGGCTGTTCTCTAAACTCCCATAGAACAGAATGGTCAGTTGTGTGCAAGTATGATTGGCTCTATTCCGAGCTGACACTTTCAGAGGGCGTTCTCAAGATAGGTGTCGGTCCTAGTGGTTGAATCCGCCCTTAACAGACTTTGCTGACATATCCTAATGGATACCCCTTTAAGGATTGTAAAAATGTGGCCAACACATATCTTGGTTTTATACCATAGATATTGCAAGGTGGGTATACCTTAGATGGTCAGGGTAACTCAGGTCAGTATGAATCAATACCCACATCTGAATTTGCTTGTATGTGCCTTGTTTGTGTGTCTATACACAGGTGTTACATGTACACTACCGTTCAAAAATTTGGGGCCACCCAGACAATTTTGTGTGTTCCCTTAAAACTCATACTTTTATTTATCAAATGAGTTGCAAAATGAATAGAAATAGTCCAGACATTGACAAGGTTAGAAATAATGATTTGTATTTGAAATAATTTTCTACTTCAAACCGTGAGGCGTCGATTTCTCAAACTAGAGACCTAATGTACTTGTCTTGTTGCTCAGTTGTGCAGCGGGGCCTCCCACTTCTCTTTCTACTCTGGTTAGAGCCTGTTTGTGCTCTCCTCTGAAAGGAGTAGTGCACACCGTTGTAGGTAATCTTCAGTTTCTTGGCAATTTCTCGCATGGAATAGCCTTCATCTCTCAGCACAAAAATAGACTCGAGTTTCACATGAAAGTTCCTCTTTTTCTGGCCATTTTGGCGAGTTTAATTAACCAACAAATGTAATGCCCAGATTCCAACTACTCAAAGGAAGGTCAGTTTTATAAGCTTCCCTAATCATCAAAACTGTTTTCAGCTGTGCTAACATACTTGCACAAAGGTTTTCAAGGGTGTTCAAAACATCCAATGGCCTCGTTCACACGGCTGATTCTGGGACGGATTTCAACCGTATTGCGCTCCAATGCGACTGAAATCCGTCCCAGGCAATATGGAACTATGGATTTAGTCTCCCCTTCCCGCTTGGCGAATACGCCGAGCGGGGATAAAGTGACATGCACATTATCCTGGTGGGATACGTGCCGTGGATAATGGAGGTCTATGGGGCCGGCGAGCTGCCGGCCCCTCCACCCCGCCACACGGCAGCCAGCCAATTGCGGGCGAAATCTGTCCCCGCAATTACGCCGGCAATAAGCCGTGTGAACCTAGCCAATAGGTTTCTAACACAGTTAGCAAACACAATGTACCATTAGAACACTGGAGTGATGGTTGTTGGAAATGGGGCTCAATACACCAATGTAGATATTGCATTAACAACCAGACGTTTACAGCTAGAATAGTCATTTACCACATTAACAATGTATAGAGTTTATTTCTGATTCATTTAATGTTAGCTTAAAAAAACTTTTTTTCTTTCAAAAAAAAAGGAAATTTCTAAGTGCCCAAATTTTTTAAAAGGGCCCCGTGTATTTTAAATTTAGTTCAGTTGGTAAAGAAACAGATTAATTATTGATCATCTGCTAGTAAGACAAAGTACAAAAGGAAGATATTGTAATTGAAACTGTTTTTTTTTTGCATGAAAAACTGCAATGGCATCAACAGTTTCAGGTCAAGTATATGCTCTGTTGGAAGAATCCGGGCTGGGACTGGCTTACAGGGGAGCAGGAAAACCAAAGGGGGGGGCCCTGCCCTTTTGGGGCCCCTTACAAAAGGGGATTGGGCTGCTTTCAGGATAAACAGAGGTAGAGGGAAGAGTACAAGACTTATGTGCAGTCATATACAGTAGCTATGGGGGGGGGGGGGGGAGGAAACTGTATAAACAAGAACAATAAAATATAAATGACTGTATTTTTCGTACTATAAGCCGCACTGGACTATAAGACACACCTAGGTTTTAGAGGGGGAAAATAGGGAAAAAAAATTTAAGCACAAGTGTGGGCTAAAGTGTAGGTTTTTTTTTATCACTTTATTCCCATTTTTTGAGGATATTAAATGACCAAAAAACTAAAATTTTGGCTTTTGGAATTTCTCTTCTATGGTGTACAGGCTACAGGATAAATTGTGTCAGATTGGACTTTTACGGGTGCGGCGATACCAATTATGTTTGACTTTTTTATTTGTAAAACGGCAAAAGGGGAGTAATTTAAACTTTTAATATTTATTTGAAATAATTTTTTTTTTATTGTAATGCTTAGTCCCTCTATTTTACTCGACCACTAGGGGGCCCACTTCCTTGTCCTATATACAGCAGTATTATTGTATTGCTGTATATAGGATTTTCATTCATTACCAATTACACCCTGCCATAGGCAGGAGGGAGGAGCGGTGTGCAGCATCTAAAACATTAAGAGTAGGGATGGAGCGGGCTCTATCCCTTCTGCTAGCACTGAGCTATGCGATGCTGCAGAAAGCGGGCGGGTTGTTTAAAACCCTTAAACCCTCCCCCATTTTTCCCGCACACACTCCTCTCCGGCCTCCTGCCGGCCTGAGATAGTATATTTGGACTATAAGACGCACCCCTGTTTTACCCCAAATGTGAGGGGAAAAAGTGTGTCTTATAGAACAAAAAATACGGTAATAATGCATCACTTTGAGATAATTCATAAAAATCATTAAAATATTAAAAATTGGTCATAAAAAATAGAAAGGTACATATACAGCATCTCACAAAAGTTAATACACCCCTCACATTTTTGTGAATATGGTATTAAATCTATTCATGGGACAACAATGAAGATACAATACTTGGATACAACGTAAAGTAGTCAGTGTAAAAACTTAAATTTGGTTGTCCCTTAAAAAACCAAAACAACCATCAAAGTCTAAAACCCCCGGGAATAATGATTACACCTTAAGTGAAATTTTGGGCAAAATTTGCCCAAAAAGTTAAAATTTTTAAAGGGGGCCATCATTTCCTGCATGCCTTAACTCTCTTGGGGATGGAGTTCACTGGAGCTCACAGGTTTCAGCCACTGGAACCCTTCCACCCTCCAGATGACATTGTGGGGCTGGGGGATGTTGGGGGACCTTGCGTTCGCCCTTTTGGGGTAGGATGATTGTGAGAAAGGTCAGAATCACCCAGAACTACACAGAAGGACTTGGTCAAAGACCTGAATAAGCTGGGACCAAGTCCCCAATTACATTAGAACACACTACGTCGTCATAGATTAAATCCTGCAGGGGATCAAAGGGCCCCCCCCTCAACCAGCACAGTCCAGGGACATTTGAATTTGCCAAAGACCCTGGATATCCAAGGAGGGGGATGGAAAGGTCATTGGTCGATGAACCAAAATAGAACTTTTTGATATCAAATCACCACCGTGTTTGGAAAAGAAGGGGACTACCCCAAAAAAAAAACCGTCCCAACCGTGACGCATGGGGTGGAAACATCACACTTTGGGGGTGCTTTTCGGCAAAGGGGACTGGAGGACTGCACTGTATTGAAGGGAAGATGGATGGGGCCATATTTCATGAGATTTTAGCCAACAACCTTCTTCCCTCAGTAAGAGTATTGAAGATGGGTTGTGGATGGATCTGCCAGCAGGACAATGATCTGAAACACACAGCCAGGGTAACTAAAGAGTGGCTTTATAAGAAAATTGCAAGGTCTCAGGGCCCACCTCTCCAGACCCGCACCAATCGAAAATCTTTGGAGGAAGCTGAAACTCACTGCAGCCCAGTGACCACCCCAAAACCTGAAAGATCTAGAGAAGATCTGAATGGAGGAGTGGGCCAAAATCCCTGCTGCATTGTGTGCAAACTTCAAGAACTACAGGAAACGTCTGACCTCTGTAATTGCAAACAAAAGTTTCTGTGCCAAATATTAAGTTTTGTTTATCTATTGTATCAAATACTTTTTTCATGCAATAAAATGCAAATTAATTATTTAAAAATCAAACAATGTTTTTTTTCTGGATTTTTTTATACTATGTTTCTCACAGTTGAAGTGTACCTACAATAAAAATTACAGACACCTCTACTGTTTATAGGTGGGAAAACTTGTAAAATCACCAGTGTATCAAATAATTATTTTCACTACTGTATATATGTGTGTGCCAATAGGTATTTTGGCTCAGTTTAAAGCAGCTATAGTGCTTAATTTTTGAGGATATTTAGTGTGCCGTACCTGTAGCTCCTTAGCAGCTGCCAAGAAACTACATGTCCCATCATGCAGATTCTGCTCCCATGCAATTTGGACATGTACTCAACACTGGCCATAGGTAGATTTTTTTTTTTTTTTTTTTTTTAACCTATGCATAAATTAATGTACAACAGCAAAGTTATAACTCCAAAAATACATATGACGCCTTCTTCCAGTCACAGCCTTGATTCTGCCATGCTCCTTTAGTGGAATTGTAGTCGCTTGCACATATGCCAGAAGACCTGACCAGAATAAGACCAACCCAGGGGAAAACGTTGCACGTATAAAAAATTTTAACCAAAAAAATATACCTGTTCAGATTTCTATTCCAAATTCGATTTAAGCTAAACCTACAGGACCTATCTTGTTTACAACCCAGGACTGCCTCTATTAAAAAAAATAAAACAGAAAAAACACCTAATGTAGAATTACATAAAAATAACATAAAAAAGGCAAAAACATTAGTTTAATAACACTTTGGTTCCTAATCTGGATTGAAAAAGATCACATGGCAGAGCACACTGGTGCCCCCATCCTATCACCCCGGTTCAATGTTTCCATTTTAATGTTATAGTTGAATGTCCCATTTTTCTATGTGAATCATAGCATGTGCACTGATGATTAGATTCTACTTTTAGTGTAATGTCTCTTCTTGAAAATGTCAGCAATACAATTCACTAGTCCTCGTCTTCCAAGTCTATTCTCTTAATCCTCTACCACTATTCTACTCTGATCTGTTATAGTTTTGTCTCTTTGCTACTATTCACGAACTTTGTGTTGTATAACAACTAGTGCACTCAGGAAGTAAAATTAAGAATGTAAAAACCAATGCCCAAAAAAAACAATCCGGGCATTAAAAATCCCATGGAAAAAAATAAAAAACGCGCAAACAATCAGGGAATCAACACAACGACTCACAGCCCCCCGTCTGTCAACCGGAACGCTTGCCCTATGTCAAACTCCGTTCTCGCTTTCCATACAACGACCACATATCCCCACAATCCAAACAGACAGTCCCCCCAAACCCAATCATGTAGCCACTCCCCCCTACCCCTCCCCCCCAATGAACAACCCCAACCAAAACTAGTCAGTCACCCCCCTAAGTGGCCCGGGCTCACATATACCCAAAAGTATGTTGCCCAAGAGATGTGCGCCCCAAATCAGCCAGCACCACCCCATAATACCCTGAACAGTGCAACACCTATCACCTCCCGATACCTCCTCAAGACACCAAACCCAAACACCCACATTCACATAAAACTCCTCCCTTAACATCATATTCCACCCACAACTCACTCCCAACCACCCCCACATCCCCAAATCCAAACCCTTTTTACAAGACGCCTAAGCCAATCAGACGAAAACCCCCCATCCTGACCCTGACCCCCCACCTGCCATGACCCCCCCCCACAACGCAAGCAGCACTCTTGCAATAGCAACACTACACATCACCCCCCGATATCACAACACTCACTGCAATTGATGTACACACCTTCCATACGGTTACCGACCAACTATCATCGTAAACAATCTCTCACATCCGACAAACCTGCTGTAGAGCCCTGGCTGCTGGGATGGCGAGGTCACTTCCTTCTGTTTCTTATCAGCAGTACAGGAGCTTTTTTATGTTCCATACTGACAAACCTTAACCATTTAGAGCTCTATTGCCTTTTGCACTAGTGTTTAGACTCTTCCATCACTAATGTCTTTTTAACAGGCTCGACGCCTAGACAAAGCAAAGATTACGAGGTCTTAGTACAAAGCCGTCAATAGGGACAAAAATACAAGGGGCTCGCCTCAGGTGTGTGGGTTGCCAGTGGAAAAAAACGTATACACACATTTTCATGACTTTTCATGGCTGAAAAACTGAAGCTTGTGAGCAATAACTACTCGAAACTCAGCATCTAACAGAATAAAGGGGACACCGTTGCTGGAAACAGCATGGTCTGTCACTACCTTGTATTACTTGGTATCTCAGCCCTGTGTGCCACACCAAATGTGCCAGTAAGCACAAACCAGGGGTTAATCCCCCTCCTATGCAGAAAACAAAAAGCCACAGCCGCTTCAGACACACAGACAATCAAAATCTGGGCATAAAAATCGGTGGGAGTAAACAAATCCGGGATTGTGCATATCAGCTCTGCACGTCCTAAGCTACCCAGGTGTGTAATATGAGGACATGACTAGGCAGCATCAATACACCCGAGTACGTGACCAGCCCGGAACCCCAACTCTAAAGAGTTGACCACATATCAAAACAAACGGTGACACCCCCTAATGTGAACCGTCATGGGTCACGCCCCCCCTCCCCTACCGGTCACAAAATGACAAAAAAAAAATGCAATCCGCGAGAGAGGCCGTATATCTATGCCCAGCGAATTGTCTAAACTCACATGTCCCACCAATGAACTGAACAGGTACATGTGCTCTGTTCCTAAGTTTTAAAATGGTTTAGCTCTCTATGACACCACCTGGACGCCAGTGAAGTAAACAACAGCGTCGGCAAAAAACAGATACCGCGTACAGCGACCCCGGCAGCCCGACTTAATACCAGCGGTTAACGCAATCAGTACAACCTGACAGCACACTCCTTGCCTCGAACAAGTGCCCCCCACACCGAAGGTCAAAACTGACTGACAGATAGCAGAATGGAGCAAAAGACTTATAAAGAGACAGCGTAGTGGGGTGGAGTAAAAAACAGAAACCGCGCACCACTAGATGAAATGAACGGCTATTTTACCCTGACATAAGACATAAGCGGTGCGTACAGTACAGAAAAACATTGTACTGTTCGGGAAGCACACGAACAGGTTGCTTTCGAATAAGTCACATTACACTTACCCCGTGTCCGGGCCTACGGGCGAACGAAATACTGAACGGTCATCTCGACAGGCGCTGTGGTGTTAACGCTGGGAAAACCCCCCAGGAAATGCACCTTCTACTAGCTCGCACATGCAACACCTTATCTCCACAGTTACCGCTCAGCGCCCCATAGACCCTCTTCGAGGTACAACCTCGCCTACAGCTCCTCCCACCCATCCTACCCCCCCCCACCGCGCCGATATCCCCACCCCCACCTGCGGCTCATCCCTCACCAACAAACACGCACCATCCACCTGTCCCCCCACCCCCCCCCCCAGTCCTACAAACCAAGACCAGACCCCCAAAAAACCCCACGCCAAAACAACAAACCCCAACAACAAAAACCCTAACAACAAAACCACCAAACACCATCACAATACTATCTCCCGACGCACCAAAACGATTTAACAATACCCAATTCCCCCCGACAACATCTCTCAGTCTAAATACTCAATTCATATTTCTCATTCCGCAGCTTTCAATTCGACCCTCACACCGCCTACCAGTATAGGACAGAGGTGAGTTCAGAGTATAGCCTAGTACAAGTGCTACGCAATATACGGCCCACATTCCCCACGTGCCCCGCCGCGTTCTTCCCGCCAACTGCATATGTGCCCACACCCATTGATCTGAACGAGAGATCCAGTCCCAGGAAGGTTAGGGGGAATATATTGGGAGGGGGGGGGGGGGGGGGGGGGGGGATATTTCCAAGTGGCACAACACCTTAAATAGTGGGTTTTGTCTTCGATGCGACCAAGGTATTTGCTTTTATATATGTATATATGATCGTTTGTGGTGCACCCTCCATAGGTCACACCTCCTCGCGACCTAATACTAAGACGACAAACATATGACACATAAGAAACAGATGACCCAATGCTTATTCTTCTTGAACTTTGTAGACAACACTCACTACCACGACTCTGTGTGGGATCTGAATAACCCTCCCTGACAAATTAGCATTTCAATGTGTCCACACGCGTCACGCATCGCGCCTGGACCCCTCCTCTAGGACTCCCTTGTTGGTTCACCGATTTTTAAACCAACTTGTAGTACACGGCATTACTAGCAAACGTTTCTATTGCCTTCTCTCCATATGTGTGGGAAGACCCGAGAAGTAGGTGCTATCAGGACCTTTGACCGCGTTGTATAGCGGAATCTCTGTGAAAGGTGTAGGACGGCTAGTGTTCTGCGTGCCTCGTTGTGTAGACATCCCTTATACGGTGTGGGCGTGTTCTGGCCGTATGCTACGAGTGATTCACAAACTCTATCCATTTATAATGGTTTGCTCCCCCTAACGCATTGGGCATGTCAATCGAAAACACGCATGCCTTGGGTCCTTTTTTAGAGATTCCTCCCGATCCCTCTCTTCCTTATCCAGGGCTCTTTTGCAAGTACCCACCATCACCCCTCTCTCCAACATCTATCCAAGTCTTTGTTAATCTCTTCCAACCCATGACGTATCTCAACGCCCTCCTCGCCTCCTACCATTTCCTGCCATCGATACTCCCCACTGCAATCGTATATTAACCCAAACCCTAATAAATTATATAGAAAATAATAAAAAAACTAACCCCATGGGTCAGAGAGCTCAACAAAACCACTACTAGCTTCAATATTGCTTATATTATTTATTAGTTAAATGTTGAACGATATATGTACAAAACCAATAGGTCACGATATAAATTCCAAATTATGTCCATTAAAAGTGTTCTCTAGCCAGAGTGTCCCATGGGTATAGAAACCCCGGTGTGGAGTTGGGTCTTGAGAGGTATGGGCTTGGTTATGTGTTGGGGTTGTGTTTGTACATCGAGGCACCTGACGTGGGATGTTCGCTTTGACAAGCTACAGACCCGTTTTTTGATCCTCCAGATTAAGTCTCGAGGCACTAAGTAAGACAATAGTAATTAACAGAGCTTGGAGACCAAAAGCAGCACCGTCACTATGCACTAACATGCCGACCAGTAAAGTCAGTTAACACTTTTCCCTGAATTAACAAAAGAGAACCGAGAACTTAGGACATGATGGCAAGCTGAATCGATGAGGAAAGCAACCCCTTTAAAAACGAAAGTTACCAAAAGTTAAATACAGAATAAAAATGAGTATTGCAAAGTTCATTATTTATAAAAGATCCACGAAAATAATACAAAACAAATTTATTTTTAAAACTGAAGAAATATTACCCGTTCAACTTTTTTTTTTAAATTGATATGTTTGTAACAAATTAAATGTTATGTTTTCACATATTCAGTAGCCAGTGAAGGAAATACCCATTTCATTATGGGATGTTACTTATACTGTAGGTTTATGGGTTTTTGTTTGATTATATGCCTTCTGGTTGAAAGAGCATGTTGAACCATGTAATGCATGAAAGACAGGACCATAATCTTCAAATGCATTGATCAGAATTATTAACAAACCATGGGTGGTTTTGTGGGGATAATGAGATTCAATAATTTTCACAAACATCAGCAATTCCTTTGCTTCTAATTAGCTTCTGACCTGGTGATTTTAATAAAAACCATGGCTAGTCCTTTGTGAATTTCTCCTTGTGTAAGATATTAAGTCAGAGGTCTGTTATAGTTTGTCCATTGTAGGCTCCGGTTTCTAGACCCTTAACCCCTAAAATGATCTTGGCGGTATTTTTGTTTGGTGGTGACACGTTCGTTTCTCCCATTCATCGTGCCTTCGACAGAGCCATAACTTATTTTTTCTCTTTGGGAAAACCACAGATAAAAAAAATTCCAAGTGGGCCAAATAGGTGAAAAAAAACACTGTATTTTCCCATAGGTTTGTGCCGTGTTTTGTCTTTTTAACTGCGTTCAATCTTCGGTCAATATAATTCAGATACAATTTTAACAATCCAATATACAATAATATCCTTTTCATTTTAATGTTTTACATTTTATTAATATTCATTTTGTTTGTCCTTCATTATGGTAAATCAAATAATTGCTATACCAACTAAGTTAGGTCTGACATTATGACAGCAGATTAATAAGTAAACCAAACCTAAGGCAATATGTTCAATGGCCAGAGGTAACTATTGCTTCTAAGTCAAAACCAGTAACTGCCTAATGTACTGTATATACTATAATATTTTCAGTAACTTTTGTTTAAAGAGAAACTTTCAGCTACTTTATGCTGCTCTTAATGATCTTCAATTGACCGTGGTTTCCAACCTTGCGGGTTTCACCCCTAAATTCTGCATTTTTTCAAAGATGAGTCCGTTGTGAGTCCATGTTTGCCTAAGGTGGAGAGCGTCCAATTAGTTTGGCGAAGCTTTCAGGCCAAAAACGCGCCTGTTGTTGGGTCGTCACCCTTGGTGCTGCTGGGAGTTGGTATACACCCATTATGAGAAATGGTTATATACTTTTTGGCTGATCGCTTTATTTGTAGTTGGAAATTATGTTTTATCTTGCTTTACTTACACACTGTGGTGGGGTCATTGGTGTTTGCATTAAACATTTTAATGTAAATTGTTTTACTACAAACATTATACTATTGTGTAAATTTACTTAATATTGGGGCTTACTTGACCAGCAGTTATTCTTCAGTTTTTATTCATCACACGTATTTTTATTTTGCTTTTGTCTCTATGATTAATATTTGTGTTTAATAAAATAAAGTTGTCATATTTATTTGGGTTAGTGTTTTTGTGTGTTGGCGTTGTAGGTTATATACCACTTTTTTTGTTCATTTTTTGGCCTATTTTCATTGGCGGCTATCAAGTTTAGCTGAGGGGATGGAGAAGCCACACAATGGACTCATGTCTCACAGACAGGGGTGCCAATAGGGCAGTACTGCTGTCAGGGACCCTAATCAAAAAGGGCCTAGTGATATGTTAAAAAAATAGGAACTAGTAATGAATGGGGACCCCATTTGATTTGGCTGTATGGAGCCCTGAAATGGTTAATAAATGACTGATTGCAGCCCTGCTCACAGACATGACAATTTCTCCCCGTACTCTGGCCAAGGTAGCCAGGTGTTTTGCCCTGAAACACTTCAGTTTTTCAGTAAAAAAAACCCACATGGTTGAAACCAACTAACCTGCAGCTATTTCATGCTGTCCGTTGAGGCAGCATAAAGTAGCTGACAGGTTCCCTTTAACAGTAACAATAATTGCCTAATGTTTGGAGTGCACCTTCTGTGTGATCCTGTGGCTAGCATTGATAAGGGACAAGTGGAAAGCACTGATATGAGGGTACTGTGAGACTGGCACCAATGTGAAAACACTGGCTGCCTGTTTTGAATAAGGTGGTACACTGACTAGCACTATTGTGTGGAATAGTCTAAATGGTTGGGCACCAGAAGAAGTGTGTACGGCACAGGTGAACTGGCATGAACCCTCATATCCTCAGACAAATTCCTGTGTGAATTCCATATATACATACTAATTATGAGTCTTAAGGTGTGTGACCCTAGCTCGAACGGGCGTGCGGGACGGCCCTCAGGGGTCAGAAGCCGTCCTGTGGTATGTTTTAGCTCTGCGGGTCCGCCGCTATTGGTAAGCATAAATGGCACAAACAACTCCAACTGCAAGGAATTAGTTTTTACCACTGGCCCTCAGCACTTAGTTATTGATGCACATTGTAAAAAAAAAAAAAAAAAACATACAAATATAAGGAATCCTAGGCCGTCTGGCCACTTTGGACTACACATACATTGAGTCCCGCCTCACTAAACAGTGGCCTGTACCTACTGTCCAGGTCTACCAATAACAGTGATCCTTACTGTATCTGGTAGGCTTCCCCTCAAGCTCCGGGGGGCCATTGAGCTCTTGTATTAACTCCACAATGCTGCCCCCCAGTGCCAGGTAGCAACCCACTACTCGCCCTGAATTCCCACTTGAGAGACAGGCTTTTTGTAGCTTGGTAAAGTCTTCCTCCAACCGTAACCTGGCCTGGAAAGTGGGGTGATGCCACGCCACCCAACACTGACCGTCCCTGGAAAGAAAGCCCCCAACACAAATCCGATACAGCATACTAGTAACAATATGGTCAGTAACCTACAGATACTGAAGCTAAGTAGGATGCCTTTCCCCCCTCCGACCGTAAAGGACCAGATTTTCGGGTGGCAAGTTCGGCATGCAGATCTCCTGCTGTACGCCACCTAGTGGCAGAATCCTGTGACCACCTGTGGTCGCTCTGCCACAGGTGTAAAAGTCATATTATCCTCTTCAACTGAGAGTAAATGAGGAGACTCACAGATGTTTACTGTGTGCTCTAAAATTTACTCAATGTGACCGATGGGGCCTCATTGCAAGCAGTTGGGGAAGATGGCTGCAGATGATCTGGGAGACGGTAGGAAGCTGACAAGTGTAGCCTGGTCGACTAAGATGGTAGTGAATCTTCCTGGCTGGGGTTCTGTGGCTGTACTATGGAAGACTGCTTCACCAGCCAGAGTTCACTGCGTTGGCCACGGAAGCAGGAAAGGAGGAGAGCATTGCTATTTTCATGTACACTGCAGCACAACCTGTGTGTGAACCTTTCCCTAATGTCGCCACCAGTTTTACTACTAAGCAAAGTGGAAGAAAAAAAAAGACCTTTCCTAATATCAATTGGCCTAGTACTACTCCTTATCGGGTCAAGTGCCTAGGGATCAAGGTGACCCTAACTGTAGAAGGGTAGCAACAAACAACTACATAGCTTCATAACCTTTTTAAAAACGAATACGCCCTTCCTGCTGGCCGCAGCCTATTTTTTTCAGCACGTTTCGTATTTTCCGCCCCATCTCCTGCGGCCTGCCCAAGCTATAAACTTTTTTAATTTATCCACCTAGCATAGACCTAGAGAGCTTAATTTTTTGCAAGTCAAATGCCTGTTCTATTGGTGTCATTCATCATAGATCACATAGAATAACCTGTGAAACGCTCCCCCACACCCAACACATAGTGTGTCAACCCATATCCCACCCCCCTACCAAGTCGCCCACTAAATACCGTGAGGATAAGCAAATATAAAAACCTGGTGCTCTACAATTTATACGGTAAAAAAACATAAGAAACAGTTCAAACATAGAATCACCCTGCAACCGCCGATGCCTGTCCAATTACAAACGATATACTAGTTTTTCCCGTTATGTTTTGGGTGACTATGTTGAGTATAAAAAAAGAATCCAAACCATATTCTATTTATGTGAAATTAGTGCCCACGGGCCCCGCCATTTACTGCTGACCAATAAACTTTATTGTCATTAACAGACTTATCGGAACTTCAGATGCGGGTACATTATTTATTGTCAGGTGCTGAAAATGTCCTTTTGTTTTGCTGCAGTTGATACCAGTTTGCAATTACATATGTGACTTTATGGATCAATGAGATTTCCAAGGTTATAAGAATGATGTTGAAATTAACCAACAAAAACAAATTTGACCGTATTGGAATATTTATTTCTTCTATGGAGTTTAGCATATGATAAATATATATAATTTTAATAGAATAGGACTTTTTAGATGCATACGATACCAAATCTTTGATAACTTTTCTACTTTTAATATTTTTTTTATTTGCAAAAGTGCAAAACTAATGGAATAATATAGAATATAAACTCACTAAACTTAAAAACTCAAAATAACAGTATAAACTAAAACATAATGTCTTTTAACCCCCACATTGGTAACAATACCACTACGGTGCTACAGTTGTATTTTCTACAGCCTAATACATTGCGATACTACAATGCATTAGTAAGTACACCGATGGTCTGTAATACACCTACTTCCAGTAAGAAAAAAAAGAAAACAAGGGCGGCAATGGAAATCCTATTCACATTGGAATGCTCCCAGCACTGCCATGGTAAACGATCGGAAGCCCGTGATTTTGCCACGGGCACCTTGATCGAAGTCAGGAACGTTTTAGCAGCAAACATCCACCATCACTACCCCCACCACCTCTAGATTAACAAAGCCCCCTTACAAGTCACAATGTCAGTACAGTGCGGGAAGGGAAAAAACAAGTATTAGAGTCAGCCATACCAATTTTGTGCAAGTTCTACCCAACTTAAAAAGGAGGATAGAGGCCTGTAATTGACATCATAGTAAGACCTCGAACTATTGAGTAGAACAAAATGTGAGAAAACAAATCCCAAAAAACCACATTGTCTGAATTGCAAAGAAATTTAATTTGAAAATGATGGAAAATAAGTATTTGGTCCAATGAACAAAAGTTCATCTCAATATTATTTGTAGAAATATCCTATTGGATTTAGGCATGACAGAGGTCAAAAAATTGTTTACTGTAAGTTCGTTCCACTAAGGTATGGCACACACTGTTTCTGGTATGTAGGCACAATCCGTCCATTCAGAACTCCTCTAGAGCAATGAGTGTATTGGGGCTGTCCGCTATGTGGCGACACGGAAACTTCTTTTGCCTAACTGTACTCTACTCCCTCCAGAAGGTTTTACTGTGGGGTTTGAGTAATCTTGAACTGGCTGAGTTGCCAATCCAGGACCTTTGAATATGGCTTCATATGTAGCCACGTCCTTTCATTGCGCCTGACTGATGTGCATGGGGATCATTAGTCCATGCTGAAAGATTCAGCAGGATTCATCTTTAATGCTCTTGAGCTGAAGGGGAAGGAGGTTTGCACTCAAAATCTCACGATCCAATGGCCTCATTCATTTCTTTCATTATACAGCGATCAGTCCGTCCTGGTCCTTCTTGCAGAGAAACAGCCCCGAAAGCAAGATGCTTCACCGTAGTATTTGTGTCCTTTGGATGTAACTCGTCCATACTCCTCGGCTCCTACAAATACACAAGAGTGATTGAATGTTTAGCATAGAAACTACCAAACAGTTTCTAACTCTTGGTTTCAATCTGACCCATTATATGACATTGTCCACGCCAGTATTCATCTGGAGTCATCCATAAAGCTCCCTATAGGCAAACTTCAACTAGGCCCCGGACAAGTAACTTGGTTTAAAGGGGGGACTGACATCAGGCACTGCAGGTATCTGATCCCTGGCGAGCGTATATGAGTTACTGAGTTGGTTAACCTTTGGAGTATTATGTTGGTCCCTGGAAGCGTCTCGACCAGGATTCATGACACTTTTATGCAGTAAGTGTCCCCCCGCGTGTGGTTCAGGTGATTTTTTGCTCAACGATACTTGTGTGATCATTTTGACTTCCCAGGGTGAGTATCGAGGGATTTTTAACTAGTGGTCATTGTAATTTTTTCTACATTTTCTAATTAATACTTCACACAAAGGCTCTAACTCTATTGCAGATTCAGTACTTCGCCACCTGTGCATGGGCTACAAATATTGTATCTGGTGTCACTTCAACACTCTTTAGTCATGTCAACATAGATGAGTTTTGGAGTGGTGACTGTTTGAGGGTTAGTGTGTGCAAGTGTCTTTTATACTGATAACAAATTTTCAAACAGGAGCCTAATACTTTAAGCATGGAAAAAGATTGGAGGACAGAGTAGCCACTAAAAGTAGATACATTCTATGATATCGGAGAAAACGGCTTGCTTAGTTTGATAGTGACCAAAACCTTAATTTTATCCCTACCAACAATTGTTGTTCAAATAAATTACTTTACCAAATCAGACAATGTGATTTTCGGGATTTGTTTTCTTCATTTTGTTCCATAGTTGGGAGGTCTACCTATGATGTCAATTACAGGCCTCTCTCATCTTTTTAAGTGGGATAACTTGCACAATTGGTGGCTGACTAAATACTTTTTTCCCCCACAGTATGTCGGTAAGGGGTTAAAAAATTTTAAACACTCCATCATCCATAGTTATCACTCACCACATTTAGGTTTTGTGTGGAGATTTTACCCTTTAGTTGTTCACTCCCATAACAGCTGATATATTGCTACCTTGAAAGTTATTGTTTGGCTATGGAGATCCCTTTTAAAGGGGTTTTCCCAACTCAGCCAGATATAATTTTGATAGGATATGCTATAATGTCCCACTTCTGTCCCAATCTTCATTTATCTGAACGGGAGTTCAGAGTATATCTGAGCACACTTGCTTGGCTGTCTACGTTACTCCCATAGAACAGAATGGAGTGTATACGCATGTGTGGCTGCTTTTATGTTCTGCATGGAGACTTTCGGGGGTCCGTTCTCAGAACAGTTGGTAGTCCCCGAGGTAGGACTCACACCTATCAGATAGATTAGAATGTATTAGCATATATGAATATGCTAATACATTGCTAAGTTTGTAAAAAAAAAAAAAGAAAGGTAAAACAGTTCTCCCTTCAGGGGATTTAAAAAAAAACTTAAAAAACATAAAAAAGTGTAAAAAAAAATAAAAAAAAAAATAATCAAAAAAAATGTAATAAAAAATAATTGTGCATATGTTACACACACAAAAAACCCTACATATATTAGGTATCCACACGACCATAATAACCTGTAGAATTAAACTAACAAGCTATTAAGTGTGAAATGTGAATGGTGTAAAAAAAAATGTAAAAAAACATTTAAAAAAAAAATAAAATAAATTCTTCAATTATCTATAAGTGAACTAAAACTATTCCCCCATAAAGTACAACTCATCTCGAATAAAACAAGGCCGCATACAACTGCATCATTGAAAAAATAAAGTTACAACTGTTGAAACGCAAGGAGGCAAAAACTAAAAAAATGCTCTGGTCATTAAGTACTTTTCAGGCGTTCGGCTTAAGGGGTTAAACATATCAGCTGTGACCCGCATTGATCGCTAAAATGGGGTCCCCGACTCCCTGTATTTCTCTGAAATGCTCACACAGTGAGGAAGGCTTTGAATGGAGCAGTGGTTAAACAGGCGTGCTGCTGCTCCATTCAAAGTCTATGGGAGTTACGGGGAGTTGGAATCCCTTTTTTAGCAATTGATGGGGGTCCCAGTAGCTTGACCTCCAGCAACCAGACATTTATCACCTATCATGTTTTTCATGGTACAACCCCTTAAACTCAAGGAATAGTGCCCAAGTTAAATGCTAAAAGCTATATTGTGGTGACATTTTTGGTTGCTTGGTTTCATAATGGGTTCTGCTTAGTGTTTTGCTTTTTGGACTAGGTTTTCCAAACCTGTGGACTATCTCATGCCAGAATAATGGAATTTTACTAAAGCTCATTGTGGTTTGGAAATTATAATGCTGATGGAGATTAATGCTGCATACCAAGGACCCCGGTCATTGATTGTTCAGTAATCTGAGAAGTGCATTCATCCCTTATTATTTATTCAGCAATAGGTATAGGCTGACAGATCTTGGTTTACACTCAGTAAATAATGCATATATTGATTTATGAACAATTATCTTCCATTATGTTAAAAAAAATCCTTAGAAAAACCCTAAAAAGGAATTGGAAAATAAAGGTGTCACTAAAACAATGTTGTATGTGATACAACAGTATACAACATTGACTGCCGACATACACCAAGCCTTCATGTAGCATAGGCCTAAAGCTTATTTGGATACATAATATATACGGTTAATTATTTTCATACTCTCATAAAATGTTTGACAATGATAAACATGAAAAATAAATGCATAATACCTAAACATAAGTGTATATACAGTGCCAAGCAAAAGGGTAACAATTATTTGAACTTTTGACTTTCTCACCATCCATTACAGCTTTGAACGTGAGACTACCATAATTTTATAGACAATCATCTTGGCTATCCCATGCATAATTTTGACCTGCAACTATTTAGCATATGCTTAGTTATGCAGATTCGTGTCATGTAACTGCACCGAAGTTCAAGTTTTATTATTTTGTTAGTTCTGTATTTTGTAAATCCACTTTTGGCTTCCGGACATGCTTTATATCGGATTCAAGCACGTCTCAAACAAAATCTAAACCAAGGTCGCTTCTACATGTTCCCAATGTTGGTGCATACTGGTCGACTCACTTGGGCACAAATATAGCTTTTTCTTTAACTCAAATTGATATATGAAATAGACAAGATGATTGTCTACAAAATGATAGCCTCATGTCAAAAGCTGTAGTGGATGGTGAGAAATGGAGCCTGAAAGACAAAAGTTCAAAACATTGTTACCCTTTTTCTTGGCACTATATAGATACAGTTATCCCTCAAGTTATAGTGGCCCAGGATACAATTTTTTGTCACCGACACCGCCGATCTGTGGCACGTCATTGACTGTAAGGTCCAACCAATCAGCATATTACTTGTAAGAACCTTGTATAAGTGACGTGGATGCAGTGGTTGGTGGTCTAGTAGTGACAGTTTACAGTACAGTGCGGTATTATATGTTTCGTACTGCTCTTTACATGTGCCAGGATGAGCGGCTCTTTTGGGCAGGTAAGGGCCCCATTTTCTTCTTTTCTGGTAGTTTGTATATAATTTACAAGACCCAAAAAACCTTCTATCCTCAAAATAGAAAGTGATTTCCAGCAACTCTTTGTAATATTATAGGTAAGAACTTACTTTAGCTATATTAATTATCTTCTTAATTGTCTTTAATGTTCATTTTGCATTATGTTGGTTATTATTTTGCAGCTATGCAACCAATTACTAGTTTTTCATACAGTTATTGTTTAACATACAATGGTCGTCCTGGAACCACATAATATTGTCTGTTGAGGGACCATTGTATAATGTACACGTATAAAAGTGTTTAATAAATTGCACAGAAAATTTCTTTATCACCTTCTTTTGTCCTGGATAAGTTCTTTGTGGGTTTGAAAGATAAATATTAAAATTAGCTAATTATTTATGATCATTTAGTTATTGCTTAGTAATAATGTATCATCAACTAGCACTAGCTGTTTAATATGCAAACAGATGAGCCTACTTATAGACTAAAACCCTGGGTTAAAGTGATACCTATAAACAGGGAAATCCACAAAATAGATATAATAGATCAAACTAGTTGTCACCAAACATGCCCTCTGTACATACCACTACTAGGAAATAGGTCAATAGCTCCACATTGTGGATAGCACCCTTTGAGTTTCCTGCACAGAAGTCTAGATCCCTGTACAGAGGTTAAAGGGATAAAGACAAGGTGACTCCTTAGACTTAACTCCTCAGCACGGTCTTATGCCAAGCTTCATGACTGACCCGGTGGATCCACTACCTGGCTTGTCAAGTCATGACACAATAATGATGCATTAATTTTATATCTTTTCTATTAGCGTTAACTTTTTATTGAGTAATAACTCGAAAAGTGAATCAGTCATGGATTTGCACTGTAAAGCATTTACAGTAGTGTTTAAAGAGGTATTCCCATTTCATTAATTAGCTTTAAACATGTAGGAAAAGTTAAATAAAGACTTTTCATGTTCCGATTTTGTTCTGTTCTAATTTTGCTTTTATTCAGAGTTAGGAGTAGTTATTATCCCCATGCTTTTCTATAAGGGCTTCCCTAGTTACTGGTGATCTTACAGGTTGCATCTGTGGTTGGGCTGGGGAGGTCACTCCCAACTGTGTATTTTATCTTAAACACAGGAGCTAGTTTCCATTACTTACTGACAAGCTTTAACCCTTTAGAGCTCTGTAGCCTTAAGCACTACTGTTTACAAACCTCCAGCACTCCTGTCACTCTATCAGGCTCAGCTAGGAATAGCATTGATGATTTGCCAATTCCTGCTGTAGACTGAAGTCTAAAGGTGCCTGTGGCTCTGTAAAAAAACAGCATGCTGAGACACCTTGAAGCCCTTACCGACAATGGACATATGATTACATCCTATTGTTGGTAAGGAGCTAAGAAGCGGGTTCACTTGCTGAGTGGTGGGTGCCGACCATTGCAGTCTTTTCCATAGGGCACACTAGGCAGTTGGCCGTGGGCCCAAGCAGCATAGGGGCCCCAGGTGATTGGAGGTATGTCCCAGAAACTATTGTCCCAGGCTGTTTGTCCTGCAAAATAGGCTGCTTTAGGCTGTGAGTTTTATTTTTGTTTCTCTTCCACTTTAAGAGTCCTGGTGTGAGGTCATGTGTTTGACCACGATAAGAGCCATGTTCTGGTGTGATGTCATGTGTTTGGGCATACTTAGAGGTGTGCCAACAAAATATTGTGGATCCTTTTTTAAGCAGTGCTTTCAATTGTTGCCATATATGAAGGACCCCTAGCCTTCAAACGTAACCATTTAAATAGATTATAGCAGTCAATTTCTTTGAATGAATCTTTACTATACGGTATATAAAAAAACACATACATTGTATAGCCTTATTAGTATACCGCACATTTCCCAAATACATTCTTAGAAGCATGCTCATCATCTGCTGAGGAATATGGTAAACTCCAGTGTCTCAGTCCATGATCATTAGCCTGGAAGAGTATGAAAGCTGAGCCGCTCACACACGGTGAGAAACACCTGCGACGTTTCAAAGGTAATGGTGCTTTCACACAGCGCAGTTTTGGTGCAGTTTTAAATTGTGCTCCAATTAAACTGCCTTTATTACCAGGAGCCTCTTGCTGTGCCTTCCTGCACAAAAAACGCATTGAAAAACGCATCAAAAAGGCACCGTGTGAAAAGCACCCTAAGACCTTTTTCTTCAAGTAAGACCTCAGCTTCCTTACTCTTCCAGGCTATTGATCATGGATTGAGACGTTGGACTTTACCATATACCTCAGCAGATGATGAGCGTGCTTCAAAGAAAGTATTTGGAAAATGTGCGGTAAGCCTATTAAGGCTTTAAAAATGTATTTGTGTTTTTGATATATAGTAAAGATTAATTCAAAGTAATTGGTTGCTATCATCTTTTTAACTAAATACTTACAGGTGTGGCCTGGTGTGATGTCATGTGTTTGGGAATGGCCCAGTCAACTGCTTTGCCAAGGGATTGCGGCGTCTTAAATGTTTAACAGCAGGGTCTTGGAGCGGCTCCGATCTCTGCTGTTAGCGGAAGTTGCTGGCTTCAGCGAGTGCCCGCTCCATACGCCCTTCATAGTATTTGGATGTATGAGAATGTCCAAACATAAGAAGGGGTAAACATCTGTGCAACATAAATCTTAAAAAATAATGTTTACGCTCTGGTATATTAGGCTATGTTCACACAGCTTATTTTGGGACGCATTTCGCCACGTATTGAGAGCGTACTGTGCTCTAATCATTACGGTAAACCACAGTTCTCATAGAGAACTATGGATTACGCCTCCTCTTCCCGCTTGTACAATACGATCATATTGTATGAGCGGGGAGATAATTAACATGTCATTTATTTACGGCACTTACGTGCCACGAGTAATGACAATCTATAGGCCAGCGGACTATAGCCCCTCCTCCCCCGCATCGCGGGAGTACGTGCCGCTCAGCGTGAGCTCCCGAACACCCTGTGTAATTGTGGGGTGTAATGTACGCCCCGCAGTTAAGCCGTGTGAACATACCCTTATTTTCTACACACACTGCATATTGTGTCTTACTTAAAATCTCAGTAAACTTTTCTGAGCACAAACACCAATTTCCAATATAAATAATTCAAGTCACCATAAGTACCCTTATCAAATTAGTACTGTACTGCTGTGGCTTTTCAAGCTGAATATAATTTCTATAAGAAAAATGTCTGTTTCCAGTATAAATATTCTGACCTCATTTTATGTCTGTTCTTGAAACTTTCAGTGTTTCAGACATTTTTATTAAACTTTTCCATTATCTACAGTATAATTTAATTACCTATAATTTACAGTCACCAAGTGTGAATATAAAGGAGAGTCTGATATTTTACTTTTATAAGACAAAGGGAATAAATGGATACAGAATATACATAGAAACAAATGACACCAGCGCGGGTGTCATTTGTTTCTATGTATAATTGGTAATTAAAGTTTGGGAAACAGGCAGAGTAATCCCTTGACATTTTTTCAGCAGCTCTCTCTTATATTGGGACTTGTGCTTTATACTAATGGATACAGAATATAAGTGTAAATTAATATGTTGGTACCCCTAGAAAAAAAGTGAAAATAATTAGTCTTGGCGAAGGCGGTGTGATGTCGCCATGCTCCCACACTGGACGCAAGCTCCCGGCGCAAGCTGCTCGGTGGGAGAACTATGTAGGGTTTTTGTTATGTTTTAGTAGTATAAAAAAAATAGAAACAGGTATACCACTTTCAAAGTGGTATACTTGAGCCAGAACTGTTGCCCTAGCGCCAGAATGCACCTGATTTATGACCCACTATAGAGCAGGTTCATGAATCAGGCGCATTCTAGACTGTTAGGCGTATGAAATTTGCCATTATGTCTTAAATTTGTGCTGCAGTGCCATTTTCTGCGACCCATATCTTTTTTTGTTCCTCCACCTATGAACCTGAGTGATGGTCCATTTTTTGAGGGCAGAAGTAGTTTTTATTGGTACCATTTTGGGATATATGGGTCTTTTTGAGCACTTTTTATAAAAAAATTTTGGATTGTGAAATGACCAAAGAAACCACAATTTTGTTGTTTGGAATTTTTATCTTCTACGGTGTTCCGTGTATGGGATATATGATGCTATATTTTAATAGATTTTTCTTTTACAGACGCGGCGATATATGTATACATTTTTAATCTATCTATTTCTATTTGTAAAATGGGCAAAAGAGGTGATTTCAACTTTTAATTGGATTTTTTTTTTATACTTTTAAAATATTTTTTCTCCATGTCCATTTAGTCCCCTTTGGGGACTTGACCTCTAGAGGGCTTGATTGCTTGTACACCCTTCTGCCGCATATAAATACAGGCAGTCCCCGGGTTACGAACGGGATAGGGACTGTAGGTTTGTTCTTAAGTTGAATTTGTATGCAAGTCTGAACAGGTGTATTTATTAAATGTAACTCCAGAACAAAAGTTTTTTTTTTGTTAGTTTTGGATAGTGCAGGGAAGGGTTTTTACATCTGTTAAGAAGATTTCACCTCATGTACTGCTGTGGCAAGCTGGAACTTGTCATTCCACAGCTATTATCTGCTGTGGAATATAGAACTACAAGTGCCAGCATGCCCCATAAGTCTCGATTTGTAACTAAGGGACAGATGTAAGTTGGAACGGTGTAAGTCGAGGACTGCCTGTAAAGCAAAAGGGTATACCAAGATTGTGATTCTATTACTTCCTTTCTGGGACAGAAAGTAGTAGAAACGTTAACATGGTGCCTCTGAAAGCCTTCAGTAGGCTTCAGCTGCCATGATAACCGATTATCACCCCGCAATTTCATTGCAGGGGGTGGGGGACAATCGGAGAGGAATTGTGTGCAGCATCTAAATGTTCAAACAGCATTACTGAGTTGTTCTGATCTCTGCTGTTAGCGGCGGCTATCAGCTGTACTAATCAGCCAGTCCCTGCGGCCTATAGAGCAGACTCAATGTAGCCCATACATAGCCTATGTAGCCCATATGGAGCCCACTCTAGGGCTCCTTACCGACAATAGGATGTACCCATACAGCCAGTGTCTGTAAGGGGTTAATTAACAATGGGGTACATTGATCACCCATGACTATACAGTATACAAAAAAGACAGCAATTAGCCAGCACATCCAAATACAATTAAAATAGAAAGTGGTGAAAAGTGTTGTAGATGTAATAAAAAAGGAAACTCTCCAACAAACAGCAGCACCCAGCAGGCACTAAACCCATACAAACATTGACTCACGTATTTCAGAGAGAGAGAGAGGTAAGTTTGACAGGAAGGTCCTAACGCTGCTAGCCTGCAAAGCCAATTGCCAGGTCCAGCATTCCTAGGTTAACATAGTCAAAGGCCTTATTGCTGGACTGGAAAGATCACCAGAAGGTGTAGGCAGGCAACTCCTGCTTAGCTGGGAAAAGTGCTGCAGAGTAGACAGAGGCGTATATAGTGAGTGCTCTAAAGGCAAAACCCTTCTCATGGGAGTGATCCTGCCTGGGATTATTAATGTGTATGGAACTAGATGTCCTTAGCTAAGTGCTGTGAATAAATACCTGCCAAGATGCCAAGTTACTGTGACTCTGTGGTTCTTTTATGCCGACACACTTCAAGTCCCAGCATACCACCAGTATGCTCAGTACACTAGTAAACCACGCACCTACACTCATGGTGCTTCTGCCACAGGAACCTTATATCATTTTATCTCTGAATTTGCCTCTCCTTTAGGCCAAAGCCTCCATGCATGTCAAACAGTGTCGGACTGGGGTGTCTAGGGTCCACAGGTGAAGTTGACTCTAGGGGCCCACCAGTTAAGTTTTTATGGGCCCACCCTACAGCTGCTGTAAATGACTGTACATGCCTCCTATACTCTGCCTCTTGCTTTTTGCTTCTCTTTCGATGCTTTATGGCCTCTTCTGAGGATGTATATGCAGTTAAAAATCAACTTTAGGTCTACCATGCTCATGGGCCCACCGGGGGTTTCCCCTATTCCCCTGTGGGCCAGTCCGAGCCTGATGTCAAATAGTCTCCAAAACAATGGGAATCTCGCAATACACAGCAACAGGCTCCATTCATGCTGATCATAAACACCTCAGGACAGCTTCTAATTTCAGTTTTTGGATGTGCTGGCTAATTTTTTCTTTTTTTGTATGGTGCAGTTGAAGGAATGATGCCTTCAGTTTAGTCGTGCACTAGCGACAATGATGCCTCTGATAAGGTTACCTGATGTGGTAGTTGGGTATAACACAATTTGATCAAATTGTGCACTAAAAACATTTATTTTAGGTAAAAAAAGATAGCAGTGATTGACCTCTAAGGGGTCGTCCAGTTACTGAAAAAAAACTAATAGGCAGCTCTTGGGGTCCCAATAGAGTAAAGAGCATACTCGCCTTCCTCCGTTTCTTGGTTCCAGTGCTGGGTCTCTCAAGTCTCTGTTTTTTATACTATTACTTCTGAAAATGGATTTCACTGTTGAAGATGCTGATTGGCTGCAGCGGTCATGTGCCACTAATTTACATCACCACAGCTCTAAACAGGGATGTAAGTAGACTCATGTGACCACTGCAGCAGATCAGTCGCTGCAGCGGTGATGTACCCATTTGGAAGTAGAAAAAATAAAAAACGGAAGACAGGAGAGAACCCAGCGCAGGAACTGGAGGAAGGTCAGTATAGGTTTTTCTATTTTATTAGGGCCCCTGGATCTGCCTATTAGTTTTGTTTGGAACTGGACAAGCCCTTTAAATGTTTCATGAAGTCAATGTTTGCATTGGTTTTAGTGCCAGCTGTGTGCAGCTGTATTTTTGGGTTGGAGAGTTTGCTACATGCTTATACAGCAGAATATACAGGCTTCTATTGGATGTATACATTAAGGAATGCTCCTGACATATGCTTCCAACAGAAATCAATAAACAAAGTGTAGACAGGCCTAGATTAAAAACATCAAGCATGCGTCTTGTTGAGGTGGTATACAGCTTGATGAAGCTGATAAGACCGGTTTAGTAGTAAGTGTATAATTAACTGTGCTGATAAAAGCTAATTACCAATGAGACGCTAAAGTCATCTATATGGATTTCTCCACAGTTACAGTACTGACATCTGCAGGATGAAGGCATGTACTACAAATGACTAAAAATGTGAAATAACAGTAATCATTTCTGCTGGTTACCTCCAGGTTCTCAGGTTTTTTTCCAGGCCCCCAAAACACAGTGATAAGTTATTTAGCTTCCTATAACAGTATGTATGTAATATTTCATTAACGATAACAGCTTTCTATAATGATGATTAGAATAAATAGGTTTTTTTTTTATCATACTTCAAATACTGAAAAAAGCCTAGAGAGTCTTTTGGAGGAACCAGTGACCAATCTGACTCTGGCCACTTCATGTTTCACTCTCTATTTATTACTTTATTGGTGGCTAAAGTAAAGATTCAGCAATGCCCTTGGCACTTGGGCACAAACAAGCTGAGAATGTAACTATATATATATATTTATATTTACGATGCTCCAGGCATATGAAAGTTAATAATCTGCTTAATATTTAAAATGGACTAAAACAAGCTGCATGTGGGCTTTGCACATGGACCCTGTACACACACAGAGTTTCTTTTACAATGTGTGCCTCTGTGTAGTGCCTCCATGAGGCCTCATATAGCAATGTAAATTACATAAATAAAGGTGAGTTAAAGGGGTTTTGCCACGATCTCATTTCATACTTTGTATCCAGCTCTTCAGCTCTTGTGTGCTCAGAAGGAGGCGTGTGGTGATTTGTGTTGAATTGCTTTTCATGTGACCCAGCTGGATGACATCACCATGCCTTTCCTCTTTTTTATTTCAAAGAAAAAGTCAGTTTATGGGAAAGCATTGTGAGTAGCTGAGAGGTAAAGTTTTTGCCTCCAGGCACAATTGTCCTAGGTTTAAATCCCTGCAGGAACCAAACCTGTGTTTTTTTTTTTTTATCTTCATCAATGCACATACCTCATTGAAGTTTATTTTTTATTTGCACTGTTTGACTAATTACTAAGGAGTACAGAGGATGGGAGTGACAGCACCTGGGGTTTAAACACTCAGTAGCTTCCTGAGAGGAGAAGTGATATCTGAGCATGACTGACCAGGACTGGGGAGCTAATAGCCCTGGTCGTTTCCCTTAGAGATGAGCTGTAAACAATGGATCACTAAAGGAGCAGCTAAGACAAAAACAGTGCAGAATTCTTAATAATGATGAATGATAAAATTGTTTGTTATGAGGCGAGGGTAAGGAACTTCTTTTCTCTGTGGGGCACATTTATAAACACATTGGCAGAGGAAACTAGGTGAAGAGTAAGGACATGTTTGGAACCGACCTCATGGTACATGGAAAGACAAATGTCGGGAGTACGATCGTTGATAGAATGATGGGAGGAGAAAGTGGATGATCAGATTGATGCACCGAGCGATGGTTCACTTCCAGCCCATTATAAATCAGAGAGGCCGGGGATATTCTGTAGATAAGGGCACGGTAGGGCTGTCTCACCCGAGTTAGATACGAGGAGGGAGGAGGACCGCCCAAGCAATACGCCAGTTCGTCAGGGAAAATTTAACATAACTTGGCTGCTTGTGTTAGTTATGACAAGGCATTATGGGAAAGAGGCTGAGAAGCCCACAGCGCCCTCTGTTGGTTGTAACAAATCCTCAATTTGCTTTTGACCCACCGAGTCTTGAGAAAGCAAAAAGGATTTTTTAGCCAAGCCAGTATCTCTCATCTGCAGACAACGCTTTTTTCGGGATTTTTGTACCTCTTCAGTGCAGAGCAGAGAAGATACTGGCTGGCTGTGTGGGAGGCATCGGGTAGTTCAGGAAGGGAAGATCTCCCCCTTAAGGAGAGCACCGAACGAAGGCTTGTAGAGTTTTTGTTTTTGCCTTTTCGCCCTCTACTTAGCATCTGCATATCACAAGGCATTATGGGAAAGGGGCTGAGAAGCCCACAGCGCCCTCTGTTGGTTGAAACAAATCCTCAATTGGCTTTTGACCCACCGAGTCTTGAGAAACCAAAAAGGATTTTTTAGCCAAGCCAGTATCTGTATATGAAAACCCCTTTAATAGAATGCTTTGGATGCCCCGTAGTAATTTGGAACCATGCAAATCTGTAATGCAGGTATCCATCAGGATACATTAAAAAAAAAAAAAAAAATCCTCTCAGCTACTGCAGCGGAGCTATGTTTGCCCTATGATTTCCTGTGAGTCTGCTGTGATATCTGTTTGAATACCTGGGACTAGGCATTAAACATGGCATAATTGGAACCAGAAACTGATACAGCTCCCTATCCTACTGACTGACCACTCCTGTGAGCCGGAGGTTAGTCTGTGGCTCACAGGAGTAAGCGGCGCAGGAGGCGTGATCCACTGATGTTGCGTCTCCTAGGCCGAAAGCCTAGGGCTAAGGCCCTAAGCTTCTGGCCTAGGAGATGGCAGGAGCAGCGTCCCAGAATAGGCAGCGTGATGACTTCACGTCAGACACTAGCTACCGGAGTTAACTTCTGGGTGGGGGAACAGGAAGAGGGTAGTATCATTTTTTCTTTTTTTAATCAGCCTGGGGCCTAGATACCTACCTATCTACCTACATGAGGTTGTATACACACCTATCTACCTGCAGGGGCATGTATAACTATTTACTGTGGGTTGAATATCTACGAGGGGCTGTATACATATCTATCTACCTATAAGGGTCATATATACCTACCTATCTAAAAGGGACTGTATACTTTATATCGACCTACAGAGGGCATATATACCTACACATCTACAGAGGGCTGTATACGTACCTATCTATAGGGGGCATATATACCTACCAACTACAGGGGATGTATACCTACTTATCTACAGTGGGCATATACCTACCTACCCACCTACAGGGGGCATATATACCTACAGGGAGCTGTATACCTACCTATCTTCAGTGGGTTATATACCTACCTACAGGCGGCATATATCTACTTATCCACCTACCAGGTTTTTATATACCTACGGATCTATATACAGGTATAGTATACCTACCTTTCTACCTACAGGGGGTGTATACCTACCTATCTACCTACAGGGAGCATATATACCTATCTACCTACAGGAAGGCATAAACTTATGTATCTATCTATCTATCTATCTATCTATCTACGGCCTCTATACCTACATATAGTGGACCTATATACCTACCTACTGGGTGGTCTACATGCCTGCCAAATGGGGTGCCTATATACCTACCTACTTAATGGGAGCAATATTATTACCTACCTACTTAATGGGGGGGTCTTTATACCAACCTACAGTCATATATACCTATCTAATGTATGGCCTTTATACCTCTCTCTTTAATAGGTAGTCAATATTACTATTTATCTACTTAATGAGGGGGCAATATGCCTACCTATCTTCTGGAAGGCCTGTATACCTTCCTACTTAATGTGTGGCCTATATTCCTATCCACCTACTTAATGGGGGACCTTTATACCTACCTGCCTAATTGGGAAATGGCTATACAGAAAAAGGGGCTCCACCTATCTGCATACCTATTTTGAGGGGTGTCTACTTACTATATGGGGACACAAGACAAGACTGAAGCTGTGTACACAAACTGGAGCCCCATGGTCATCTTGGGATATCCTTACTGTTAGACACACAAGTCTATAATGATGATATGGATTGGCAGGGGGAGGGGGAAAGGGGGGGGGGGAGTTTGTACAAAGGTAGGAATTGGCAGGAAAGTGCTGCAAAAGTGAGAAGTCTGAGATGGCATTCTGAGTCGAATGTAGAAGAAAAGGGAAAGAGAATGACTCATCTGAGAAGATGTCACCTGTGAATTCCTAGATGTCAGTGGTTATTTTGCTTCTGTGTTGGATCAGTGCTGTATTCTGTGTCATATGCTGGTGACCCAAGCTGGTGTCTGACCACTTTGTGGTCATTATAAGGCGGTATTGTACGTTATATCGACGCTTGTATAATGGCAGCATACACTTTTTCCCGATTGTAAAACTGAGTCACCTATTGCTTGTGTTTATAGCATTGTTTACTTTAGAAAGTGTCAGGGGCATGACCAATAGAAAATTTGGAGACAGATTTGTATGAAGGCTGGTGGGGTTTAGTGCCAGGTCGGCTTTTTAGTCGTAAACTTATCCCGCAAATATAAAACCCTCATACAGCCCCAAAGACAGAAAAGTAAAAAAAAAATAAAAAAATAAAAATCTTTGGCTCTTAGACTATAGTATCCTAAAATCATGATTTTTATTAAAGTTATGACTATAATTTATAAGCGCAAGGAGGGGCCTATAAAGAGAGGCGTGGTGTGAGAAGGAGGTGTGGTCTGTAAAATGGGGCGACAAACTTAGCGACAGCACCAGGTGGGAAAGGTTCTAGCTATGCCACTGCTAATATGGATTTAGGATGGTAAATGGGGCTAATCCGCATTCAGACACATGCAAAATTTGCTCCACAATAGTAAAACGTGCAGCAAAAATGCCAGGGTATGTGTAAAATACACCATGTGAATATACTCTTACGCATTTTTCCTGCTTCCCAAACTGACTGTTAACTTTCTGCCTAAAGTATCCCACCCCTTGACCGGTAACATTGTTACCTTGTAATCAATGTTATATACCGCTCATTTAACTGTTATGGCTGATCAGTGTATATCCAATTTATTAGAAGAATGAGGGATTACGGTACTTATTTCTCTGTGTTTCTGTATTCTTGATAATAGAAACCTATCCAATATAATACACTTAAATGCATTGTTCAACAAAAATATAAATATAGTAGGCCCCAGCTGTATTAAATAACTTTTATTCTCATTGCTGATTCAGTGCTGAAGCTCCAGCAGTGTCTTCATTGTTAATTTACTTCCGGTCTGTTCAAACAGTGGCTTCCACAGCAGGGGTGTAACTTTGGTTCAAAAAGTGGGGGGGACCAATTTTCGCTCTCATCCCCTATCTTCCTATCCCTCCCTCCTTCACTCGCCTTCCCTTTCACCTCCCCTCCCTTCCCTTCTCTCCCCTCCTCTCCCTGCAGTGCAGTGGCCCCCGCTAACCCAGCTAGGAGGTCTGAGGGAGTGCTGTGAGCTCCCCCAGCAGGTCCAGACGGAGTCCTTATGACAAACACTTTTGGTGCAATCTGCAAGGTTATGAGTGGCTCTCTAATTACTGAAGTTCAGAGCCGGACTGGGACTAAAAAGCAGCCCTGGCAATGAAACTGAACCAGCCCACCTACAATATTACCCCTCTACATGGAAATAAAAAATCTTGTGCAATGCAGCAAATTTCGCTTAACCCCTCCCATCCCCCATCACTACTCCACTAAATTTGTTATACACACACAACAGAATGAGGAAAATAAAAGAACACAATCTCACTGTACCCCTAGGAATCACTTATGTCACATACTGTACCCCAAAATGTATTTTGTTGCATACCAAACACCAGAAATTACATCACTCACTCCACCCCAGAAATTCGTTACATTACACATGGTGGCCACAGAATTTACATTACTAACTGCACCTTAGAAATGAATTGCACATTGTACTCAAGAAATAATATAATTCACTGTACCCCACACTGAACCCTAGAAATGGATTACATTACTCACTGTACTCCAGAGAATACATCACACCATAGCCCTGAGATTACATTACACACCATAAAACAGAGATACACCATACACCAGATATTACATTACTCACTGTACCCTAGAGATTACTACATTTCCCATTGTACCCCAGAGATTAGTTTACACACTGCACCACAGATATTACTGCATTATTCTCCGTACCCCAGAGATTACATTACACATTGTACCCCAGAGATTACACTACACCATACCCCAGAGATTACTCCAGTACACACTGTGCCCCAGAGATTACATTACACACTATACAACAGAGATTATATTACAACATACCCCAGAGATTATTACATTATACACTGTACCACAGAGACCATATTAGAGAAGGTACCCCAGAAATTGTGTGTTTATATACATATATTGAACACAGACACACTACACACTTAGGGTGGGTTCACATGATGGTTTTTCAGCACTGACAAGCAAACGACTCAGACTGCCAAGGTAGATTTCTGTCTCCTATCCTTTAGTGCTGTTAGTGCGTAAAATGCCTCGAAGAATTCTTTGTAAACACTTGCTGAAAATACTCGAGTAAAATCAGTGTCATCTAAACAACGACACTGATTTTACATAGGGTATAATGTAAATTGGTTTCCTGCCGGATTGGACGATCTGAGGCAGATCCAGCACTGAATCCACCCCGGAATCAGCATTCAGATCTTCCATGTGAATGTAGCCTTAAGGTATGTTCACACGGCTTATAGCGGGGTGTACCGTGTGCTCTGCTGTATGCTGGGTGTTTTAGAAGTACGAGCTGTCCAGTCCACACTTCTAAAATGCTGCAGGGCCAGCCCCATTCACTTTCCTTTTCCCCAGCGCATAAGTGCAGGCAGGCTTGGACTGGGACGCCGGGAAATCGGTCCGCCGCATCCGGTCCCTGTACGCCCGGGCCCCGCGTCCCGAGCGCTCAGAGACCGGGCTCGGGAGTCGGCGACTAATGTCCCCGACTCCCGAGGCTGCGCGGTGTCAGCGGTGCCGAGCGCCGCTAGCGCTGCGCTCCGCTGATCTCCCTGGCAGGCTGAAGGTGTTAGGCCTTCAACCTGCCAGGCGCCGGACCCTACTAGTGACGTAGGCGTGTGGTGATGTCACATCACCGTGCCGCCTATGCAGGGCGTCAGTAGCCGGCGGGTTTAGCCAGGAGCGAGAGTGAGGTAAGTGACTGTTTGTTTTTTTTTTTAAACTACCTAATGGGGGGCCAAACTGCCTAAGGGGGGGCCCTAGCTGCCTAAAAGGGGGGCCCTGACTACCAAAGGGGGCCCTGACTGCCGAAAAGGGGGGCCCTGACTGCCGAAAAGGGGGGCCCTGACTGCCGAAAAGGGGGGCCCTGACTGCCGAAAAGGGGGGCCCTGACTGCCGAAAAGGGGGGCCCTGACTGCCGAAAAGGGGGGCCCTGACTACCTACAAACTAAAGGGGACTCTGACTACCTGCACACTAGCTAAAAGGGGGGCCCTGACTTCCTGCATGCTAGCTAAAAGAGAGCCCCTAACTACCTGTATATTACTTCAAGGGAAGCCCTAACTGCCTGTATACTACCTAAAGGTGGGTCCCTAACTGCTTGCAGACTGTATAAAGGGGACCCTAACTACCTACAGCTTACCTAACTGGGGGAAACCACCTACCTACAGCCTAACTAACTGGGACTCACCAACACCTACCTACAGCCTACCTAACTGGGGTCCACCAACCTAACTGTAGCCTATCAACTTGCCTAACTGGGGCCTGCTTATCTAACTGGGGGCTACCTACCTACCCACCCGTGGCTAGGTACCCACTAACCTACTTGGGGCTGGCCTACCAACTTATCCAGTGGGGGTCTACCTACCTAAATAGGGCCTATTTAATTACCTGGGGCCTTGCACATTTGCCATCCTACCTTGGGTCTTGTCTACCTACCTGGTAATAGAATTGAGAGGGAAGCAGCCCATAGTTGTAGCATTATCTCCAGGGAGTTAGTTCTCTCCCCATCCTCCATCCCCATAGGATACTAAACCTCTAAGTTATAGCTTGTACCTGTTCTTCCACCCCTGGGAAGTTTGTACAGAGGTGGGAATAGGTGAAGAGATGCTGGAAAATTGAGGATTATAAGAGGTTTGTGTGTAAATTCTGCACGGATGAGTAATGGGCGGGACAATTCATCATGGCGTGTGGAATGGATGGAGAAGAAAAGGGACTAAGAACGACTCATCAGATAGCACATCTCCGGTGAGTCCCTGATTTCAGGGGTTATTTTATTTCTATATTGGATCAGTGCTGTATTCACTGTAATGTGATGTTACATGAGCTGGTGTCTGACCACTATGTGCTCTCTATATGGCAGTGTTGTAGGTTATACCTGAGCTGGTGTCTGACCTCTATGTGGTCTCTATATGGCAGTGTTGTAGGTTATACCTGAGCTGGTGTCTGAACCTCAAATGTGGTCTCTATATTGGCGGTGTTGTAGGTTATACCTGAGCTGGTGTCTGACCTCTATGTGGTCTCTATATGGCGGTGTTGTAGGTTATACCTGAGCTGGTGTCTGTCCTCTATGTGGTCTCTATATGGAGGTGTTGTAGGTTATACCTGAGCTGGTGTCTGACCTCTATGTGGTCTCTATATGGCAGTGTTGTAGGTTATACCTGAGCTGGTGTCTGACCTCTATGTGGTCTCTATATGGTGATGTTGTAGGTTATACCTGAGCTGGTGTCTGACCTCTATGTGGTCTCTATATGGCAGTGTTGTAGGTTATATCAGCGCGAGTATAGTGGCAGAGTACATGTGTCCCTGATTGTAAAATTAAGGGAACACCTGACCTATGATAGGAGTTACACTTTTATTTTCTTGCTGGCATTTATTTTAGAAGGTGCTGAGGTGCGTGACCAAGAGAAAAATGGAGGGGAATATTGTATGTGGGTGGAGGGGATATGGATGGAGCTACTTAGCCCTGTGTCTATGATATGTTTGACTGACAAATGTGTGACTAACTTGATATTGTACTACACAATATAGTTCTTATTTGCACACTATATTATGTGGTAAAATGGGCGCATTTATGTCTGAGAGGCCGGTAATATTTTCATTTACAGTAGGGTGGGCCCCCCAAGATCAATTCCCCTATGGGCCCCAGAACCCCCAGTCCGACAGTGAGTGCAGGGAAGATGTGGCTAGACACATGGCTGTACAGTATATACACATCTCACATATACAGTACATACCCTACTCACATGCACAAACAACGCCTAGCACCATTGTCCCCTCCTTACCTGTCTCCTGTAGTCTGGTGCAGTTGGCATTCGGCAAGAGCTTCCCTTCTTCTCTGATGAGGGCTGAGCATAGGGGAAGTGGTACACGAGGGGAGGGAAAGATACCTACACAGCCCCAGATACAGAGTGTGCTGGACTGTGAGCAGTGTTCTGACTGGTGAAGCAGCCCCTGCTGACTCCTGCTCTACCAATCAGCGCTGCTCTCACTCTGCACTGACACTTGAGGCTGCTATCTACTCTTTCCCTCCAAGATGCACAGAAATATAGGAGGCAAAGGGTTAACTTCTTCCTCCTCTGTGCTCTGCTCTCCCCACTTACCGTATTCTCATGCTTTCATATGGATTATTTTTTATTGAGGTGGCTAAAAAGTGGGGGGGGGGACCGTCCCCCACCCACAAAAAAGTGGGAGGGACCAGTCCCCTGTGTAACCCCCTAAAGTTACACCTATGTTCCAAAGTCAGGTGCCGTTCCATTCACATCACCGATCATGTGCTGTTCACACCTTTAGCACTGATATCAATGAAAGGGCCTTTATAAAACTAAAACCATTGTTTGGGCAACGGGAATCACAAAAAACGCTTAAAATTTTGGGAATCAGCAGAAACTACAATCCGAGAATTTTTTTTCTTTTTTAAAGGGAAACCCCCCTTTTTTAGTGGATTAGCTTTAAACATGTAAGCAAAGATAGATAAAGATTATTATCAAATACATTGCTTTTCAGTTTTCCCTTCCCTTGCAGACTAAGCATTTTTTAATCCCCCTGCTTTTTTACACAAGTTTCCCAAAATTCCCCCTACCGGCCACCCTCATTGTTCAAAATAGGTTACAGGGGCCAATGGTGATCCCCCAAAGACGGGAAGGCTTTTTTGAAATTACTTACTCACAAGCTTTAGGGGCTCTTTTTCCCCTTTGGTGCAATTTTTAAACAGCCCTACAGCACTCTTTTGTAAACTCCTTTCAAGATCACTAGAAATACCAGGGCAATATTTAAACCCACTGCGTAAAACCACCCCACAGCCAAAACAAAAATAGGAGCCTGAATTTTGGCTGCAGCTCTGCAAAACAGCATGGTGAGAACACTCCTTTAATACAGGGTTCTTTTCCCATTTTTTTTGTAGTTTGACAAGCTCTTTCAGAAAATCATCTGGCTGTGATACATACCTCCCACTTTTCCCTCTTATGGAGGACCAGTCACTTTTTTTTACCCAAATCCACCGTCCCTCTCTTAGTCTTGAAATGTTCTTCTTTGTGACTTGATAAGTGAACTTGTATTAATAAGTTTAGTATATTGTCCCCAAAAAACATCTCCCTGATTCTAACTTGCATATTAGGCTATAAGTAAGATATTATTAAGTAATTTGCTGCAGTCTGGACTATAAAAATATCTATATGCAATAAATTTTGGCTAAACTGAAAGGGAAAGCCAGGGGAAGTGTAAATGTACACATTGAAAAAATTAAAATAGTATTTTAAAAAAATTTTTGAGACAGTGACAGGCGGAATTTTTTTACGGAAGATAATTTCTCCTAAAATGCTCTCCAAAGGGGGCCTTTGGGGAGGATGGGAAAGGAATGCGTGTAAACCGGGAAACCCTGTCCTGGTGAAGGGAACCCAAACTTTTGTTTTCAGAAACAAATATTTTTTACGACATGTTGGTATAAGGGGTTTGAAACCCCCTTTTTTCCCCTCTGGGTGGGCTTTTCTGGAGTGGTCAAAGAGATGGGCGGGGGGTTCACCTCCCACCCATCAGGTGGGGCGGGTTTTCCAGCCTTAAAGCCTGGGTCTGCAGACCTTCGGGGTTCGGCTGTTTTACCTGTCTCAGGGGGGGAAAGACCCCTGAAAAGGGGAAAAACCCTGGCTGTAAATTTACAGACGGGTTTAAGGGACAAGTCGGGGGAAGATTTTGTCTATTGAGTGCTCAGCCGAGCGGGTTTTTTATTTTTGTTACCTGAACTAAGGCTTTTTTTTTGTTTTGTGTTTTTTGCACCTGCTAAAATAAACCCAGGCAACGCCGGGATTTGAACTTGAATTTTTTTCCCACGTTTTCTGCCCCTAAAGCCCACGCTCCCAAAACCTTTTTGCTCCCCCCAAACAAAAAAATTTGGGGGGTTGGGGGGGGGCCCCCCCCCAAAAGGACACAAAAGAGACATACACACTTTTGACAAAATTTTTTTTGCGAAACCCCAATTCCTGGGTAAAAGCTGAAAACAGTGTCTAAATAGAGTCTGAAAAACATGGGGAACTGTTTAAAAACAGTTAACCCAAGGCCAACTCCAGCCCCCCAACTGATGATTTAAAACCCACAGAAGGGTTCAAAAAGGGAGGCCATGCGATGCAGGCCGAAAAAAAAACCCTTTTTGCGATAGAGGCTAATCGTCTCCCCCCTTCAGGGACCCAGCAGCACTTAACTGGCAGTTTAAAGGGAGCATGCCCCAAGCCGTGGCCCAAAGTGTTCAGAGGACCTAAAGCTCACTTCCCCCCACCCTGCTGCGGTACAGAGGGCCGGGCCAAAAGATGACGCCCACAGACGACGTTGGGCCCTTTATCTTTCCCGTCTTTGAAGGGGTTTCCCAAGCGTGAGAGCTACCTGGGGCCTAAACGGGGCGGATTTTTTGGCGCCTTTCTGCCCGGGGAAAACCACAAAAAGGCAATTTTTAAACTCAGCGAGCGGGATCCCAAGGGACTTTTCCCCAAATTAAGGACTTTTCCCAAAAATTAAAGGGGTTGAGATCCTGGCCCGCTTGGGGAAAACCCCCAACTTGCGGGCCCGACGTGTACAAAAGGAAAAAACCTTCTCTGACCACGTGCCACCAGATCCCAGATTTTACGACCTGGTCCACCTGTGAAAAAGGGGCTACACCAGGGGAGTCGACCCCTGCCAAAGGGGAACGGGTTTTTTTTTGGACAATTAAACGGGTCGTTCCCCCCAGAATCCACCCTTGGGGGGGAAAAGGAAAAACCCACAAAAGATGCCGAACACCTCGTCAGCCTCCTCGAGAGGTTAAAGCCACTGAGGACTTGCTACAAGCTGGGCCTTTTTGGACGCTCCAACCCCGGGAAGGGAAAACCCGCCTTGATGTCTGGAAAGGCCCGGTCCCTTTATCAAAAGGGGGGTGGGGAAGTTTTCCCAAGGGGGGGTTTGGCTTAAGGGAGATCATACGGCGGAGAGGAGGGGTTTTCCCAACTGGCCCCCTTTGCAAGGCAGAGCCTCGGGGGACCAAGGGCCGGGATGTTATGTTGGTTTAGTGGCCGGGCATGTTTTCTGCGAACTGTCCCCTACACCCAGACCCATTGGGGCTGTGATACGGCTAGACGGGGGTCTTTGGTTTTCCCGGGCCCTTTTGCTCTGCAGAGACTGTTTTGGGGACTGATCACCAACTCTGTCAATAAAGGGGGAATGAAATTTCCCGTGACAGCTTTTAATGGACTCTGGAAGTCAAATCCCCACGGGGCATGCCACTTGATCCCAAACCCCCCCCCTCCACCCGGGGGTGTTATTTGGGGTTTCCCGGGCGTCCCCTGGGGAACCCAAGGGGTTTCCCTAAGGCTCTCCCTTAAAAATAAAAGGGCCCTTGGGAGACTGGGCCCCTCAAAGAAAATGGGCGTGGTTCCCTTCCCCCCATGCCCACGGTGATTCTGGGGAAAAGACTCCCTTTAATTTTGGGACTTGTGGCGGAAAAAAAGTAACATCTACTGTAAGGTTAATAGTGATTTAAGGAAAGTCATGTTTTTACCCAGAACCCTTTTTACCCTGATGAAAAACTCCCAAAAGTGGGGTGACCAAGAGGGGTTTTGATAAATTTTTCCCCCAGGGATTCCCGGCTGTGAAATCTGAGGACAGGAGGGAAATGGGCCCGCCATGCTGATTTAGAGGTCTCCCGGGATAAAATTTTGGGACAAACCCAGCTTCGAGATCCCACCTTGCAAAAACTAGGAAAAAAGTTTTTAAGGGGGAAATTGGGGGGCCTCAAATACCCAGGGGGTGATACGGTGGGGATCCCCCCTATGGCGTCACTCAAACCTGTTTGTACCAAGTTGACAAAATCCATGGGGAGGTTTGGGGGACAACAATGGTACCCCCAGCCTTTTGGGGGAAAAGGTCTTAAAACCCTCGCCCATAAACAATTTTTTTGGGAGGCACTTACACGGAGAAGACCCGGGAGCGCATTCTCCAGAGGGGTTTTTTTGGGCCTAGGGGTTTACCCCTAATTTGAAAACGGTAAAAGTTATTTCCCGCCCAAAAAATGTGTCCAAGTTTCCGCTTTTTTTTTTCCGGGGAATTTTTTTTTTTCCCCCAAATTTTTTTTTTTGTTTTTTTCCGGTTTTTTTTTTTTTTTTTGTTTTTTTTTTTTTTTCCCCGGTTGGGCCCCCTACCCAACATCGAAATCCCTTTGAGAGGATTGCAATGACCTAGTTGGCCCCCCCTAATAAAGTCTGCACAGGGGCCCCATATATACTGGAGGGTTAGATTATCCACCCGTTTTTCCCCCCCAGGGTGTGCCTTTGCGGAACACTTCGTCTAAAAATTATCGCGAAAGAGCTGATTTCCCTATGTTTTTCCTTTTACGGGGAAATTCCCAAAGAGATCCTCACCGACCAAGGGAAAACCCCCCCATGACCAGGGTTTTGAAGGAATTGTGCAAGTTAAAAGGCATTAAAAAATCCCGCGCACGTCCCTAAACCCCCCTCAACAGATGGGGTTTTTTTGAACGATCAATAAGACACTAAAAAGGATGCTAAAAAAGGTGTCAAATAAGGATGGGAAAGGGCTGGGACCCCTTTTGCTGCCAAAATTTTATGTTTTTTCGTCCTCCCCGGGTTTCCCCAGTCCTTTTACAGAGTTTTTCCCCTTTTTTAATTAGTCCCCATGGGCAGACGCCCATGGGGAAATCCTTGTATAGCCAAGGAACCTGGGACAAGAGTCCACTCCCTACAAAGGAAGGGAATCGAAACACATTTCCCTAATGCAAGCCGAAATTTCAGGGTTAGCCCCATCGTTTTGGGGGGACTTCCCAAAAGGGCGCAAGAGGGCCCAGAGGCAGGTATAAAACAGATTTCCCCCAAAGTAAGGAGCTTAACCCCCGGGATCGGCGCTAATATTGGTTTTCCCCCCCTAAAAAAAAAAAAACAAGTTCCTGGCTAAGTGGCCCAAAAAACCTTTTTAAGTTGTGGAGAAAGTGGGGGAATAAATTACAAATTTTACCACCCGGTAGACGTAAGCAAGCAACTGTTTCCAAAGTTTAAATTTACAAAAACCTTGGAAGGACCGAGAGACCTTTGGGTGCAGTGAGCACCCCCCATAGTCCTAGGCCCAGAGGTTTTGTGTAACAGAGTCCCCAAAAAAGTCTCAGAAAACAAAAACCCGGGAGTTCATACCCGAGGAAAAAAGGATGTGTTCTCCGAGGTCCCCCGGGAAAGGAAATAATGTCATAAAACAAGACATTGTCCCCTGACCCAGGTTTTTAAAGGGGTTTATTTGAAAACCCTTTAAAGGGTTTCCCAAAACTCGCAACGGGCCATAATTTTTGAGGAGGGCAAGATGAAAGGGTTTGGGCTTGGGGTATTGAAAATCACGAAAACCGGGGGGGTTAAGCCCATTGTGCTCCCTCCCAAAAACCCCCGGGGGGGGGGCCCGGGTCATTGCCTTCGTAATGATTTTCCGGAAGCTTTAAAGAATCCCCCAAGGTTTGAAGCTTAAACCCCAAAGGGCCCAAAGGGCATGAAACTTAAAAAGAGAGGTTTGGGGATGCAAATATTTTTCTACTCTTGACCTCACTAAAGGCTACTGGAAAATTTTCCCCTTACCGGGGCCCCAAACCAAAGAGAAACAGCTTTTTTTCTACACCGGATTTGGGGTTCCAGTATGTCTGCCCGCCTTTTTGGTTTTCATGGGGGTCCGGGCCCCCTTCCAAAGATTAATGGATGTCATCCCCGAAAACCCCAACCGATAAACTTCGGGAAAAATCTGGGCGACATAAAAAATCTTTTTGTGAGGGAAATTGGGGGCAGCCATCTACCGAAAGGTACAGGCCCCTATTTTAAATTCCCTTTTGGGAGGGTGGGCTAACAGCAAACCCTTAAAAAAAATTGCATTAGGAAATGAGGAAGCCCGGGACCCGGGTTTTTATAAAAGGGGGGGGGTGTTTAAAAAAAACCCCAGATTAATAAGGTAGAGGGGATAAGGGGTGGCCACAAACCAAAAGGCGGTGAGGGCCCTTTTTTGGTATCGGGGTTACCCAAAAAGGGGGTTCCCTCCCAAAAATTTGCCAGAAAGCAAACCCCAAATAACCCTCCTGACAAAAAACAAAATAAATCTGTCATGGTTTACTTTGGGAAACCCCGGGGGCAGAGAGGGCATTCCAGGTTTTTTAAAACTGGCCCTTTTTAAAAAAGGCCATACTGATCACCCCAAAATTTTAAAAAGGGGGTTTGTTGTAAAAGAAGGGGTGTGTCTGATTTGGAAATGGGTGCATTGCTTTTCCAAAGGGAAATAGACGGGGAAGAGCAAACCCCGTAACAAACTTTAAGGGGGGGAAACCCCACTCCCCCAGAGAGGAATTACCCGTAAATTTTTGAGGGCGAGAGTGTTTGGCCTTTTCAAATGGGCCCCCCCGAATCCCTAAAATAAATACCTACTGGGGCGCCCCTTTTCTGGGTTTATCACAAAACCCTCCCCCGCTAACCTGGATGTCCCAACAAAGGAGAGAAAAAGCAGGTTACCCAATGGTTCCCGGGCACTTCAGAATTTCAGTTTTTCTGTAGAACAAGGGGAGGGGAAAAATACAAAAAAACAATGCTGACACACTGTCAAAACACACTGGGCCTGATTTAACAAAACTTTTTAACCCGTAAGAATGTCCCTTTGTTTCCCATGGGAACCAAACCAAAAGGGGTTTTTAGCTTTTTTTTTGAAACACTTGGATAAATGAAAAACTAAGCCCTGATTGGTTTTCTATGGGGAACAAGACAGTCTTTCTGTTAAAAATTTTTATAAAACAGGCCCACTGTTTTGGGACTAAAAATGTCCGACCCCCCCCGGTTCGAACAGGGGGGGGAGGGTAATTTGAGACGTGACAGGCCGGCCCTTGTTTTACAAAGATATATTTCTCCAAAAATTCCTGCTATGCGGGTTTGGGGGGGTAGGGGGTAATGCGTGTCACCGGAAGCCTGGTTTTCGGGGGAAGGGGAAAACCGACAGTTTTGGGGTGTCCCGTAACGAAATGTTACTGACATGTTTTTTGGGATAAGCGGTTCCCAAACCGCTTTTTTCTCTGGGTCGGGTTTTTTTTGGAGTGGTCAAAGAAAATTGGGGGGGGGGGTTTACTCCCACTCACCAGTTTAGGGTGGTGTCCAGCCTAAAAAGCCTGGGCTGCCAAAGGCCCGTGCCTGGTTTTGCTGTAAAACTCTTTTTCTCAGAGGAAAGACCCAGGGCCCCCGCTTAACAGCATTAGGGGCCCCCGGCAAAAGCGGGTTTTTTTGGGCCCCAACCAATAATTTAAACAATACTATCTAATAAAAAACGGGTTTTTGTTGCACCCTAGGGAACCAATCAGGGGATCAAAAGAACCAATCAAGTTTTTGCTTTTTTAATTTTTTTTAGCCCGTAAATAAAATGAAAGCTGACCTGATTGGGTTCAAAAAAAAACAAACTTAAATTAACCATTTTGGGTAAATAAGGCCCACCATGCTTTAACCCCCAAAATCAAAGAAACCCGCTGTTTAAAGGGCTTGCTTTATAACCCGGGGGAAAAATTGTAAATTTTTTTTGGGGGGGGGGGAATTTGGTTTACATTTAAAATTCTGCATAGTTCTTTAAAAAAAAAAAATAAAAAAGGGCAGCACAAACAGAAAAAAGGTTTGCTGCTTTATTTTTAAAATGATTTTTTTTATACCATTCCAATTTTTCACAAATTACCCCTTACAATTTAAATTTTAAAACTTTTTGGCATATGGTACAAAATAATTTTTTAAAGGGTTTTTTTTGTAAAAAATATGCACAATTTAACTATTTTTTTTATTTATACTTTTTTTTTATATTTTTTTTTCTACCTTTTTAATCCCCTTCAGGGATAACTTTTTTAAGTCCTAAAGAATGGCAGGGACCCGATGAACCTCTGGTCACCGCCAATTTTAAACCCCTTTTATTGCTGAGGGCCCTGACTACAGCATAATCAAAGGGGGATTCCTGGGCTCCATCGGGTCACCGGGACTCCTGGTTACCCGATGGAGCCTGAGGATATCTATGCAGTAAACCCTGGGGCCCTAGAGTAGCTCCAGTGCTGTCTGTAAGCCTGCTGTCAGGGCACGCTGGGTGCTACTCCAACAACAGCCTATTTCATACTGATACATGTGTAATGTATTATCATACAGAAGTATAATGTATTTGCATACAGGAGTGTGCTAAAACATTATGAAGTATAAAAAAAGAAAAAGTGCAAAATAATTATCCCTCAAGGGAATAAAAAAACCCTTTATAAGACAAAGTGTAGAAAAAAAATTTAAAAAAAATTTTTGTGCATAAAATTACACACCAAAAAACCCGAACCCTATTAGGTATCCACAACGACCGTAATAACATGTAGAATTAACAGGTTATTTATTGTGAAAGGTAAAAAAAATGCAAAAAACACTTATGTTCATGCTGAAATTTTTTTTTTTTTTTTAAAAATTATGCAGAAATTTTTATACGTAAACGACTCACCCAAAAATACAATTTTTCCCACATCAAACAATTCCCCATACAACTGCACTATAAAAAAAAAAAGTGTGTGACTGTTGAAATGCAGGGAGGCAAAAATATAAAATGTAGTTGTATCATTAAAGGGATTGTCTCACTATATTGATTCATCTCACCTCAGTCTGGTTTTCTTTGCTTAAATTTGAATTCAGGGGTGTGTTTACTGGCTTCCACTAGGATGCAGATGAAGCCAGGTCTGTTGCTATAGCGACTTGTGCTAGCAGCCTATCAGGAGAGAGAGAACAGATCTGTAGCTATAGTGACCTGTGGGCTGATGCAGCCCATACAAGAGGGGATATCTAGGAATAGGTAGGACACCGATTATTTGTGACTGAAAAAGGGTTGTCTCACTACATTAATCCATCTGACCTCAGAAATGTTATCTTGGTTTCATTTTGAATTCAGGGGCATGTTTACTGGCAGTAGAAGCCAGGTCTGTAGCTATAGCAACCAGCGCTGGCAGACTATCAGGAGAGATCACACAGGTCTGTAGCTATAGCAACCAGTGCTGGCAGCCTGTCAGGAGAGAGAGAACAGGTCTGTAGCTATAGCGACCAGTGCTGGCAGCCTATCAGGAGAGAGAGAACAGGTCTGTAGCTATAGCAACCGATGCTGGCAGCCTATCAGGAGAGATCACAGGTCTGTAGCTATAGCAACCGCGCGGCAGCCTATCAGGAGAGATCACACAGGTCTGTAGCTATAGTGCTGAGAGCTGATGCAGCCCATACAAGAGGGGATATCTCAGAATAGGAAGGACACGATAATGGACACATATTGCAAAGGGACTTGTTTTTGCAAGATCTTTAACATCAAAAGCAATTCATGTAATAGACAACCCCTTTTAAGGCCTTTTCAGGCACCGGGGGTTAATGGGTTAACGTCATTTTTCTTTACTAAATAAAGTGTGTTTTTATTGGGGAAACAGGTTTTGTGCAGATTTATTTTCTTTTCGTCATTTACTTTATTTTTTTTTAAATCCCAATCTGTGGGCACAGGACGGCTGAGCACCTGCTGCATCATATCACAGGTTTATGTGATCAGCCACCCTGTTTCCCAGGACAGGCGCAGTCTATAGAACCTATGGCTGGTGTGTGGGGGCACAGGTGTGAAGTTGTTACATGATGCAGCATGTGTACAGCCATACTGACCCGGTTCACTGCCCCGTAGAGCCCCTTTGTACCTTCTTACTGCTGTCCTGAGCCGGGTCCCAGTCCCAGGGACTCTGCTGCAGTTTGAAGTCAGACCCCGGGAGGTTTAGGCGGAGGGAGGGCGTCTTGAGGGGGAGCAGAAGGAGCATCAGGAGACTGAGGTTTTCACTTCCCGGCGGGGGAGGAGACGGACGGGAGGGGGGGACGTGCTGCTCTCTTATCAGCTCCTGAGTCACTGCCGCACAGGCAGGACAGGGATGAAAGCAAAGACACAGCAGCCTCTGCTGTTTTTAAGTGACAGGCAACATGCCTGTGTTTACACGGACTCATGGCAGGGCCCCTGACCTCAGTGGGCCCCCGGGCACTGGCCTACCTGGCCCAATCGGAGAGACGGCCCTGGAAAGACCCCGTGCAAAGGAACCTGGCTGTGAATACTGAGCTGGATTAAGGACTAGTCAGGGAAGACTTTGTCTAGTGAGTGCTCAGCCGAGCAGGTATTTATTTTCTGTTAGCCTGAAGCTAAGGCTTGTTTTTGTTTTGTGTTTTTTGCTCGTGCTAAAATAAACCCAGGCAACGCCTGGACTTAAACTTGAATTTTGTGTCCTGTCTCTGTCCAAATGAAGCCCACGTGCCTACCGTTTGCTGGTATAATATATAATATATATATATATAATATATATATTAATAATATATAATATATATATATATATAAAATTTATATATTAAAATATATATATTTATAATATATTCCACTCAATAAAGCATACATTTTTCTCTTTAACAACCTGAAAAGTTGGGAAATATGGTGATATGACTGATAAGGCAATCTAATTTACAATGCTGGGCTAGTGGCCAAGTGTGCTTTTTGTTGAGTTAGGCATACTATTACACGCTTAAAGGAGTTGTCTCACTACATTGATTCATCTTACCTCAGTCCTGTTTTCTTGGTTTCATTTTTAATTCGGGGGGGTGTTTACTGGCTTCTATTAGGTTGCAGTAGAAGCTATAGCGAGCAGCACTGGCAGCCTATCATGAGAGATTGAACAGGTCTGTAGCTATAGGGACCTGAAGAGCTGATTTAGCCCATACAAGAGGAGATATCTAGGAATAGCTAGGACACTGTTAATGGACACATATTGCAAAGTGACTTATTTTTGCAAGATCTTTAACATAAAAAGCAATCCTTGTAGTAAGACAACCCCTTTAAGCCCATGTTACATAAAAGATTATCCTCACCTTCCTTTTGATACTATGTAGCATACATTATTGTCCTGTTAGGCTATGTTCACACGGCATAATTACGCAGGGTGTTCAGGAGTTGCGCTGATACACGCGTACTCCCGCAACGTGGTGGGGGCTGCAGCCTGCTGGCCCCATTGACATTCATTACTCACAACACGTATTAGGCGCATGTAATTGACATGTCACTTATCTCCCCACGCGTACAATACGATCGTATTAGAGCTTCAAATACGATGCGAAATGCGTGCCGAAATTCCCCCGTGTGAACATTGCATTATCCAGGAAATGATTGGGAAACAGCTAAGAGTCCCCATGCCAAAAAAGTACAGTAGTCCTCAACATACAATATTAATTGATTCTGTTAAAATCATTGCATGTTGAAACCATAACTTTATGGAAAACTGGTAATTGGTGCCGAGGCCCCAAAATGTCACCCATCATAATGCAGATTATTCACAGATTATACAGAGTTAATTAATACAGATAAAACAACTCCTTACATATAACATTCAGAAAGAGATGTTGGAAGCAGGATCACTTTCTATGTTGAGTATAGTAGCTTCTTTGGCTCATGTACTTTATACTCAATGTACCAGGAAAAAAAAAAAAAGAACACTGGGCCCTCACTTTTTGCACAATGAAGCCACTTATTCTGGTTTATGTAAAGAGTAGTACAGAATTGCACTGTACTGTAGAGAGGTTAGACTACCAATCACTTCACTTTTTGTAAAAATATTGTAAAATATTCACATTAATTGGCTAGATAAGGGTATGAATCTTTGTATTTCGAAACCACAGTAAACATACAATGTCCCAGGAAAGACCATTGTACGTTGTAACAAAACCACAGGAGGTGAATCCACGGGACCAGCGCAAGCGATTTTATAAGCAACAGCAGGGAGCGGGGGCCAAGGAGTCTCGTGTTTTTTTTTTTTTTGTTTTTTTTTTTTAAAGAGCCCCCAGCTATATGCAGCTATGTCTATGCAGCACAGTGTACCGTCGGATTCTCGCCGGTTTCAAAATACTGAAACCGCTGAAAATCCGACGGTATTCCTGTGCTGTGTAGATATAGCCTTACATTACTACCAATATTTCCACCATACAGTGATTATTTAGTTTTAGGTACCAGTGTACAGAGGCTCCCTACAGACTGTATATTGCCACCCTACGGTGAACATAGGTGTAATGGTTAAGGGATGATAGGTGGAGTGAAGTGATATATGGAGGTGAGGGGACTATGGGGTAATAGGTGGGGTTATTATGAGGTGATAGGTTGAGGTAGTGGGTTGTATTTTGTGTTGGCACTAGGATGCATAACACAATGGTGGGCAGAAGCGGGAGAGAGGAGTACAGAGCACAGCTTAAAATCTCCCAGGGGGTGAAGGGAGTGGGGGAGCAGAGGACTATCCTCCTGGAGATTGTGCTGTGGCTGTGGTCAGAAGTTTAGACTTTTGTAGCCCAAAGACTTCTGCAAGAATACATCAACCAATCAATTTAAACCATGAAATAACTAGCTAGTTCCTATTGGCGGTTTTGAACCAAACTCAAGCATATGCATCACACCTCTGAGTGTATCCCCTCTCAAACAAAGGATCTTGTCTAAAAGGAGTAATTTTTCAATGCATAAATAAACAGATACAACTAGACCACATGTATATTTAACCCCTTAACGACCGCGCACCGTCTTTTGACGGCGGCCCGGGGCGGGTCGTTCGTCTGCAGCGACGTCTTTTGACGTCGCTGCAGACATCGGGGTTTGCGGCGCCCGGCGCCACAGCTGCGCTAGGATCGGGGTGAACTACACAGCCCCGATCCTAGCATCTCCTGCAGGCATCGGGGAGCGGAGGAAACCTCCGCAACCCGATGCTTTAACCCTTTGATTGCGGCGGTGCGTTACCGCAGCGCAATCAAAGGGATCCCCTGCTCTGTCGGGTGATCGGAACACCCGGTCACCCGACAGAGCTCAGGGACCGGCTGCACAGTCAGCTCTGGGGACCTAGCATGGCCCCAGAGTTGTCTGTGTAAGAAGCCAGTGATTAGGATGCACTGTGTGCTGTCCTAATCACTGCCTGTGTCAGACTGACACAGATTAGCATGTATTAGCATATATGAATATGCTAATACATTACTAAGTGTAAAAAATAAAATAAAAAAGAAATGTTAAACAGTTCTCCCTTCATGGGATTAAAAAAAAAGTAAAACAACCCATAAAAAGTGTAAAAAAAAATAAAAAATAAAAAAATAAAAATATTTAATAAAAATAATTGTGCATAAATTACACACACAAAAAAACCTACACATATTTGGTATCCACACGACCGTAATAACCTGTAGAATTAATCTAACAAGTTATTAAGTGTGAAATGTGAATGGTGTAAAAAAAAAAAAAATTTATAAGTGTACTTAAACTATTCCCTTATAAAGTACAACTTGTCTCGAATAAAACGAGGCCTCATCCAACTGCGTCATTGAAAAAATAAAAAAGTTACAACTGTTTAAACGCATGGAGGCCAAAACTAAAAAAATTTTCTGGTCATTAACTACTTTTCAGGCGTTCGGCTTAAGGGGTTAATTAACAGATGCCACGGTGTCTAAACAATGAGAAGCCCTAAAGTTACATTCCATTTCAAGCACATCAGTATACCGCAATCAGTATATACTGACTGAGAACAAAGAATGATTGAAAAAATGAAAAAGTATATAAAAATCATATAAATATAAAAATGATAAATATTACCTTCACAACAGGTTCCCCCTTTGGACTATATTGGACTATATTGGACTCATTGGACTATGTCAGACCAGTGTTGGATTAATTTCTTTAATAAAATGGTTAAAGAGGGCTGTTGTCGGGGAGTGTTTTAATAAAAGTTTTTTTTGTGCAATTTGTGTATTTTTTTCCATTTAATTCCAGTGCTAGTAATGGAGGCATCTGTCAGTTGCCTCTCCATTACTATTGCTCAGACTTGGTGTCAGCCAGCTGTGGTTTTTGTCACCCCTAGGCTGACACCAACTCCATGTCACTATTACCCCAGTACCCAAGCAGGTCAACTTATGCCCCCTGATCAACTTCCATTTAAAGAACCCCCACAGCCTTTGAGCTGCGTGAGATTTTGCTGGCTATTTTGGGGAGGCGGGTGTTGACTCCTATTTGCAGGACCCTCCTGATCAATCCTGGGGGGGTTATCAAGTATATCTAATAGACAACAACACTCTGCTTTTAGACTGGAGTTGCATTTTGCAGCAAAACGGCAGCAGCTAGATGTTAGCTGGAAGTCCGTAAGGAAATATAAAACACACTTTTCTTTGTGACTTAGCTCATTTTGGGTGTTTTTTTCTGTCGTCATTGGCAGTTTTTCCAAAGGCAGCATGCTGTTTGTATAGTGCTGTTGTGAGTGTGGCTTCCACATACAATGTACCAGACACTGATTAAACAAATTATCATAAACATGTTGGGCGACATGTATGAACAGGGCTGCGCCAGATATCTGGCATCTTTACAGCCGGATACCAGGCACAGCCCCGTTCATACATTTTCAAATCTCCTGCACGCCACACCAGGGCACATTACATAGCGTCTGCGGCGCTTTGTAATGCGCCCCATCTCGGGGGGCGTGTGGGAGGCGGGGCACACTTGAACTAGATATTTATAGCTTCGCTACGGCATTTCTGGGCACATTACAGTTAGAATAGGTATACAGTACCACTTTCAAAGTGGTATACCTGATCCGAACTGTCGCCCAAGCGCTGGAATATGCCTGATTTATGACCCACTGTAGAACGGGTTCATAAATCGGGCGCATTCTGTGCCAATATTATGCACATGCATTTTGGCGTTCGCACGCCAAATTTCATGCATGTCACCCTTTATTTATAAAACATCTGTATTAGTGAAGTGCATGCAGTGATTTGCAGTCTAGTTCATGTTCTGTACTGCTCTTACATGTGCCAGGATGAGCAGCTTCTTTGGGCACCAGCTGAGGATCCCAATATCTTTTTTTGGATACATTGTGTATAAAGACTGTGGCCCTGCTCAAATTGTGCCCGTTCCAAGTGTGAATTAATACCAGAATTAAACCAGGATTGAACAAGGATTGCAAGGAAACAGCTACTCTTTTTTCCACTAATAGCGTGCTAACCTATCTCACACTATGCTTTTCTTTTCCGCCATTATCTCACTCTCCACACTCCTTACACTAATTGCGTATCCCCAAACACCCTTGCTGGACAACGAGCTCTACATCTCCCCCTGCATTCTACCCTCTCACCTGTCTGCTGCCACCAACCTCTTCCCCACTGTTAATGCCTTCCGCACCAAACAAACCCTGCCAAACTACAGTCTATCCTACTCCCACCTGCTCATCCTCTCACTGCTTCTCCTGGCTGCTGGGGACATATCCCCTAACCCAGGGCCCCCTCTGCACATTCCCACTATCATCTCTGCCTTTTCTAACAGATTCACCACTACAAATTCTGTTAACCCCTTCAACCTGAAGCACATCCCTCTTAGCCCTGCTCCCCCGATACCTCTCCCTGGAGCTCTTTGGAATGCACGGTCTGTATGCAATAAACTGTCCTACATACATGACTTGTTCATCTCACGTAACTTACTCTTCCTTGGTCTAACTGAAACCTGGCTTATACCCACTGACACAGCCTCCCCTGCCGCGCTGTCTTTTGGTGGCCTCCAACTTGCCCACACCCCTCGCCCTGGTAGCAAGCATGGCGGAGGTGTCGGCCACCTCCTGTCTGACACTTCTTCCTTTGTCTCCGCTCCACCTCTCCCTTCCCTCACACTCTCCTCATTTGAGGTGCACTCTGTCCGCATCAACGCCCCCTCTAACCTCCAAGTGGCTGTTGTCTACCAACCGCCAGACCCTGCCACTGCCTTCCTTGACCACTTTCATTCCTGGCTTGTCCATTTTCTTTCCACTGACATCCCTACTATTATCATGGGAGATTTCAACATCCCAATCGACTCCCCCCACTCTGCTTCCAACAAACTCCTTTCACTCTGTGAGTGGCTCCAGAGGTCCACTGGGAGAGGCTGAAGGAAGAACAAAGATGGACACACACTGGACCTCATCTTCACCTGCCTCTGCCCCCTATCTGACTTCTCTAACTCCTCCCACCCCATATCTGACCACAATCTGCTTACCTTCTCCACTATCTGCACCCCACCTGCTCCTCCTGTCTCAGATCTAGTACACCCCTGCAGAAACTTACAAACCCCCAGCGCACGCTCTCTGACTCTCTTACACCTCTCTTTACCATATCCTTAATGACCCAGACGCAGCCACCACTTTCTACAACCACACAATTGCCACCAGCCTTGACTCAGTCGCTCCTCTCACACGCAATAGAGCCCACAAAACCAACAGACAGCTGAGGCGAGCTTCCAGAATTGCAGAATGCCACTGGAAGAAAACCCGCTCCACCAATTACTTCCCTCATACAATCATTACATACATTTAAATCTGCACTCACCTCAGCAAAACAGGATTACGTTACTACATTCATATCCTCTGTCTCACAACCCCAGACAACTATTCAACACCTTTAACTCTCTTCTCCGTCCACCCATTCCTCCTTTCAGCAGATGAATTTGCCATTCACTTCCTTCAGAAAATCAACCGCATCAGAGAAAGCTTCAGCCCACCGACCCCAGGGCCCTCCTCTATATCTGCACAATGCTCCTCCCCCTTAACTTGCTTCCCCTCTCTTACTCATGAAAATCTTCTCTCTACTGTCCAAATCCAACCTCACTACCTGTAATCTTGACCTACTGCCATCCCACCTCATCCCAGACCTTAGTGCTGCTATCATCCTAGCCCTCACCCACCTTTGCAATCTATCGCTAACCTCTGGCATCTTCCCTTCCATCTTTAAACATGCTACTATCACTCCCATCCTTAAAAAACCAACCCTTGCGTCCTCCTCTCTGCCCAACTATCGCCCCATCTCACTGCTCCCTTTTGCTTCCAAACTCATCGAGCAGCATGTCTATCTTCAACTGTCCTCCCCCCTCTCCTCTTACTCTCTTCTCGACCCACTACAATCTGGCTTCTGACCCCACCACTCTACCGAAACCGCCCTAACCAAAGTCACCAATGACCTAGCAACTGCTAAATCCCCACGCCATTATTCTGTCCTTCTCCTTCTAGACTTGTCCTATGCCTTTGACACTGTCGACCATACCCTCCTGCTACAAATCCTCTCCTCCCTTGGCAACAGACTTGACTCTTTCCTGGACCTCCTCATACCTCACTGATTGGACATTCAGCATCTCTCATTCTCGCTTCACCTCCTCCCCCCGGCCTCTCTCTGTCGGTGTCCCCCAAGGGTCAGGCCTGGGCCCACTACTCTTCTCTGTTTGCACTCTTGGCCTTGGTCAGATCATAGCTTCACATGGCTTTTACTACCATCTATATGCGGATGACACACAACTCTACATGTCCGGCCCAGATGTTGCCTCTCTCTCCCGGATCCCAGACTGCCTATCGTCCATATCATCCTTTTTCTCCTCCCGTCTCCTAAAACTAAATGTGGAGAAAATAGAATTCATCATCTTTCCACCGTCCCACTCCATCTCTCCATCGGACCTCTCTATCTCAGTCAACGGCTGTACACTCTCACCTGTCCCGCATGTCTGCTGCCTTGAGGTAATCCTCGACTCCTCTTAGTCTTTCAAACCTCACATCCAAGTCCTTACCTCTGCCTGCCGCCTCCACCTGAAAAATATATCTCGCATCCGATCATTCCTCAACTTCGACACTACAAAACTGCTTGTCCACACCCTTGTCATCTCCCGCCTAGACTATTGCAACATCCTGCTTTGTGGCCTCCCATCCAACACTCTTGCTTCCCTTCAAATCATTCTCAATTCTGCTGCCCGTCATTTCCACCTCTCTCTTCCCTACTCCTCTGCCTCTCCCCTCTGCCAATCCCTTCACTGGCTTTCCAATGCCCAGCGAATTAATTTCAAGTTACTAACCATGACCTACAAGGCTCTCCATAACCTCTCCCCTCCATACATCTCTACCTTAATCTCCAGATATCTCTCCTCACGCAATCTCTGCTCCTCACAGGACCTTCTCCTCTGCTTTCCCCTTATCAGCTTCTCCCATAACTGTCTCCAAGACCTCTCCCGTGCTTCCTCCATTCTCTGGAACTCTCTACCCCAATACATCAGACTCTCCTCCAACTGATTCAAAAGCAACCTGAAAACCAATCTCTTCAGGATTGCCTATAACTTACAATAACCCTGCTCCAACAGTACTACCCCACAAACCTGTCTGCCCTCCACCTTTTGTCTCTTCCCTCCTTGTAGATTGTAAGCCCTCGCGGACAGGGTCCTCTTTCCCTCTGTTGTGCCAATTGTAAGTCATTCAGCATTATCATTGTACTCGATTGACATATGTTATGCATGTAACCCCCCCCCCCCTTGAGTATACAGTGCCATGGAATCAATGGCGCTTTAAAATAAATAATAATAATAAAGTGCGTGATCCAAAGAAGCTCCTATCCACAAAATAGAAAATGATTTCCAGCATCTCTTTCTGATTGTTATATGCTGAATCACATTTTGGGGCTGTAGATCCAATTATCAGTTTTCCATCAAGTTATGGTTTCAGCATTCAATGGTTTTAACATACAATGGTTGCCTTGGAACCAATTAATATTGTATGTTGAGGGACAGCTGTACCAGTTTGTCACATTTTAGAAAGGAGTTAAAGGGAACTCCTGTTATCGACTGAATCACTGGGTTTTCTGGTGACACAATTGGTGTCAGGGGATCCCTGTACATTAGAAATATAAGATAAATGTTGGCCAAACTTATCAATCCGCATCAGTCTCTTCACAGGTATGTCAAGCTACTACAAACCTTATTGTCTCCTCCTAACTGCTGTGTATATTTCATTTCCCTGTATTGCGTTTTTTATGGTATGTGTAAACTGCATAGAACCCCCAGCTCTGTTTCAAATAATTAGGATGTGTTTTATGTTTAAAGTAACCCTTTTTGAAGCATTCCTTTCTGCTATCTGTATAAACCCACGCATTTCTGTCACCTGAAAGCGGTGATCTAATCAATAGACACTATATATTGGAGCCTTGTGGTCTGCCAGCATTTATTAATTTCCAGCATTTCTTAAGTGCCAGCATTTTTGAAGTGACGATGAATTTTGACCGAATTGTGGGCAGAAGGGGCAGAAACTTATCGTTGTAAGTAACTGAGTTTCCAAACCGACAGCTTAGTCACCATGTTAAACAATGGCAATCTATCTTGCTGACTTTTACCTCCTGTCCTACCGCCCAGTCATGCCTCCAAACAACTCTGTCCACTTTAGCTCCTCTTCCTTTCCTCTCCCATGCACGCATCCCATACCCCTATTACTCATTTTAAACTCCCCCAAACCCCCCTTTTTTCATGGTGCAGCACAAACGCCGATCATATTCATCACTGAACTATCTGCGATCACTTTTCATTCTCCTGCTTCTTGCTGCAGGAGACATCTCTCCAACCCGGCCCACCTTCCTTTCCCTCTTATCCCACCTCCTCCTCTTCCTCCACAGAAACTCTGCTAACCTGCTTTAATATTTGTTTGTAAGTCCTTTCCGGTTCCATTTAATTGTGCTTTGTGGAATGCCCGATAGTTGAAATTTAAACTCACTGCTGTCATGACATGTTCCTTTCTAACTCCCTCAATCTCCTAGCGCTCACAGAAACTTGGCTCCAGCAATCAGGACACTGCTTCCCTCACTGCTCTCACCTACGGCGGCCTACACTTCATCCACACCCCAGCCTGAAAACAGCCGGGTGGAGGAGTTGGTTAACTTCTCTCTCCACCCCTGCACCTCCCCAGGTCATTCCCCTGCACCCTCCCTCACTTTCCCCCCTTTGAGGTCCACACCCTCAGACCTTCCAGCCATTTTCTGTCTCAGAGTCGCGGTTGTGTACAGACCCACTGGCTCCACCCGCCAGTTTCTGGATCTTTTTTGCCGCCTGGCCCCCTCACTTCCTCTCTATTGAAATACCCACTCTCATCGTGGGTAAATTTTCAAATTCCCCATTGACAACCCTGTGTCTCCTTTTTGCCTCTTGTCTTCTTTCACTAACCTTTTCCCCTTGGCTCTCGCAATTATAGACTCTCCAACTCACAAGGATGGGAAACCTCTCTTGATTGGTCTTCTGTCGTCTTGCTCTATTTCTAATCTTAGCAATTCCTTTGGTTTCTCTTGATCCACAACCTTATTTTCTTCACTATTGCTAACTTCAGCCTTCTCTGGACACCCCTACCCATCACCCTTTCCGAAATTCTCCGCTCAGTAAACACTGAGGAACTTATTGACACCATACAGTCCTCACTGCCCCTAATTCCCCTCCTTCCCCTGTCCTGACCTGGCTGTCAAACATTATAATGAATCTCTCACAACCACCTGGACATATTGGCACCACTCACACCCCGCACTCCCAGAGTCAGACGTCCACAGCCCTGGCACACACTCAGACTCGTTTTCTCCAGCGATGTTCCAGGTGTGCTGAGCGTCTGGGAGAAAGTCAAAGCTACCTGCAGACTTTCTCCACTATAAATTCTGCTCAGGACTTCCCACATGCCCTTCACTGCGCCAAAAACAAAAATATTTCACCTCCCTCATTCAACACTACACAACAACCCAAAACTCCTGTTTGACACTTTCCACTCCCTCCTCAGACCAAAAGCTCAGATCCCGGTTCACTGACCTCTGTGCTGAAAGCCCTGGCCACTCACTTCAAGACAAAATCACAGTATACGGGCAAAACATCACTTCACAATCCCCAATAAACACCAGTTATGTCCCTGCCCCCCGCCCTCTAATTGCTTTCACCCTTTTGACCCGACATTCAGAAGAAGAAGTGTCCAGGCTTTTGCTGTCTGCCGCCCCACCACCTGCTCTAGTGACCCCTTTCCCTCCCACCTTGTCCAGTCTATTTCTCCAGTTGTCCCCTCTCACCTCATAAAATCTTTTAACCTCTCTCTCTCCACTGGGATCTTCCCATCCCTTTAAACACGCTATTATAAACCCCTTTACTAAAAAAGCCCTCTCTGGACTTGTCCTGCGCTACTAACAAACCGACCAGTCTCTAACCTTCCCTTTATCTCTAGCTCTGGAACGCTTGGTTATTCTCGCCTAATCCGCTATCTCTTACTAACTCTCTTCTTGACCCTGCAATCAGGTTTCCCGCCCCCTACACTCCAAAGAAACTGCTCTAGCAAAAGTTTCAAATGACCTCCACACTGCTAAATCTCAGGGTGAACTACTCATTGTTGCTTCTTTGGATCTCTCTGCAGCGTTTGACCCCGGTTTGATCACCACCTCCTCTCAACATGCTCAGCGCCTTCGGAATCCAGGACACCGCTCTCTTTTGGGTTTTCTCAATTACCTCAAAACCGCTCCTTCAGGGGTCTCTTTTCAGGTTCCACCTCCTTCCTCTTCCTTTTGGTTTGGGTTCCACAGGGATCCGTTCTTGGTCCTCTCCTCTTTTAAATCTACCAGCCCCATTGGACAAACCTCAGCAGATTCGGCTTCCAGTACCATCTCTACGCTGATGGGCGCTCAACTATACACCTCCTCCCGAGAAATCACTCCTGCCCGCTACAAAACAACCAGTGACTGTCTGTCCGCTGTCTGACATGTCCTCCCTGTTCTTAAAACTAACCTCATTAAAAACTGAACTTCTAGTCATCCACCGTCTACTAACCACCCCCAAACCCTTTTTATTTTCTGTGTTTTGTGTGTGTGGCACCACCATAACTCTAGGCAGCAGGCCCATGTCTTTGGGTTATTACTAGACTCGGATCTTCCTTCACCCCATATTTTCCCAAAACCCTTACCCTCCTGTCACCTGCACCTCAAGACATCTCCAGAATCCGTCCATTTCTCACTGTGGGAAACAGCCCAAACTCTCATTGTTGCTCTTATTCTTTCTCGTCTTTGATTACTGTAACCCTACTTGTTGATCTCCCCCTCTGTAAACTCTCCCTCTTCAATCTGTCCTGAATGAAGCAGCCAGGCTTGTCTTTCTTTTCCCGCCGCTATACTGATGCCTTCTACCCTGTGTCAGTCTCTGGCACTGGCTATCTATTAAGTAAAGAATACAAACTAAAATAATCACTCTCACCATAAAGCTCTCCACAGCGCCTGCACCCCCCTACATCTCCTCCCTCATCTTTTGTCTAACCACCCAACCCCGGGGTCTCCGCTCTGCTATGATCTAAGATTACACACCTCACTCATTCCGAACATCCTATGCCCCTCTACAAAATTTCGGGACCCTATTGCACAGTTTTTTTGGAACATGTTACCCATGTGATCAGGCACACCCACAACCTCACAGTTTTAAGGGCGTTCTGAAAACCCATCTTTTTAGACAAGCCTATCAAGATCCCCAAATTTTTAACCCCCCAAATTCTGTCACACATTCGTCACTTCTGCCCTTTGGACCCACAGGCACTTATCTGTATATAGATGGATGGTTGGGATGGCAGGTTCCTCCACTTTTTATGTATTCTACCCCAAAATTTATGTAACATGGTGGACCATTGTAAACCAAGCACTTGTAACCCTTTGTTTCACCACCATACACCCTAATAGATTGTAACTCTGCGAGCGGGCCCCCACACCGGTTGTGTTGATTTGTACGTAGCTTTTTTATAATGTAATGTCTGGTTTGTCTGTGCTTATACCCTCTATATTGTAAAGTGCTGCGGAATATGTTGGCGCTATATAAATAAAGATTATTATTATTATTAGACAGTAGATATCAGAGGATACACGTCTTCCAACATATAGCTGACGTCTATGGTCAGTTTTAATCTCCTGAATAGTAAATCAGCCTACCAATGCGGTGATATAGAAGGGAAAAAATTAAGTGTGTGTACCGGCAAATTTATCTTTTTAGAAATCTAGTGGAAAGAGGTGACAATCCAAAATAGTGTCACAGATATTAATAAAAACTCTATCATTTAGGTTGCAACTCTGCAAAAAATTCAAAATATCTGTGCAAAAATTCTAGTAAACTCCTGGCAGCATCTGCATTTTAAAGGGGATTTGCCAGGATGCAAGTTACTTACCTCCTTATCAGCACAGGGAGAATGTCAACAAATCACGCTGAGTCATGAAAGCTGTAGGGCTGAGATGGAAGGGGTGAGTAAGGAGTGAGGAATAAGGGAGCGTCTCAAAACTTAAGTGAAATAATAACAGTACAACAGTGGATTCTCAATACAGCAAGACACAGCCTCAGACTGCACTTTCTACCCTGTGTCTTAAATCTCATTCATTTTCCCTGTCATCAGATAAGTGTTTCACGCAAGCGAGGCCTGTTATCTCCTCTGGTCGTGTCTAGTGGAAGCTTTCAGGTAACTAAGGGGGATTGAAAAATGCTGTAGCTCTCAGAGTCTTCACTTTTTGTAATCACATATATTTAGAAAAGTGATTAAATACCCATTTTGGAGGTTCCCACTTCAACATTACACGTCAACCCCTTTAAGGAGGTTTTCACTGCATTCATTAGCTTTTAACATGTAGGTAAATGTACATAAAGACTATTACCAAATACATTGCTGATGATTTTGCTCCATTTCAGAGCTAGAGCAGTTCTTATCTCCTGCTTGTGTATACAAGCTTCTCTAGGTTACCAATCATGGCTGAAATGGTGATGCTACTCCCTGCTATGTCTTAGCAGAGTGTTTATGTTTCTTGCTGACAAATTTTAACCATTTAGAGCTCTGTAGCCTTTTGCCCGGCTGTTTAGACCCCTTCATCACCAATGTGCCTCTCATAAGCTCAGCTAGGAATAGCAAAGCTAAAGTGCCACTTAATGCTATAGAACCACCCTCAACCTTAAGAGGTATTGGGAGCCTTGAACTGGCCATAAAGAGCAGGCTCTGTGAAACAGCATGGTGAAAACACCTCTTTAATACATGCAGATTTCTATAGCTGATTGTCTTTGAATTGTAAAGTATGAAATTTGTTGCAATTCTGCAAGATGATAGGAATGTTGTGAATTTAAAGCATCTACAGCATGCTTTGATTTCTGTGCAGATTATTTTCTCTACCCGTGGATGCAGTTTTTAAAACCCCATTTACCTCTATTGTACAGTAATTTGTTGCAGATATTTTGTGCTGATTCTGCCACCTCTGAACATACCCTAATAACCCCTGTGATTGCTGCCATTATTATCTGTTGCCATTTCTGAAAATGCAACAACAAAATATTTTTTTGCAAAATCTCTAGATCTATAAAGGGTTCCCAAATTGCAAAAATGCCTTCTATTGTACTGGTTTACAAAAAAAATTGATAACAAAGTAAATTTGGCATTTCAGTAAAAAATTTAGTTGTCCGTTTCTATCAGTTATTATAGAACCCCTGTAGGTTTAGCTATAAACTTGACAATGAACTTTTGGGTGACTGAGCGGCCCCAGGAGACTGCCAAGAAAAATTGTTATAAAATTGGGGCAAAAAACCCTGTAACAAAGAACGGAGAGAAGATGTATAAATAATGGAGAAAACATGCCTGTCAAGTTTTTGGGGCGATTGTTTACAGACCCAGAGATTCTTTCAGAAAAAGTTTTGTTGTGTCAATTAAATCAATTCAAAACAAACAAAACCTGAAAGAAAAACATACAAATTTTATGTAAATTATCCAAAAAAGTGTACTTAAAGGGGTTTTGCCATGAAGTAGAATTGATGTGTGAAGCTTGTAAATTAAATAATAAATGTGAGGGGAAAAATTTTTTTAGTGTTTTGTAATGAAGTTTGTGGTGCAAAAACTTTTTTCACATAAAGCTTATGAACAGCATGATACTCCAAGATGGCGCCTGCTTCCTGGACCCTCCCCCCCCATGGCCAGCATGGACCGGTGGAAACCATACCATATCGGGAGAACCAATCAACTTTCCCACTTTCCTGAAGACTGCAAGAAACAAAGGAATTAGCCACGCCCTGAAGCCAGTTTGAAAAAATCCATTGTTTTGCAATAAAGGCCTTTCTTCGGGGTCTCTTCACCTGGGGAGGAAAACTCATATCAGCTCTGTGTCGGGTGTCATTCTTCATGGGCAACGTGTTCAATTTGGACGCAGTAGTCACGCGGTGTACCCTGAACCCAACATATGGCGCCCAGTAAGGGGGGCAGTATAGAAGGGACGCATTTCCCTTTGGGAGGGCCTGACTGTGCCCAACCTGGGCTTCCCTTGGACCGTCCAAAAGGGGAGACTGATACCCCCATTTGAAAACACGGTAAATCTGCTGGTTTTCTTATTGAAATCTGTACTTCCCGGGTTATTTGGGGGTTTTCCGGGTTGGGTCGGGGGTGTTTTTTGGGTCCCCCACGGTTTCTGGTCGGGCAGAGCTTCCCGCTTACTCTCAAAAACCCGATCCCAGCTGCCGACCCTGCCGACTACTGTCTGGATCAGTTGGTAATCCTGCGGACAAGGACGAACACGGGGTTTAATTTGGAAATCCCCTGATTGGGCTTGTGCTGTCATTGAAGATGGGAAATGGTAGGAAATTTTAGTAGATGAAGCACATGTTGCTGGTTGCAGATAGAGGAATTTAGCAAGATTGGATACACAGAGGAGTGTTGATTTTTGCGATAAAAGACTCACTAATCGGGACAGCCCAATTGCAGAGTAGGGGAAAAATTTGCAGGAGGGACTCCCGGGGCTAACGTAGCTCGAGGGGAGGTACGCTATACGTGGGGTCAAAAGCAAAATAAGCGGTGAATATTGGGTTTCCCAATTTTTTATGAAGGGTAAAGACGGCCCGTTTAGAGGGCTCATCAGTCCGAGCCCTAGTGTCGGGGAAGAAAAGGGGAAAAGAACTTTTAAAAAAGTTTAAAAAAAGTTAATAAACATGTGGGGTTTTCACCCGAAGGGTAGACTTAACCCTAAATTGTGGGCTTTAGCTTGAAAAACAAAAAGGGGGGGCTTACGATAGAAAGCTTTTAAGTTTGCTCCCATTAGTTTGGGAAAAGAACTAAAGAGATATCAAAAGAAGGGTGGGCTGAGACTGAATGTAGGGATAAGAAAGGGAAAGTTTTTGGGTTATAAGAATTGTTCCCGACAAAATGTCCACCACCTTAATGGACGATTCAAAGTGCGGGGAGTGTCTCATTTGTGGCCAGAAAAATCCGCCCCTGCGGGTTTTTTTGTTGATGTGGCAGAGGAGCCCAAATCCTGCCCCTTCCTGTACACCCAAATTTTCCAGTGCCACTTCCCCCCCTCTAACTCTCTCACTCCCACAACTCCCATCACTTCCCTCCCTGATGAGTCACTGATCCTGTCCCTTCCACCCCCAAGGGCCCAGCCCCTACCCCCAATGCCGGGTGTTACTACTTCGCTCCTGCCCCCCGGAATTGAGTCACTTGTACAGCCCTTTCATCTGCGGGGGCCCCATTTTCCCCTCTATACCCTGTACTTACTGCGGAAGGTCGTACTATTCCCAAAAGGATCAATTTAACTCCCTTTTTTCCTTTCATTTTAATGGATGTCTCTTTAATAGTTGTCTTCCCGTGAGGGATGGACCTTTAAAGGGAAAAAGCAGTTGAAAAATTGAACCTCATTTTGGTCCCCCTTCGGAGTTCGGGTCAGGGAATCATCCCCCCCCTACCGCCAGAGTCCGGTTTCCACAACCCTGAGCCCACTGATCACTAGAGAAATTGTCAATAAAAAGTGACCCCAGACCTGGGATAAAAGGGTTTGAACCCCTATCGGGCCCAAATCAGAGGTAACTGTCAGCCGGCCCGGTAAAATGACAACCCTCCGTGTTGGGGGCCTTATTGAATGCACCCAAAACAACCAACTACGACATGGGGGGGGCCTGCCGAGACAAAAATCCTAGCTGGGGGGAACCCATTCACACGACAGTGACCGCATCATAGAGGCCATGGCCCTTTCTACCCACCGAACTTGCCACCACCGGCCCAGGAAATCCCCCCTTGCAATCTTTTATTCACGCTGTAGGTCCTGATGGGGTTGAAGGGCATAATAAATGTTTTTCCCAAACTGGTTCTACATTTTGTAGAAACCCTTGCTCGGGCACAACAAAAGAACTTTTAAAAGTCTGGGCTTACCAGCCAAAGGTGCCTCTATTTTTTTCCATCACGTCCTGTGCTAAAACTATGGTTAGGCCCATATTAAAAACATCCAATATCATCACTTGAGGAAATCCATTTGAGCAGTGACCCCACCCAGTGGGGGTCTGGCGAAGCCATTCAAAACCCCCCTTCACCCCCCAAAGCCCCCACTCCAATTAATCAACCGTATCCAGAAGTTCCGAAGAGTTGTTCCAGCATCCCGGTTTAACCCCAAAGCCAACCCGCTGAAAAAGTCAAATAGCTCCATCTCCAAAAGCAAGCCTTGCAGGATGCTCTTTGGAGGAATTTACCCCAAGACCCCAGTGCGCGGTAAATGGTTTTCCCACTAGCCAACACGGGAAAATAATGCCATGGAGGCAAAAGGGCCAGCCTTCCCCCAAAACCTCCCAGTTGGGGCTCAGAAAAAAATATAAAGCAAAAAGCAAAAAGGAACCAAGTATGTACCTTTACTCCATCCCAAGTAAACCAGATTGTCCCAAACACAACCCCGGGGATAAAAAAGCCAAGCCATTTTCAGGAGGCTCAACAAGTACAAAAAAATACTCCGCTACATGGAAAGACTTGAGTCTCTTGCCAGCATTAAAAGGCCGGGGGTGGTTTTGGGGCCGAAATAAAAAGCTTTCAACGATTCAAAGATAAAGGCCCCTGAGGATACCCTTGGTGAGAATTCTTTTTTGAAAATTTTGAGAAATGGGACGTGCCGCCTGTCTGAAAGTTCATCAATATCTTGTTCCAACAGGATGAGGGGAATCTTTGAAATTTTTTTTATACAAGGTACTTTCCCCTTTTTGCGAAAGGTTTTGAACCAGTTTTTAAGATTAACAGCCCCTATAGTACATTTTTTTGTTAAGGCCTAAAGGAGATATTAAGGAAACGGGGGAAGGACGCCCAAATTTTTGGGAATGGACCCTGGGAAAGTTCTGTTTATTGCCAAAGCCGGGAAAAAAGAAGAACCCCCAAAGGGATCAAAAAAATTCACCAAAGTCAACGTCCTCCAAGATGAAGATGATTTTAGCCCTATCATGGTTTCAACACCAATCCCCTGGTGCCCTGTGCCCACCCCCCCTTTATATGTTTCCTCCTTTCTGGACCCCCATCCTTCCCTTCGCATCTTTCCTTTTCCGTGGGAAAGGGGAAATACCCCCAGGCACCGGAAATTTGGCGGGCCCCCCAGTTGCCAAAACCAACATGTGGATACCCACGCGGGGCGCTCCCTTGTTTAAGTGTGGAAAGGAGGGACATTAAAGGAAACTGCAGATCCAAAATTTACCAAAACCCAAGGCCCGTAAACCCTCCTGGGGGCTCACCAGTAGCCGCAAATGCATTACCATTTCCACCCCATAAAAATTAAATATGACCTTTGGGTAAGGGCAGCCCGTGTCACCACCCCCACCAAAATTTCCTTCACTAACACAATCGGGACCTGTCTCTGTTCAAGTTCTGGGGCAGTAAGCCCTTCCCTTTTTCTTTTGCACGGTTCAGCCGGTCAGTTATAGGGAACAAGACCTTCCCTTAAGATTTCTCGTTGTGATTCAATCTCTGTGTTGGAGTTGATGGGAAGCCTAATATAAAAAAACTTACCATTCCAATCCCTCTGGCCCACACCAGGATGTTGTAGCTAGACTATCTCACCCCCTGTCCACTTAATTTACTCGGGGGGCCTTCTACAAATCAAAGCTACTATTCGTTATGATAAAGAGGGAAAAATGATTGGACCTACCTTCACCATTTCAAAAAAGAATCCTTTTTTACTCACTGTCTCCCCATAATGTTGATTTTTCTCCATTGGGACTACTGCAGCTACCCCTGACATTATGCTAACCAGCTACCAGACACTGTTTTCCAAAGGGCCCGATGATATTGGACATATCCCAGTACCTCCAGGAATTTTTTTCTCAAACAGAGGCTACCACCCTCGTGTACCACAGTACCCGTCAAGCCTCACAAGGGGCCCTCCCTACAAGCCAGACTCTACACTCCTAGCAAGGGGTCGCTTATCCCTTGTATCTCCCCGCAAACAACCACTGTTTCCTGTGAGAAAAACCCCCCCCGGGTAAACCAGAGAAATTAAAAATGATTCGGGACCTTAGAGCTGTCAATCAAGCCCCCATTCGGAGACCCCGTTGTCCCAAATCCCCACTCTACTCCCATATACCACCTTTCTGCTACCCTTTTTACAGTGGGGACCTCGCAAATGCCTTTTTCAGCGTTCCTCTCCATGGGACTGTCAATACTTATTTGCTTTACATAAAAGGGGCCCAAACAATACCCCGGGAAATTGATGCCTCGGGGGGCTCAAAACTTCCCAACCACTTTTCTCAACCCCTACAACCCTGGCTGTGCCATGAGGGCTGACACCCGATGTTTCCCCCTCAATATGTGGATGACCTTTTAGGTGCGGGGTAAAGGGAAAGCTTGCAACTATATCTTTGTCTTTACTAAAAATTTTGGGGCCTCAATAAACTCAAAAGTTTAAAAAGAAACCCCAATGGTGCGTACTCAAGTCTTTTTCTCGGCCACTGCATTTTAAAGGTTGAAAAGCACCTCACGAAGACCGCAATTTTGCTTCAGGACATTCCAACCCTCGTGGAAAAAAACATTTACAAGTTTTCCCTTTGGGCATGGTGTTATGTAACAATGGGTCCTAAGCTTCATCCACTTGGAACCTTTTTATGAAGCCCTGAAGAATCCCTTTGGTATCAAGACCCAATCCTCTCTTTGAGGGGATGATGGAGTTTCCCCTCTGAAAAAAATTTTGTCAGGCCCAGCCCTTTAGCATTCAGATATACCCCAACCTTTCACTTATTTGCTCTGAATTGTCGGGGCACGCTTCAGGAGCCCGGCCCAACCCCACGGAGGACGATGAGGCTTTGGTCTACTAATCGCCTAGACCCAGGGGCCCAAAGGACCCATATGTCTGGGGCCGTTTTTGAGCTAAGCCCTTTTTGGATAAAACTTCTGATTTATTTTGGCCACCCCTTCCCCTCCAGGACCTCATGATTTGAAAGCCCAAATTTGACCTAAGCGCAAAAACATTTTCAAAACGCCAAATGCGTCTCCAATGTCCCTTTATTCCCTTTCCAAAAGACTTTTTAAAGATGCAGCGTTCTCAAAACCCCGCCCCAATGCTTCCCCCTCAAAAAGGGGAATATAAGGACCCCGGAGGGCATGACTTCCCCATCCTCCTACCCCTATATGTTGACCCCCGATGCCTTCATTTATGATTGCCCTTTAAGTCATGCAGAAAAGAGGTGTCAATCTCCCCAAAGTTTGTGAAACCCAATTGATAAACAGACATGTTTCATTCACTGTGGATCTAGATTTGTGATGAACAAAGGGGGTTTCATACTGGATATGCTGTGACACCCCCACAACTGTTTTCTGGGAGACTCCCCACCACCCCGTATCGCACAAGAAGTGAGCTCGAAGCCCTGACGGTGGCTGCGACAGTAAAGGAGAAAAAGCCAATTTTTTTTTATGACTCAAATATGATTGGCATTGCACATGATTTTGGGCCCAAATCGGGCAGCTAGAGGGTTTAAAGAATGGCCCGTGGGGATTCCATCAAATCAAAGGTTACGAACCCTGAGGACTAACCTTTTTCCCCAAAAAAGTAGCAATCATTAAAATGAAAGCACATGGTAACTGGACTCGAGGAGGCAAAAGGTAACCATTGGAGACCAAACAGCTAAATGGGCGCCTACAACCCTGAGAGAGGGAACAGGTGTGTTTGTAATGACAAGGCTCATCAAGATGCAGAGGACCCGTGAAGTCCCGGAAAAAACTTAATGGAAAAGGCAGGGATAAAAACATTTCAAAAATTTTCAGAGGAGGACCCCGGAGGAAGAAAAAAAGGAATGGGAGCAAGAAGGACTCAACGAACTGTGCACCCCAGGTGGGAAAGGAGTTTGGGGACTAGGGTTGTCTACCCCGCCTGCTCTTCCAGCATTTCCCAATGGGGGCAGGGGGTTATCATAGGGGAAAGAAAAAAAATGACAGGTGCTGTGAATAAACTCTATGTGGCACCCCGGGGTTCCCCCCTATGGCTGCTAAATACACCAAGAGTGGAGTTTGCAACACCCGCAAACCCCGGGGGGACTGAGTCGTGCCCAAATAAGCATTTAGCCAAAACCCCAAATACCCCTTTTCCAAAGGGTTCAAATTGACCACATCCAAATTTCCCAAAAATGGACGCTTCAGATGCTTTTGGGATGGTGGGTTGTTCCTCCGGTGGGGCCCGAAGGAACCCGAATTCTAACGACACAAGAAAATCCATCAAGAAACTTTAAAAGAGGTGGTGTGTCGTTTTGGGTCCCAGAAGTTGTGGAGAGGGGACCAGGGGCCGCATTTCAAGCAGAAAAAACCAAATCTTTGGGAAGTGGGGGGGGCGGACCTAGGTCTGCACCCTCCCTATCATCCCCAGAGTGTGGGAAGTTGGAGATGAATTCACCCTTTAAAAAAAAAAATCCTAAAACATCAGGGGGGTGTCCTTGTCCTGGCCCAAAATTTTACCAAAAGGCTGTATCCCTAAGAAACCCCCCAAGGGCAACCCACTGGCTTTCTCCCCTTTAAATACTTTTGGGGGCCCCCGAGGGTGGGGGGTGGTACCACCCCCAAAAGTTTAATTTGGAAATGATAGTCTTGTGAATTTTTGGATCTCTCTGTGTAAAGAAAAGGAAGACACGCTTTAGTTCTTTTTCCATTCCGACCAAACTCTGATTTGGTTGTCACCTATTCAACCAGGAGACTACGTAATGGTGAAGAAACACGTGGGGAAATCCCTTGGAGCCTAGATTTGAGGGGCCCCTTTTCCCAAATCCTTTTTGACCACTCCACAGCGGTTAGTTGAAGGGAGAGTAATGGTCCTGCATCGCATTGCAAAAAGGGGCTCCTCCTATGTGGGCCGATTCCTTTTGTGTGTTACCTGGGCCAGTTCAGAAAAACCTCAAGTAGCGATCACCCGGATAAGGGGTCCACCTTTTGGTATAATTTTCAAGTGCCCCCCCAAATGCCACATATACATTTGATTACTGTAGTATTGTCAGTTTTTATCATAGTTGGGGGTTCCAGATGGGTAGGGGGCCCCCCCCTTGAAGGGAGGGAACAATTATCTGGGTGATGGTGAAGGGTGGGGGTGAAGCTTGCAGCTCTTGGCAGCCGCAGGATGGGAACCCAGGGGTGACGGGGATACAGACCTCAACCAGCACGAAAAGAAAGATTCCAACAAAGATCCCTTCTCACTAGAATGACTCTTATAGGCAAAAAACTGGAAAAAAATTTTGGGGTTTTTATAGGAGCTTGCAATCCATTGGTTTTCAATATGATCACCCCAACCCGTAGAGCAGGAACCTATGTGTGGGTACATTTACTTTGGGGAATGTTATGTTTTCCTCTTTGGGAAAATTTTTGCAAAAAATATGGGGGGGTTCTTCCCCGGGGCGCGGCTCCCGAATAAGTCAAAAACCCCGGGGGCCAACCCTTTTGGGTCCCCAAAAACCAAACAAATTTAAAAAAGATGGTGGCCATGGCAAACCCCAAATTTTTAAGGGCCCTTTGGGAATGGAAAAAAGGGGGATAAGAAATGAATCCTGGGTGGAAAAGGGTTAAAAATATACTGCCCAAACCAAAAAAAAAACTAATTGTTATGTATGTGTAGTGCCAAGCCCAAATTTTGTACAGTACCCTAACTACCCGTCAGTGCAGAAGATGTTTTATGAGTTTGTTTACTAACACCCTAAAAAAAACTGTGCCTGTGAAGATTGGAAAATTAAAATCCCCTAGTTACCAAAAACCCCCAAAACGGGAAGGACCCAATTATCCAGGGAAATTTCACTTGTTACGGTCCCCCAGGGAATGATTTTAGGCAAATTTGTGAAGGGGTTTTTGTGCCAATTTCGTTCACTGGTTTTCGTCCAAAGTTTAGAATCAGGTCAGCCTTGCAACTGTATTGGTTTGGGTGAGGTCAGCTGAGGGCAGGTTAGGAGTAACTGGAAGGTCCAAAGTACGTCACCAAATTAATCATGGTTTCCCTACTTCCAATCCAGGGATCTTGGGTTTTTTTGGAAAGTAACTCACATCAGATACAAGAGGGAGGCCCCACGGAGTTTTTGACCCACACATATACATGATGCCTTTTGGGGTCCCAAGGGGGGGCCCCAAGAATTTAAAGGCGGACCAAGTGAAGCAGGGGGTTCTAAATTTTTTTTTGCCCCCGTGGTTTATTAATGAAAATGTTTTATGGATTAATTAACTTTTTTAAAACCAACAGAGGTTTATTACTCTAGGGACCCCCTCCAGGGTTAAAAACCAACTTTGGGCCCACCTCTACCATGCGTTCCGAAAAAATGGCTTTGGACATGATTTTAGCAGAAAAAAAGGATGTTTTCAAAAAAGTTGGGGACAGTTTTTTTCCCAAAATATTCCCGCAATACTGGTCCCACTGGGGAAGGGGACGATGGCCTTGACAAAATTTGGGTGATCTGTCCAAAGGACCCTGGCAGTTATTTTGGGGGGATGCAGGAGGCAGAAGTGGTTTGGGCCCCAAGTAGGCACTGCCCCTAGTTATATTCTGATTTTTGATGGGGTGTTCTCCCGTGTTTTTCCCTTGCAAAAAAAAGTTATAAAAAAAAGATATTGAAATTTTAACTCCCAATTTTCCCTTTTGGTTTAAAAGTGAGAAAATGCTTTAAAGCCAGACCCCTATAGCCCCCCTGAGAACCATAAATTCTTTACCAAGATTAGGAACCCCGAGTTTAAAAAAGGGGAAAAAATAGGGGCTGAGGGGGGAAAAACCAATACAAAGGGGGGGGGCACTCGCATAGGAGTGGTCGTCTCAAAAACCCGGTGAAGCATCCACATCCCTTTTCCCCCCCGGCTTTGGCAGGGACAGGGGATTTCGATTAGGGAAGAAAAAAATTGAAAAAAACTCAGGTCAAGTGGGAATAATTTTTAGGGGGGATTGGGGGAAACATTTTTCTAGTGCTTTTGTAATGAAGTTTGGGTCAAAAAAATTTTCTACCATATAAACTTTGTAACAGCCAGCTCCAAGATGGCGCCTGCTTCTGGACCCTCCCCCCCTGTGCCCGCATGGACCTGGTGGAAACCAGACCAATCTGGAGAACCAATCAACTGTGCCACATTCCTGAAGACTGCAAGAAAAAAAGGAACTTAGCCCCCCCTGAACCGTTTTTAAAAAATTCCTTGTATTGCAATAAAGGCCTTCTCTTCTGGGTCTGTTCACACTGAGGAGGAACTCTATCTGCTCTGTGTCTGGTGAAAATTTTTCCCCCATGCCGGCAATCAGGTTCAAATTTGGACAAATACAAGCGGTGTACCCCCTGAACCCAAAAAAAAATTTTTACCATTAATCATTTAAAAATTCCCGCAGTTTTGTTTAGCTGCTCCTTTATGATCCTTTTTAACTGTTCCAGGGGTCGACCCAAGGGTGAGAGCTCCCCGTCCTGGTCAGAATCACCCTCTTCTCCGGCAGCTACTGAGTGTTCATACCCCCAGGAGCTGTCATTCTACTCCTGTCCTCTGTGCTCCTTAGTCAAACAGTGCAAATAAAAGAAAAAAGAAACCTCAATGAGGTCTGTGCATTGATAAAGAGAAATAAAATCCACAGGTTTGGTTCCTGCAGGGATTTGAACCGAGGACCCTTGTGCCTGGAGACAAAAGTTTTACCTTTGAGCTACAATGTGGCTACTTACAGTTCTACCCATAAACAGACCATTCTTTGACTAAAGATTGGAAAGGCATAATGATGTCATCCTGCTGGGTCACATGATATGCAATTCAAACAAATCACACACACCCCCTTCTGAGCACACAGAGCTGAAGAGCTGGATGCAGGAGGTATGAAATGAGATTGTGGCAAAACCCCTTTAAGACTCCATGCAGTTCCTCTGTTATTCCTCCTGGAAATGTATGAATTAAGTGACAAATGAGTGTAATCACTGCACATGTCAATAGTCTGACATAGTCCACATAATCTAACACTGTCCAATTGTTGCTGTGTTAGACAGCATAAGGGTACATGCCGATGACAAGGATAATAATAACTCTCAGTTGGAATATCAGGAATAACAGAGTTCTAGTAAAGAATGCTTCTAACGTACTGTCATGGAGATATATACTGAAAACTATGGGCGACTTGTATGATCGGGAGTTGCGCCTGTTTTCTGGCGAAAACTGCGCCTTACCGTGCCGAATCTCCTGTCGGACGCAGGGATGCGCTGTTAGGCGCAACCTTCGCCACTTTCGGATGCGCCTAACATGAAGGGGCGTGCAATGGGCGCGCTGTGGGCGTTCTGGGGCGGGACGCGGCAAATTCGAAAACTCCGAGGCATGCATGATCGCGGATCGGCAAAGTGAGGCGCATTCCAGCGCGTTACAGCTCCGACAGCCAGACCTAGTTGAATCTGGTCTATCTGAGCGGAGAAGTCGAAGTGGAGCGCGGAATTCTTGTAATGTGCTATAGTTCTACACTTACAGCAGTACACTAAATACACACAAATGATTTTTAAAGAAGAATAAATAATTAAGCAAGAAATCCTGCTTGGAGGAAAACAGGTCCCAGCAAGCCTTTTGTTGTATACATTGAATTGCATTAAACTTCTAAGCAGCCCAAATACATCTAAAATTGTTATGCAAAATGTTTCATAAAACATCTGTCCAACATCTGCATTGGCTTATGTGATGTTAAATTAGTGTAATTTCCACGGACTTTGGAATACATTTGTAGTGGAGAATTTATTCTTTGGAGCTAATATATATATTGTTATTAATGCTATAGGAGAAAATGTACTAATACATTTATTTAATTGTTCTAGCACTTGGATAGGTCTGTTTATTAAGTACTTCATTTCAATGACCAATCCATTTTATTCTTCATACTGGGTAATGTATTTCCGACGCGAAATCCGTCCAGAATTGCATTGCAAATATGTGCCACACTTTGTGACACGTATTTGCAATGTAATTCAGGACGGATTTCACGTCTGGAATACATTCCCCATTATTTACTATGGGGACTGTATCTCCGACGCGCTTCTCCTTACCTCGGACGTCTGTCCAATACACCTCTCGCTCTGACGCCGCTTATGCCCGTACTTTGGCTGCTCTGGCCCACAACAGATTAGGCCCTACTAGACTTTTACATTTATATGTTCTATCTAGCCTCCATTTATCAATATAGCGATCACCTAATTATACCACTACAACTACCATTCTCAGTTTCTTCCCACCTTTCCCCTTTAGATGTTTGCTTGAAAAAGGCTTAGTGCCGAAATGTCGCTATATTATAACATCTACTATTCTATGTAAAACATTCACTGAGTATGTTTTGACAATGGTATATTGGATATAGATTATCCCTCTTTAATGTCACAATAAAAACTCCTTTTCTTGCATTCAAAACTTCCATCGGTGTGCAGTGGATATTTTGTACTAGATTTCTGGACGGAGGTCCTTTTCCATTTTGCACCCAATTTTCTAAACATATTGCCCCAGGTGTGCGCTACCATTCTGTTCATTATAATTTGCTATTGAAACATGACATGGGCTATATAGCACACGACACCCCACCCTCCATAGACAGCACTGTTTTAGAGGTTTTGATCCTCATCAGTATAAAGTAGGGTTTTAACTCATCATTATAAAGGTGTCTCTGGTTTGGGTGATATGCAGAATCACTTTTCAAGACACTAATTAATAGGTTGTTGGATTATATCGTAACTACCTTCTGGATATCAACAGTTTTCTGGCTCATATACAGGCATCAGATATGAAGGAGCACCTAGCGTTTTTTGGCCCACTTTTTTTTTTTAGGATCTTTTCTAGGTACCATTTCAGTTGTACAGTGACCTTGAGGTACCAAAATCCAAAAATTTTTCAAAATGATCCAGTTGTAGAGCCTACACCATTCAAGGACTTCATCCAGGGTTGTAATGAGCTTTTTGACCCTACATGTATTTAAAAGAATTTATTACACTTTGGTCCTGAAAATCCCTAATCATTTTTTTCCAGTTATACACAGCTTTAGGTCTCAGCTTTTCTTCTTAATAGGAAATGCAAGAGGAAAAGCACCTCAAAATGTTACACAATTCCTCTCAGGTATGGAAATATCACATATGTGGACATAAACTCCTGCTCGGGCCCATGACAAGGCTCAGAAGTGAAAGGGCAACATACGTTTTTTTCCAGCAAATGAAGTACTTAATAAACAGACATATCCAAGTGCTAGAACAATGAAATCAATGTATTAGTACATTTTTTCCAATAACATTAATGGCAATAGATATATTAGCTCCAAAGAAAAAAATCTCCACTCCAAAATGTATGCCAAAGTCCGTGGAAATTACACGCATTTAACATCACATAAGCCAATGCAGATGTTGGACAGATGTTTTCTTAAACATTTTTGCAGGATGGTTTTGGGGAACTATGTCACATTTGTAAAACCCCCTGGTACAGTGGAAATCCCCCAGAAATTGTTGTGGAATTCATTAGATGAAAATTGCAAAATTCATTGTTTATTTGCTTCCATGGTATTTACTTTTTAAGTTAAATGTTGTGCAAACATTATTCTGTGTGACAATATGAGTGTGGCAATACCAAAGTTTTGCAATTTTTTTTTAATTGCATTTTTGTGTTGACATTTTCTAAGAGCCATAAATCTTTAATTTTTCCATCAATTGAGCTGTTTGAGGGCTTCTATTTTGCGAGATGAGCTGTAGTTTTTATTGCTACCAATTGTATTCTGGTCTTTGGGAAATTCTGGTATTGTTTTTATTTTTTATGACACATCTTGCTCTATAAGTTACATTTTAATTTATTTCGTGGCTCAGTATGATTACAGATATACCACATTTAGATACTTTTTATTTCTTACTACTTTTAAAAAGTAAAAACACATCACACTTTCATTTCACAATATTCAGAGCCATAATTGTTAAAAAAAAATTTTGTGGAGTGAGTTTATTTTCTGCGACATCCTTGACTGTGGGGGCTCAGCTCAACGGTAGTACTAAAATACATGCATTAAATCAGTGTAAAGTGCGCTTGATTGAACAAACCTGTCAAAAATCTGGTGTGTGGTATACCTTGCAATGCAAAAATTGATGAGCCTTTCTAGGCGCATTGTATATCATTGCTAGTTTATTCAATTATTATTGTTATTATTTATTTTTGAGCGCCCTTGGTTCCAGAGCGCTGTACATTCAGGTTTCATACATAACATAGGTCAAACAAGTACAAAGGTGACAAATTAATAACTAACAACTGGCACAGAAGGAGAGAGGACCCTGCCCGTGAGGGCTTACACTCTAAAAGGAAGGTGGGAAGAGACAGAAGGTGAGGCGCAGACATGGTTGTGGATAGTGTAGTGACAGCGGGGTTATTGTTGGTTATAGGCAATCCTGAAGAGATGGGTTTTCAGGTTGCTTTTGAGGCTGGTGAGAGTGGGGGAGAGTCTGATGTGTTGGGGCAGTGAGTTCCAGAGTGTGGGGGAAGCACGGGAGAAGTCTTGGAGACGGTTATGTGAGGAGTTGACACGGGGAGAGCAGAGAAGAAGGTCCTGTGAGGAGCGGAGATTGCGTGAGGGGAGATATCTGGAGATTAAGGCAGATATGTATGGAGCGGAATGGTTATGGAGAGCTTTGTAGGTCAAGGTTACTAACTTGAACTGGATTCGCTGGGCAATGGGTAGCCAGTGAAGGGATCGGCAGAGGGGAGAGGCAGGGGAGTATCGAGGAGAGAGTTTCCTTCATCAGGGGGGTTATATACCTTTCTGGTCCTAATTGCTGGATAAACCTACCTACCAAGTGGGGGACCTATGTACCTACTTACCTATGGGGGGCTCTATATACCTACCTACTTGGGGCTCTACATTACCACCTACCTACCAAGGGGTCCTATGTACTTACTTACCTACTGGGGGGCCTTATATACCTACCTACTCGAGGGGGCCCTATATTTATTCGTACTAGAGAGGGCCCTTTATACATACCTACTAGAAGGGGCCCTATATACCCATCTACCTAGTAGGGGGGCCTATATACCTACCTAACTACTGGGGACAGTATATACATACCTACTGACTGGGGAACCTATGTACCGACTTACCTATTGGTTATATAGATCTTGGTATACTGGTTTGGTTAGTAATATTATGGTGGTATTAGTCACTACATAGTGCTGACATGCACTGATAATGTGACCTTTGTATATTTACTGATCCTCAGAATACAGATAACAAGTTGTTTAAACTGTACGATGTAAACTCCAACAAAAACTTAACCCAAAAAAAACAAAGGCACAATGCATTTTTTTTCCTTTTCACCCCACAATTTTTTCCGGGTGTATAACATGTTTTTCTTTGGCTCCATTTGAAAGGTATTTTCTTATATTAGACAATGCCTTTAAATAGAAATAATTTTCCACAGACATCCATCATATCAGGCAGGAAACCTGTTGTTGAAAAGTAGCAGTCAACAGCTGTTGTCTGGGGGTACTAGGGCCCGAGCTGAAGATGCCAATGGCTGCCATGGCAACTAGAGACCAAATCATAGCCTTTTGATCTGCCATATCCAGGAGCCTATTAGAATCTTGTAAGCTTCCTGTCACAGGAATAATGTAATACATAGCAATATAGTAATGTATTGCTATGAATTATGAAATTGGCAATCAAGTAATCGCATAGTCTTCTAATTCTACTAAACTACTTAAAAAGTAAAATAAATTACATATAAAATGTTTTACAAAAAATAAAATAAATAAAATAAACCCAAATCACCTGATTATCCATAAACTATATTTAAAAAAAAAAATAAAATAGGAGTTCCAGCATCTATAATGATACAGTCTATAAATTTATCATGTTATATAATCTGAATAGTTAATGCCGCAAAAGACTTGCGACTGTCTGGAGTTTTCGGCACAAGCAGCGTGTGTCATCATACTGCGTGCACGGCCTGATGACATCACCCTGCCTGTGCTGAAGACGGAGCGGAGCAGCTAGGGAGCAGGGTAAGTACTTATATTTTTATTTTTTAAACTGCCTATGGGGACATATAACTGCATATTACCTGCCTATGGTGCCATATAACCTGCCTATGGGGCCATATACCTGCCTATTACCTGCCTATGGGGCCATATACCAGCCTATAACCTGCCTATTACCTGCCTATGGGGCCATATACCTACCTATAACCTGCCTTTGGGGCCATATACCTACCTATAACCTGCCTATGGGGCCATATACCTGCCTATTACCTGCGTATGGGGCCATATACCTGCCTATTACCTGCCTACGGGGCCATATACCTGCCTATTACCTGCCTACGGGGCCATATACCTGCCTATAGCGACATGTACCTGCCTATAATCTGCCAATGGGGACATATACCTGCCTATACATGCCTATGGGGGACATATACCTGCCTATGGAGGACATTAAACTGCCAATAACCTGCCTATGGGGGACATATACCTGCCTCTACATACCTATGGGGGATATTAAACTGTCTATACCTGTCTATGTAATTTTATTGGTACTCATTTTTATTTTTTTAAATTTACCAGTAGCCTCTGCATTTTCCACCCTAGGCTTATACTCGAGTCAATAAGTTTTTTGTGGCAAAGGTAGGTGCCTCGGCTTATATTCGGATAGGCTTATACTCGAGTATATATGGTAATTACTGCTGTTTACTTAATCTCAGGAGCTTCCCTGGTCCTGACAGCATGAGATTTATCTAATTAGCAGAGGTCTGAATACACAGACCTCATATGTTAATTACAAACAGCTTGACCAGGAAGTGACAGAGCATTTCATTCATGCATCCTATGAAACTTTGAGATAAGACAACCCCTTTAACTTCACGTTATATCACAGGCCAATATTTACAGTTTAATGTTTCAAATGCAGCTTAAAATGAAAAAAAGAAGAATTAAACAAGGTATGATGAATTAAAATAGTGGATTAACTTTGTTTGAACAAATATATTTGACTCTTCAGAGTAGCCACCTCTAGCGGATATAGCAGATTTACAGAATGGAGGTATCTTTGTGCATTCAGATATCGTCCAGGAATTTCTTAACATTGTTGGAAAAGTTCACACAAATGTGTTGCACTTGTAAATTGCTTTTTTTCACTCTTGTGTCTAGTTCACCCTAAACAAGCTTAATGTGGTTGTATATCTGAAAAATATGAGGGTCATTCCATTCTTTAAAGCCTACTGGTTTCTTCTTATCTTTTTAGGTAGTTCTAACAAATCCTAGAAGTATGTTTTGAATAATTGTTTGGCTGTAATATGAACCCCTGACTCATTAGGCGTACAATAGGGGTTATTGCATGTTGCATCAAAATGATGTAGTAGCCCCTTTTTGTCTAGTGTGCCAGTTACCCTGTGCAAAATGCCAACTCTGGACCCACCAAAAAAAGCCCCAGACCATTATGCCAGCTCTTCCATGTTTGACAGTTGGTATTACACACCGAGGAACCATCCTTTCACCTACTCCACGACATACAAAAACTTGAAAAAGCTTTGTAATAGGAAACCTCACCTTTTTTTTTTTTTTTGTTATTATAGTGACAAATGTAATGCAAATACAGGGAAATAATACAAATTTGTATGGAAATGCAGCTTACATGAAAATGTGTGACTTTTGTATCACAGAAAAGTGACAAACATCCATGGATAAATTTCCAATTGGTGTTATCTAGCTCTAGCCTGGGTCTTTGCTCCCAAAGAACTTTCAGTATAGTGATTTTTCAACCTTCATGGTTAATCTGTTTAATAAAACACGTAATTTTGTGTTCATTTTAATAACATCAAATAACACTGAATGATGTTGTTAAAATGTGTTTGGATTTTTATCTGCTGTTAGCAACAAAGGTCATTCTTGCAGCACTTGCCTGAGGAAAACTTACAAAACATTGAAAGGGAGAAGGCATCTGCTTTAGATGGAAGGCGGGTGTACTAGTAATTTTCATCTTCTGAAGGAAGTCTGCTTTGATAGCTCAAGAAGGAAAAAAACAAAAAACGTCAGTTCTCTTTGAAATTGTAATGCCTTTTAAAGGATGTGCAGAAGATCTTAGCTTTTATAGAAATATGAATATGTAAATTTCATTTTTGGACTTTATTCAGTGTTTAGCTAAGACAAAGATTGTTTTGAAAAAAGGTACATTGGAGATGTAGCAAACCACAATCTGCCGAGAAAATTTTGTGTCCATAGCTTACTTTAGGCAGCGTTAACACAGTGTTTTTTTATGTGTATTTTTCATTAGTATTTGTAAGCCACAATCAGGATTGGGTACAAAACACAGAAGAGGTACAAGCCTTTCCATTATACTTGTTCTCTCTGTAGGTTTTTTTCCCTGGTTTTGGCAAATACTGGTGCAAAGCATGCGTACAAAAACAGCCATAGAGTTCTAGAAGGAAGCTCATGCAAAAACAGGGAGAACATACAGACCCCATAGATTCAAATACAGGACTCCAACACTGCAAGGCAACAGTGCTAACTGAAGAAGATAGTATTTTTACAGCATTAATACAATAAAACTTTCAAAACTATATTTCTATCCATTTAAAACCATGTTAGCGCAGAACACCATATCTAATGCATTTCAGGCTGTATGAGCCCTTGAAGCCAGAACCAATGTAAAACCATTAAAGACATCAATGCTCTAGTCAAACCCTGTAATTGATAACACAGTAAATCAAAGTAACCAATGAGGCGAATGGTACCATAAAGTGATGTAATAAATGGCCTATCCAAGATGAAAAAAAACAATGGGACTGACTCAGTTCTCAAAACAGTCTCTCGCTTAAGGGTATGCTCACACGATGTACTGCGGCGTGTACAGTATGCACCGCAGTACATCGTGTGTTTTGGGAGCTCGCTCTAATAAGCGCGTATTCCCGAGGCACGGAGAGGGGGGTGGGGCAGTCCGCCGGCCCCATAGACATGCATTGCTCGCGGTGCGTGTTCGCCGCAGGTAGTTAACATGTCACTTATCTCCCATCGCGTACAATACGATTGTATTGTACAACCGGGGAGAGGAGACGTAATCCATAGTTCTCTATGAGAACTATGGATTACTATAATATCGGCGCGCATCTTGCCCATATTACAGCGCAAATAAGCAGCGAAATGTGTGCCAAAATTACCCCGTGTGAACATAGCCTAACTCTTTCACCACTAAACAACCTTGAGCTTGTCATAAACAGCATCAACATGTTAAAAGTAGTGGCAAACGGCATACATAATAAATCTGATGTATTATACATTATGGTTAATCTAACATAATAATGACAGTCACATATATCATTCAAAAATCCTCATTGAAATAAATTGCACAGGTGCACGCTGACATGGCAGAATTGCTAATGCAAGCACTCAAAAAAACATACCAGCAGCACTCTGTAGACGCTTAGGGCTTGTACCCACGGCACAGGTTTTCAGTCGGTTTTATAGATGATTTTCAGATTTGAAAACCATCTGTAAACTGTCAACCTTTTACATTGATTTTAATAGAAAATCTGTGCAGCAGTCCACACTGTACGGATTTCATATGTGCATCATCTGAGTTTCAGAGAATGCATGAATGAAATACTCTGTCACTTCCTGGTTCAGACTGACTCATTTGCATAAGCTCCATGCTTGTACAGCTCCCTGCCTTGCTGTGCTTTCAGATGCTAATTAGATCAGATTAGCTTCTCAAACTACTAACGGGACTTCTTATCTGATCCCCAAAACAAAAGCCCTAATTACAGTTCTGTTTATTTTACATAAATCAAGCTTTTTACTGCTGAGCAGCTCAGGACACTGCCATGACCTGTGTGATGACATCACTCACTGTTATCTCATTGAACAAACAGCAGGGGGAGAATTGTTTACAGGTTGGTTACTGAGGGAATTGAAATAGCCAAGGAGGTCATAAATTCACTTGTATCTCCTTAGGGAAAACAGAGGAACAAAGCAATATATTTGGAAAATGTCTTTATTTTGTGTTGCCTACAATTTGAAAGCTATTCTTTGTAGCGAGACAACCCCTTTAAGTTATGTTGGAACAGTGTTTTTCTTATGCATATTCTAATCCATAATGTACATTGGAGTACACATGAAAAAAGCATGTAGAGCATGTCTAATTGTTTTTAATAGGAATATGTGCCACATATTTCATATTTATTAGTAAAAGTTATGTTTTAATGACTTCTTTTTACATATTTTCAGTTTTGATTGTGGGAGGTATTACTTCTTACAATACATTACTAGCATTTTATGGTTTTTATGTTACAGAGCGCAACACTGATGTGTTCTACGGGAGAGTCTTTTTTTGTTAATTTAGTAAGGAACCAATTATTTTCCTTTTACATCTGAAATAAATTCCAGTAAAACAATGATGTAACACCACCAAGGTATAAATACCAGCTCTCTGAGAAGAAAAAACAAAGTAACAAGATACACTTTATTAACTCAATATTAAAATAGGAGCCAACCTCACAGAAAATAAACCCAAAAGAGAAATATGAAGCAAGAAAACTGGATAACAAAACCGTAACTTATAACTTAAAGCAGACCTGGGCAAAGTACGGCCCCCGGGCCGCATCCGGCCCTCCAGCTCGTCGGATGCGGCCCGCGGCGTACGATGCCCAGGTCTGCTAATAGTAGCGCTGACAGCCCGCCGCGGCCGGTTATTGCTGAGAGGCCGCCGCGGGCCGTCAGCGCTACTATTACTGGTGAATTAGGCAGCGACGCGATAAACTCCACTCACCGCGCCGCTGCCTCTCCTCGGCGCACACAGTAATAACTCTGTGCGGGCCCAGGAGCTGACGGAGGAGCGTCCCGGCGCTGGCGGCATGACGTCATCACGCCCACCAGCCCGGGAAGCTCCTCGGATAGAAGATGAGCGCGCTCGGCCGGGAAGCAGGTAAGCCAAGGTGAGTATTACTGTTTGTTATTTTGGTCATAAAACTATATGCCTGCCTGTGGGAAGCCCTGTCTCTACGCCTGCCTGTGGGAAGCCCTGTCTCTACGCCTGCCTGTGGGAAGCCCTGTCTCTACGCCTGCCTGTGGGAAGCCCTGTCTCTACGCCTGCCTGTGGGAAGCCCTGTCTCTACGCCTGCCTGTGGGAAGCCCTGTCTCTACGCCTGCCTGTGGGAAGCCCTGTCTCTACGCCTGCCTGTGGGAAGCCCTGTCTCTACGCCTGCCTGTGGGAAGCCCTGTCTCTACGCCTGCCTGTGGGAAGCCCTGTCTCTACGCCTGCCTGTGGGAAGCCCTGTCTCTACGCCTGCCTGTGGGAAGCCCTGTCTCTACGCCTGCCTGTGGGAAGCCCTGTCTCTACGCCTGCCTGTGGGAAGCCCTGTCTCTACTCCTGCCAGTTGGATGCCCTGTCTCGCCGCCTGCCTGTGGGAAGCCCTGTCTCTACGCCTGCCTGTGGGAAGCCCTGTCTCTACGCCTGCCTGTGGGAAGCCCTGTCTCTACGCCTGCCTGTGGGAAGCCCTGTCTCTACGCCTGCCTGTGGGAAGCCCTGTCTCTACGCCTGCCTGTGGGAAGCCCTGTCTCTACGCCTGCCTGTGGGTAGCCCTGTCTCTACGCCTGCCTGTGGGTAGCCCTGTCTCTACGCCTGCCTGTGGGTAGCCCTGTCTATATGCCTGCCTGTGGAAAGCCCTACCTGCTTGTGGGAAGACCTAACTAGCTATATACCTGCCTGTATGGAGCCCTAAATAGCGATATACCTGCCTGTTTGGAGCCTTAAATATACCTGCCTGAGGGGTGCTATATCTATCTATATACCTGCTTGAAGGGAGCTGTACCTATCTATATTCCTGGCTATGGGGAGCTGTACCTATCTATATTCCTGGCTATGGGGAGCTGTACCTATCTATATTCCTGGCTATGGGGAGCTGTCCCTATCTATATTCCTGCCTGTGGGGATCTGTACCTATCTATATTCCTGCCTGTGGGGAGCTGTACCTATCTATATTCCTGCCTGTGGGGAGCTGTACCTATCTATATTCCTACCTGAGGGGAGCTGTACCTATATATATTCCTACCTGAGGGGAGCTGTACCTATATATATTCCTGCCTGAGGGGAGCTGAACCTATATATACACTCCTGCCTGTGGGGAGCTGTATCTATCTATATACCTGCCTGTGGGGAGCTGTATCTATCTATATACCTGCCTGCGGGTACCTATATCTATATACCTGACTGACTGAGGGGACATACATCTACATACCTACCTTACTGAGGAGAGCTGTATATACCTGCCTTACTGTGTACCATGAGTAAGGCAGGTATATAGATACATCCCCCAGTAAGTTTCCACAAAAATAATCACCCAAAAAATGATTTTTCCCCCCGTTCACCCTATGTTTTTATTAGTCCGGCCCTCCAAAAGCATCGCACTTTTTCATGCGGCCCGATGGGAAAATTAATTGCCCACCCCTGAAATAAAGGGTTAACATCATTTAAAATGTAATCTAAAATATGATGAACAAGTAATGACTTAGGCTGCGTCCCCACTGCACAGGACAATTACCGGTCTGTTTGTCAGAATTTGTCCTGTTTTGCGGCCGTCTCCACGGGGGGGAGGGAGGGGGAACTGCTTTTCTTCGCAATGAGCGGAGAAAAGCCCTCCCCCTTCACATTGAGAAGCACAGATTCTGTCCAAAAATCGGACGGAAAATTGTGCTTCTATAATGTTTTGCCGCCGGGGGCAAAACCGCCCGACGGAAAACCCGTGCAGTGGGGACTGCTGCACGGGTTTTCCATAGAGCACAGTTGTGCTCATTTTTGGCCGGTTTTTCAGGCAGTCTGCAAAGCCGCAAACTGGCTGAAAAACTGGCCGAAAAACTGTGCAGTGGGGACATGCCCTTACAGTGCTAAGGTCTATGCTGCTTCAGTGATATAGAAAGGGACACAGAAAAAAGAAAACTCCTATTAGAGACTATCAAGAGCGGGGTGATTGCCCCAGAAAAGCTCTCCCTATAGAATCGTACTCACAATCTAAAAGGCCACTAGAATATCAGTGATCAAAATGATGTGTAATGTCCCAATGTGTTCCCCCTCCCCCAAAGTGACAAAGCTTACTGTTATATATTGTGTATTTGCGGTGTAAATGTAGTAAGTATTTGAAAACCATTAGTGATTCATTATTTAATATTTAGGAGCCACACATTTTTGGGCTGCTGAGAAGTTAAAGATAATTGAAAATTTGCATTTAATTTATCATCTTAAATGAGGCATAAAATAATTAATAGAGATGTTATACAGTATATCTTGGAAGGATCTGCATTGCTTTGCACAGGATACAAGGTCATAATTAAATGATCATTATAGTAACTAATTGTTTCAAGTTTTCCTTTTTCCTTATTAAATGAGAAAAGTATTTCCTGTGCTGAGAATATGTGAAGAGGACACAGTCACTTAGCTTTCACTGATTATCATGTGTGCAGAAGGTTAAACAAAATGTCGCATATCATACCTTTAGCAGCACATAGAAACTTTTATCTCACCTGGCATACCCTGCAGTATCCTTAAATGTTAACAGCTTCTGATGCCAGAACAATTTGTATTACAGATCTGGATACTTGGAATTTCTGAAAGTCATGTACTCTGGCTGTAAATGTCACTGACCATGAAATTATTGAGCACTTCCCTTGTCGTATGCTCCGAATACATTACTATGAAAGTCTAATGGCAGATCAGTTTTGTTTTATTGCTTTTAAAATGTACTTGGCTCATTTCAGATGTCCCCTATTATTTGATATGTCAATAGATATAGGATGTTTTAACATATTCACTGACATCATTTGACTTAATTTTTTATCCACCATATGGCTAGCACTGGTATTTTTATGTCCTGTGCATTATTCTGATGCAGCAGTTATATCACGGTATTTCTGGTTGCTGCATCTAAAAATTATCTGTTTTTTTTATTTATTATGTGCTGTGCAGGGCCATTTTTAACCATTGGGCATTGGGGGGTGCAGTGCCGTAGGTGGCACTGACAATAAGGGCTTGTCCCCACGGCACAGGTTTTCCATTGGTTTTACAGATGGTTTTTGGATTTGACAGCCGTCTGTAAACCGACTGTCAACCTTTTACATTGACATTAATAGAAAATCCTTTCAGCGGTCCCCACTGCACGGATTTTCAGCCGGACGTTTTTTTACACCACCGGCATTCCGAAAAAATAGAAAAATAAATAGAAAAACTGAGCCATATCTCTAAAAATACCAAAAAATTTTATTCAAATCAAATAAACAAAAATGACAAACATAAATACAGGAGGAGACCAACAGAAAAAGGAGACAGGACGGCAAAAGGAACCCGCCTACAGAGAGGAGTGCCTATGTTAGTAACACAGATATATATAGGGATATGAGGGTATATGTGACTTAAAAAGAGTATTAATTATTATAATAACAGTAAGAGACCAAAGGGGCCATGTATATCTATTAATTACTACAGGGCCATATATATCTGTTAATTACTACAGGGACATATATATCTATTAATTACTACTGGGGCCATATATATCTATTAATGACTACAGGGGGCCTATATCTATAATGACTACAGGGGACCATATCTACAATGACTGCAGAGGACCTATATCTACAATGACTGCAGAGGACCTATATCTACAATGACTGCAGAGGACCTATATCTACAATGACTGCAGAGGACCTATATCTACAATGACTGCAGAGGGCCTATATCTATAATGACTGCAGGGGGGGGGGGGTATATCTCTACAATGACTAGTAGTTGATGGGAGTGGGCCAACTGCAGATGTAGGTGGTGGCAGTACTATTAATATATCTGCTATAATTAATTGGCTCAGTGTAGAAAAAGTCAAAGCCAAGTTAAATAAACTGAATGTGAACAAGGCTCCAGGCCCTAATGGCATTCACCCAAAAATTCTTATAGTGCTCAGCTCGATTATCTCTGTGCCCCTGTACCTGATATTTAGATATTCCCTGGTGACTGGTATAGTACCAGGAGACTGGCGCAAGGCAAATGTAGTTCCCATCTTCAAAAAAGGTTCCAAGTCTTGCCCAGGTAATTATAGACCAGTAGGTTTAACATCTGTTGTGGGAAAAATGTTTGAGGGGCTCATAAGGGACTATATGCAGGAGTATGTTGACAAACACAATATTATTAGTGATTGCCAGCATGGCTTTACTAAGGACAGAAGCTGTCAGACCAAACTGATCTGTTTTTATGAGGAGGTGAGTAGAAGTCTGGATAGCGGGGCAGCTGTGGATATTGTGTTTTTAGACTTTGCAAAGCCGTTTGACACATTCCCGCATAAGCGTTTGTTGGGTAAATTAGAATCCATTGGGTTAGAGATAACAGTGTGTAATTGGATTAAAAACTGGCTGCTGGATCGTACTCAGAGTGGTGGTAAATGACTCCTACTCTGAGTGGTCCCCGGTTGTGAGTGGTGTGCTGCAGGGCTCAGAATTAGGTCCTCTCTTATTTAATGTATTTATTAACGATATAGTGGAAGGGATCAATAGCACGGTTTCTATTTTTGTAGATGACAGCAAGCTATGCAGGGTAGTGCAATCTATGGAAGATGCTCATAAATTGCATGCAGACCTGGACACACTGAGTGCTTGGGCATCCACTTGGCAAATGGGGTTCAATGTGGATAAATGTAAGGTTCTGCATCTGGGGAGAAATAATCTACAGGCATCATATGTCCTAGGGGGAGAAAAACTTGGAGAATCGCTTGTTGAGAAAATCTGGGCGTTCTTGTAGATCATAGACTACAGAACAGCATGCACTGTCAATCAGCTGCCTCTAGGGCAAGTAAGATATTGGCGTGTATTAAAAGAGGCATTGACTCGCGGGACAAGGATGTAATTCTACCGCTGTACAAAGCATTGGTGCGTCCTCACTTAGAATATGCTGTTCAGTTCTGGGCCCCAATTTATAGAAGAGATGTAATGGAACTAGAGAGAGTACAAAGACGAGCAACCAAACTTATAAGGGGAATGGAGCATCTTAGTTATGAGGAGAGGTTAGTAGAATTGAACTTATTTAGTCTTGAGAAAAGACGGCTTCAGGGGGACATGATTAATTTATATAAATATATATAAATGGTCCCTACAAAAAGTATGGGGAAAAATTATTTCAAGTGAAGCCCCCCTCAAAAGACATGGGGACATTCCCTTCGACTAGAGAAAAAAGGATTCAATCTCCAGAGGAGATGGGTGTTCTTCACTGTAAGAACTGTGAATCTGTGGAATAGCCCCTGAGTAGCTGGTCACGGCAGGAACTGTAGAGAGTTTCAAGAAAGGCTTAGATACCTACCTGGAACTAAAGAATATTAATGCGTATGTAGCTATATAAAATTCTGGATCCTGGCTGGTGGAGGCTCTGGGGTCAGAGATAGGGTCTCCACTGGAGCAGATTGGTTCTTGCCTTGTGGGTTCCAGGGCATTAACCAGTGGTGAGCCTGGGCTTAATGTCCTTGTCTCTCTCCCATCACCCACATTTTCCCCACCCTTGGTTGAACTTGATGGACACGTGTCTTCTTTCAACCGTACTAACTATGTAACTATGTAACTACTGGGGGGCATATATCTCTATAATAACAGAACTGATTACATATGTATATAATATACATGTATAATGCTGACCCACAGAGCTGATCAATATTATCCTAGACTGATTGACAGCTCTGTGGGTCAGCATTATTAATATAATACTGACCCACAGAGCTGACAATCAGTCTGCAGTTAAAAAAATAAATAAAAATAAAATGTTTTTACCCCATATTTAACCCTAAATGACACAGTATGCACTTTGTGTTTTTTTGTGTGCGATTCTAAACCTCCATCCCCCTGCATAACCCCACCCCTAATAACCATGCCCCCAATAACCATGCCCCCACTGGGCCGGGAAGCAATTGTCTTCCATAAAACCAGTCCCTGGTGGAAAAAAGGTTGGGGGCCGCTGCTTTAAATCAAAGCAATTTGTTAACAAAAGGTAAGTGTGTGAGTGTAAATAGAGCAATGGAAAATCACATATCACTGTGCTGCAGTAACTCCAGACTGTATAGTGATATAACACATGCATAAAAAGATGTTAAGGCTAATTAAACTAAATTTATAGATAAAAGAATTCAATATCATGTAGATTAAAAATCTTTTGTATAAATATTTTAAACAAAGTATTTAAAAGTTCAAATAATACATTAACCGTTTGTTTTGCCAGGACAATTTTCATTATGATAACCTATGCAAGTTCTACCTAAATTACAGAAGATATCACACCAAACTTTAATACAAATATATTTCAGGAATATACCCGGTACATTGTTAAAATGCAATTCACGCACTACATACACATCTTCATGAAATCTTGCTTCACACTGCACGTTCCCATGAAAATGAATAACATTTTTTTATTTGTGACTACAAGTATAGCCCATGAGGAAAGGTCTTATTATAACAATGTCCTACTTCTGAGGTCAGCAGTGCGTAGCTCATGAAGGAAGTTGTGTTTTGAGCTGGCATGGTGTGTATATAAGTTGTGACCTAGGCCGTTTGTACACATTCCTCATTGCTGTCATGGGTAAAAGGAGTGCTTTATCAGAATGCAAAAAGGGAAGATTATTGACTCAAGGCAAGGGTGACAGTATTTGTAAAATTGCACCGTTGAATAAGCAGCATGGAAACAACACAGCTCTAAATGCCATTTATGTGAGAGGTGGAGAAGCTCACCGCCAAAATGCTCCAGGGGGCTACCATATGTGGCTAAAACAACAGTTTAGCAAACTAAACTGTATATGGGGAGTCAAAGCAGTTGGATCTTCATTGCATCTTTGCCAACCAAATTGCATCAGCAGAAAATGTTTCAATTTTCATGGTCCTATCAAAATTGGACCTCCACTGCTTGGCAAAGGTTTGGCTTCTCCTATGAATTATATTCTCTACTTCATTTAATGAATGGACTTTTTCAGGTGGAAAAACTAAAGAACGAGCCTCCGGCAACAATTGCTGGAAGAACCAGGGGCGTTGCGAGGGTTCTAAAACATCCGGGGTTTGGGCCCTTTGTGTTAAGTTTTGCTCAGCAGGGCTGGGTCACACAGCATTTCTACATTGTGAACTGCATGTATTTTTACAGACAAACTTTGTTCCTGTCACTAATTTTATGTGTATTCCACATAGATCCTGTCCATCACCTCAGCAGTCACTGTACTGTACTGAAAATGAGCCCTGACAAATTTGCTCTTTCAAAATCACTCACCTACGTATGACAGTGAAATACCTTACAAATAACAGTCATCAAAAAATACACCTATACATGGAACAAATATACCAGATGTATGATTGTTACTAGAGATGGGCGAATTGATTCTAACGAAGTGGAATTCGTTTAGAATTTCAGGAAAACTTCGGTTCTGAACGAAGTCGAAGTTTGGGGTACTTTGGGTGAACGAAGTGTGCTTTTGATTGATAAAATGGCTGTGAGCACATGGCGCTACATGGGGCAAAGCACTCTGGGAGGAAGAAGGGCATAGCCTGCATGACATGTGAAGAGATGAAGCCAATCAGAGACCGGGGGGGATTCTGTGACGTCACCGCACTATATAAGTCCGGGCGCGATGCTGGGAGCTCATACCGCTCTCACTGTACTGATCAGGCAAGGTGCTGCCGCGGCTGATTGTTACTGAAGAACTGATTTTTATATAGCGATTTTTGTGGGGTGTCTCAGCTTGTCTCAGAGACTGCTTCTCTTAACGTTCTATTTATGATTTTTTTGGGTATTGGATCTGAAATCCAGTGTGCGTCCACTGCAGCTGCATATTCATTTAAATCCAATCTGCTCACAGCACATTGAATATCCAAGGGGGATCTAAGCCAGTTCCTGTTGTATTCATTTAAAAAAACAGCGTTTTTTCAATACAAATACCACTTCATTTTTGGCTGCTCAATTCTTTGGCGCAATTTACATCCAGGGTTAATTAAGCGTTGTTATTCAGCTGTAGTGACTCCAAGAAAACATCATTTTCAACGCCAAAATATATACATTTTTCCTGTAGCATAATTCAGAAGCAAAGGTTAATTACAATTTTATCTCTTATTGTGTGGCGTAAAAAACACCGCATTGTAACACGCTACGAAGCTGGTAGTTTGTGGTTGCTCAATTCTTTTGCGCAATTTACATTCAGGGGTTAATTTAGCGTTCTGCAGTTGTACTCCGTAAAAGAAACTTTGTTTTTCACCGCCACAGAATAAATTCTGTAGCATAATTCATATCCGAAGGTTAATTAAGCCTGTTTGTGCTTTTATATTCAGTAAAATACACAGAGTTTTTAAACGGCACATACAAGTCAATTTTTCCTGCCCATTTGTGGAGCGCAATTTATATCCAAGGGTTACCAAGCTTGTTACTGGGTTCATTTGGCGTCAAATACAGGGTGTGTATTTATCATATACAGATATCTTCATCAAACAGTGTCTGTACATTTTAGAACAAACAGTATGTCAGACAGAGGTGGCAGGCTCTTCACCTGCGAGTGGCAGAGGCACAAACATTCCAGGCCCAGGTCGCAGCACAGCAAGGGTACGTCGCAGCAGGGGTCACTCGGTGAGGCCACAACTGCCGCTGTCATCTAGCGGCCGTGTACTGACTAGCAACCCAAGGGTTCTTGATTGGTTGACTAGGTCATCCACTTCCTCCCAGATGACATCTGACAACCCCAGCCAAGAGTCGGTGGGAACGTCAGACACAACCCTTAGTTGGCATGGCCCGGGAGCGGGTCAGCGGCCCTCACCTGTCCTCAACCCGCCTCTGTCCCATCCGGTTCCCTCAGCCAGAGATCTACTATGTGGTCTGGGCTCAGCGCCACTATATAGCGAGGATGAACAATTTGAGGAGGGCAGTCAGCAGCTACTTGGCAGCGAAGAAATGGGGCCAATATCCCCTGCTTCTTGCAGTAGGCGGCAAAGTATAGATTGTGAGGGGTCAGCCTCTGCATACCAAGACCGGTGATGAGGACAGCAGTGATGATGAAACACAAATAGATGATGATGTAGCCGACCGCACTTGGGAGCCGGGTGAGGCAAGGGCTTCATCATCGTCAGGAGAAGAGGGCGTCAGCTTGCGCGTCAGGCAGCGGCGCAGCCAGCAAGTGGGTCGTGTGGCCGTGAGTCAGCAGGATAGCAGCAGTGTGAGGTCGGGAGCCAAGCGGCCACGGGGTAAAAAACCCGCTTCGCAGGTCCAAGAAAGTAGCGGCACAGGGGCTCAGCGAGGCAGCGGCGGCAGCAGTCACTCAGTGCGGAGCGTTGGCGGTAAAATCCGATACTCGGCGGTGTGGCAGTTCTTTGCTAAGACACCGGAGGAGCCGAATATGGGTATATGTAGAATCTGTAAGCAGAAAAAGAAGCGTGGCCAGGGAGCTAACGTTGGCACCACGGCCCTGCGTCAACACATGCAGCGTCACCATCCGGTGGCCTGGGAGAAACATGGCTCAGATGTGGTGGTCCATCCTGCCGCCGCAGCAACAGCGCCCAGTGGCACGCATGCCATTGCAGCCAGTCAAGGCTCCACCACCTCTGCAGAAGGGAGCTGTTTCTCTTTGAAATCATCTCCCGGTCATTTTCAAGTCTCTCCAGAGATGCTCAGTTTGGTTTAGATTAGGGCTCTGGCTGGGCCAGTCAAGAAAGGTCACAGAGTTGTTCTGAAGCTACTGCTTTGTTATTTTAGCTGTGCGCTTAGGGTCAGTGTCTTGTTGGAAGATGAACCTTCGGCCCAGTCTGAGGTCCAGAGCGTCTGGAAGAGGTTTTCATCCAGGATATTTCGGTACTTGGCCACATTCATCTTCCCTTCAATTGCAACCAGTCATCCTGTCCTCGCAGCTCGAACCCCATTAAAATCAATTTGAGATGCTCTGGTTAATTTTTATACCTATACAGGTAAGGAGAAGCTGTAATTACTATCCATAACAGTAAATGGAACTGTGGAACAACTTAGTGAAGAAAATTTGGCTCTAAGAATGACAGAAAAAAAGTTGAGAGGCTGATACTTCATTTCTTTCAATGGCTAACAAAAGATGAAGACCGCTTGCAAGCAGGGGCGTAGCTGGATGCAGGGTCTGATAACCACTGAAGAACAGATTGGCGACGCTGTTCAGTAATGAGACGCACAGGGAACTGAGCAAGCAATGAAAGGCCTGATGGTTGATCACAAAAAACGCACAGGTAGATTTCAGCGTTATGTGGGCTTAAAATCTGTCAAAATGACACTTTTTGCCATTAAGTAAGAATTGGCAACAGAGAAAACTATTTCCTGGATATATATCTGTATGTCAACAACACACGGTATATTTGAAAGGTATTTCACCCCCAAAATTGCCAAAAATGAACTTTTCTCTACTCATAATTTTCACCAACCAACCACTATTTAGAACATATTTGGAGACGGTGCAGTATTGGGGGTGAAATCATTTTATAACACATCGTCATCCAAGTTCCCTAGTGTTATTCTGATTGCGTTCCCTGGATTTGTCCCATGCTACATTACTGACCACGTTCTGTCTGAATGCTTAAATAAAAAGATGACTGTACTCCATCCGCATAAAAGATAGCAAAACTTTATTGTTTGTATTAATTTAATACTCCACAATAACGTTTTACTACTTTTTATGCAGATCGAGTGCCAACATCTTTTTCTTTAAACATTCAAGATTACAACTGTTTAGAAGACCACAGCCAGTTCTGAGCACCCTCCAAGACAAAGACATCAAGATTGTCAACAAAGCGGGAGTGTTGAGCACTTTACAACCAGTGTGCTTGACTGCACATAATACACTCTGTCTGATGCTTGCCCTGACCTTACAGCCTATCCACTGACCACGTCTGTAACCTGCTCCTAGTGTACCATGACCACACCTTCGCTGTCACTGAGAGCGGCCATGTCAGGGATAGCGACCTGGGAGTCCAACAGGCTTTTGTGGCGGCCTCTAGTGAATACCAGGGGGCTCCTTAGACTCTGCTCCTTAATGTGTCTCATATCCATCTCTTCAGGGCTATTCCTAGGCTAACTTGCACTCAAGGCGGGGTAAAGAATTCCTCCCCTCATTAACATGTTGCGCCATGCTGTGACACATTGCATCACCATCAACCAGTACCTGAATATATAAAAAGCTATAACACAATATTCTATATATAAAACTACTAAATAATAGACAAATACTAAGTAACACTGCTACACAAAACCGGATTCCCAAGGACAATATTACCAATAATCCCACTAAGACCACATATCATCAACCACAGAGCTGAAGGATCATTTGGATCCGAAACATGTTAGCTGAGGCTGGTGTTTTTGCACTCTTGTCCTTTTAATCAGTTTGGTCTGGATATGCTTTTACTTGTGGAAAAGGAAATAAAAAGTCTTGCATTGCCTTCTACCCTGGATGTTTTCGGCTGGTTCATTACTTTTGGCCATAAAATTGGCTCTAAGAGAATGGAGCTATCTTTTGAAAGGTGCTCATAATCCGGTGAATATCTTTACTGACCATAAAAATCTTCTCTACCATCAGACAGTGCAACAGTTAAATCCCAGGTAGACTAGATGGTCTTCTTCTCTCAATTTAATTTTGTTCTACACTTTAGTCCTGCAGAGAAAAGGTGAAGGTGTATGCGCTTTTCTGTTCTTTGGATGTCGCTGGACTCGACTCCACTCCTCAACACATCATCCTTCCAGAATGCTTGATTTTTGCAGCCCTAATTAGCCTCCAAAGGATTTCTCCAGGCAAAAGCTTCATCCACCTAGCCTTATGGAAAATAATTCTTAAATGGGGAATATAAAAATCCTTATTAATCTCATGGCATTACTAATTGCCTATTCTTATTCAAGATGTCAAAGATTTAATTATTTCTTGCTTCACATGTGCTCGGAATAAATCCTCTTGTCTCAAGTCCTCAAGTCCCTTGCCTGTACCTGATAAACCTTGGACTTGTTTTGCCATGGACTTTACCATGGATTTACCTCCAATCATACAGTTATTTTGGTGGTCACTGATCATTTCTTCAAGATGTCTCTGTTCTACCTTCTGCTCCACAACTTGCCTCCCAGTACAACCAGCAGATATTCTGCCTGCATGGACATTCCCTTCATATTGTGTCTGATCGAGGAGTTCAATTTGTCTCTAAGTTTTGGCAAGCAATCTGTTCCCAAATTAAATTGGACTTCTCTTCTGCATACCATCCTCAATCCACTAGACAAGTGGAGAGAGTCAATCCTGTCCTTGGGATTTATCTTCGTCATTTCATTTAATCTAATCAGGACAGTTGGCCTGACCTCCTTTCAAGGGCTAAATTCCCCAATGTTGATTCTGATTATTTCAGAGGCTGTCCCTTCTTTGTGGTTTATGGGCGACAGCCTCATCCTCCTCTCCCCCTGCCTTCCACATTGGATGTTCTAGCTGGTTCAAGACATCTTTTGTATATGGCAGGTTACCTGTTGATGGCTTCTCCAAGTGTCTTCCCAGTTTAAAGATCAGGCAGATAAAAAGAGAAGATCTCCTTCTGTTTTCCATCCCGGTGATAAGGTGTGGTTGTCTGCAACATAATCTCCAAAAAATTGGGAATCTTGCAAGAGCTACAGAGAGTGACTTTTGATCACTATATTTACTATTTTGCCGTAGGCAAACTTAAACTCTATCAGTTCTCTATCTGTTAAACACTAAAACATAACTTTTATTATATATAACTATTAACCTCTACACACTATTTAAAAACTTGATTTCTAACCTCAAACATTTAACCTTTTTGCTTCTGAAAGAAGGAAAAAACTCCTTTTTATTATCAAGTTGGTGGAGCACACCTATTAATAGGAGAGCCTTATATCTATAGCAAATTAACTAGCTCCAGTAAGGGATCCAAGCCTACTATTTGGACAGCCGTCCCTAATCTCATGGACACAGAACAAATAAGGCCCCTTGTGACACCGTCTGCAGCAGGGGGAAAACTTGTAGATAGGGGGTTTGAGAAATCCAATTTAAAACTTTCATATCTGACCTCCCAGAATTTGTTTCGCAGCTAACCTGGCTTCTCAGGGCTTAGAGGCCCGATCACATGTGGTCTAAGCTAAACTTCCTTTTATATCATGTTAAATACACACCCCATTTCAGGTGCTCACCGATTAGCCTCAGAGAATCCACATAAAAGCCCACTCCCCTTCCGCTCTCCTACACGCACACTCATAACTTTGGTGCTGCTAAAGCTGCCACCATGCTCCCATAGACATCAAACCTCGACAAGTTCGCATCTCCATAAGGGGCTTGCGCCCCATCTTACCGTACTGCCCACGCACTGCCCCAAAACAGAACACAGCCCTGACTGTGATGGGCTTCCGTTCATTTCTCTCATATTATTGCAACTGCGTGGCTCACCTAGAACGAACTAAGCAGAATAGATGTTACATTCCACAGCACACTACCAGCTTTATCAACTCCCATAAGCCCCTTCTCTTCCATGTCTAATTTTGCATATCCATTGGGAATATAATTCCATTGAAACAGCACACTTTTTGTACATTATCTTCCCATAAAGCACTTCTCCTATATATCCAATATACATATTAATTTTAATAAAGCTGCAGGCCCTATTAAGTACATGTTCCATTGTACCGTACAGTATCGTCTCAAGACTATCCCCACAAACCACCTCTTTTACATGTAATATTCATTTTAATAAAGCTGCAGGCTCTATGGCTAGCCCTCCCTGCCTCCCACAGTTTGACCTTACACCTTCCCTATTGAAGATTCTCTCTTACGGCTCACGGCTAGCCACCTAATTCATTACGTCACAATGGGAGCATGCAAAAAAATATGGGAACATGCCCAAAATATATTAGTATCTTCAAAAGTTATTGCATCTAGTTGCATCTATTTCGCACTAGATCAACGCAGTGAGCAGAAACAATAAATCTATACATAGATGAGTACATACATGAATAGGTAGCAATCCACTCCCGGGCTGTGTCTCGCCACAACAACGCGAGTGCATATCCCATACGATCCAGCTGCCAACAAACCCCGCCATGCACAAAAGCAATATACATACATCCCTAATTTGTTAAATAGAAACCGTGATCAATACCTATCATCATTACAGGACACAGGGAAAATGAGGAACAACGTAGAGACGTGGGCAGTACGGTAAGATGGGGTGCAAGCCCGTTATGGAGATGGCGAACTTGTCTGAGGTTTGATGTCTATGGGAGCATGGTGGCAGCTTTAGCAGCACATGTTATGGTGTGCGTGCAGGAGGGGCGGAAGGGGGAGGGGGCTTTATGTGGATTCTTGGGTGGCTAATTGGTGAGCACCTGAATGGGGTGTGTATTTAACATGATATAAAAGGAAGAGAGCTTAGACCACGTGATCGGACCTCTAAGCCCTGATGAAGCCAGGTTAGCTGGCGAAACATGTCGGGGAGGTCAGATATGACGTTTTAAATTGTGATTTCTCACCTCTATCTACAAGTTGTCTGCAAGACACGTCCAACTCAAGGCTAGTCCTTGCTTCCTGGGTCCATTATTGGCTCTTTGTCACTTCAATCTTGTGTGCGTCAAACTCCACCTGCCTCCATCTATGTGGATCCTGAACTCCTTTCTCATCTCTCTCTTTCTTAGTCCTCAATTTTTTTTCCCAGAAGATCTTGTCATCCTCTACAGTAACCGTTTCTGGTGATACTTTTGAGGTTCAAGAAATCTTGGCTGAAAAACGTGTCAGAGGTAGGCACTTCTTTGTTGACTGGAAAGGATTCGGGCTCGAAGAGAGGTCATGGAAGCCAGTGGAGACCATCAATGTCCCTCACATCATCTGCAGATTCTACCAATGGCAGACAAAGAAGAAGAGGGGGCTCAATGTCATGGCACACACCATGGTCCCCACTCCAGACCATGCACTCAGTTCCTGGCAGCTGTATTCACCTCGCCTCACTCCGCTCTGTCACTAGCTATTGTGCGCACCGACTCTCAAGAATTTAAAGAGCCAGAGCTCTGCTGATTACCAATCAGTGGACTTTGGTATTTATATTAGGTCACTTCCCCTGCTACCCTTGTCAGGGTACTGGTGTTTTTTCCCAAGTTCACTAGTCTTATTCTGATTATATTCCCTGGATTTGACCCGTGCTACATTCCAGACTATTCTCTGCCTGCCGCCAGCCCCAACCTTACCGCGACTGACCCGACCACGTTCTGTCCTGACCTTGCCACCTTTCCACTGACAACATCTCTAGCCTGCTCCTACTCTACTATGACTGCACCTTCACTGTCACCGTGAGTGGTCGCCAGGAAGCATCCTGGGAGTCACTTATAGCAAAAGCCTTGCGGTGGGCTCTGGTGACTACTGGGGGCTCCTTAGACTCCGCTCCCTGATGTGGTCCATGTACATCTCTCACAGTGACCCAGAAGATCCACTACCCTAACCCGTAAAGCATGTACTGTGACATACTGAAGCAGAGCATGATTCCCTCCCTGCAGAAACTGGACTGTAGGGCAGTATTCCAACATGATGATGACCCCAAGCACTCCTCCAAGACTACCACTGCCTTACTAAAGAAAATGAGGGTATAGGTGCTGGACTGGCCAAGCATGGAAGAGGATTGCAGTTGCAACCTGTGAAGCTCCAGTGTACTCCATGCCCAAGAGAATTATGACTGGAAAATAATAGTGGCCACAAAAATATTGATACTTTGGACACAATTTGTCCATTTTCACTTAGGGGAGTACTCACTTTTGTTGCCAGCAGTTTAAACATTGATGGCTGTGTGTTGAACTAATTTGAGGGTACACCAAATTTACACTGTTATGAGAGTTGTAAACTAAGTACATTACAATGTATCAAAGTGTGATATCTTCATAGTTGTCCCATAAAAAGAAATACAGTATTTACAAAATGTGAGGGGTGTAATCACTTTTGTGAGATACTTTTTATACATTACTTTATATAAATATTGTGGCAGAGCGACCTCAGGCAGTCACATGTTTCTGCCACTAGGTGGAGCAAAGCAGGATAACTGCAAGCAACACGTCACCAAGGCAGCCATATATAGTAGTGTGGCTGTTTTCAGCCAATCCTGGGTTGGCTTCTATTGGGAGTGGGCAATCTGTTGGGTGGGTGTCTACTCGCCGTGTTCCAGGACAGGCTTTTGGAAGGTCTATGGAGGCCTATAAAAAGCCTGGTGCTACAGATGATCAAGGGGTGTGGTTCGCTGCCAAGGTTGGAGCAAAGCAGAGCTGAGGAGAGGCTCTGGAAAGTCTAAGGTGTAAGGGGTGTGTACAGTGCTGATAGTGGTGGACAGTAGGTACAGACCACAGATTAGTGAGTGACTCACTCTTTAGTTAGTGGCCAAACGGACGAGGATTTTATTTGTTGTTTTGTTGATTGTAAACTGTGCCGAAGAATAAAGCTGATTGAGGCCAGTTTAAAACAGAGATAAACAGAAATCAGCTCACCCGCTTGTAAATGTAGCTCGAGTCCCAGGAGCACGGCCAAGTGGAATCCACACCCGTAACAAGTAATTGAAAGCAAATGGGTTGCCAGCTTCTTCCGAGACACCAGATAGGATCACGTTAAAAAATCCATACTTTATTGGTACAAAAATATAAAATCCAGAAGATGGCAGAACTTGATGCGCATAAGACAGCTTTTTACCAGTTTAACATGATGATACAACACACGTTAGACCGACGCGTTTCGGATAGCATCCTTACTCATGGTCTGATAATCAAAAAATGGTGCTGTCTATTTAAAGGAAGTTGCGGAACATGTGACCAAATGGTCACACCCACTTCCTATATAAATCAAAGAATAAAAGAGAAAAAAAAAAAATGCTTCCTTTCTCTTCCCCCGCTTTTTTTCCCCTTTTTCTTTTCTCTTTCCTTCTCCTTCAAAACATTTTAAAAAGCTGATAGGTGTGGTATCATCAATAAGCACTGTAAACATATACATAAATATAATACCTAAATATGCAGATTCAATAATGATACATAATATCCTGCAGGATATTTAGCCCCATAGGAGTTCTAGTTCCCAATCTAAAAATCCACATAGATTCTCTATCAAGGAGCTTGCGGTGCCAATCCCCGCCCCTAGGTGGGAACAGCACTTTCTCTACTGCACAGAAACTAAAGGATGTCAAATCTCCTTTGTGAACCTCCTGAAAATGCTTGGAAACGCTCGAGCATTTAAAACAATCTGTTTTTATAGAATCAGAAAGGTGTCTCATCCTGATTTTGAGGGGTCCCGTAGTACAACCCACATACTGCACACGGCAGCTCTCGCAAGAGACAAGATATATTACATACTTACTGTTACAATTAATATGATGTTTTATATTGTAGCTTTTGCCATTTGAAAATGATACAAATGTTTTGGTTTTATGGGCATATTTACAGGCAGTGCACTGTGTGTGTCCACATTTATAAAAACTAGTTGTAGATAACCAAGTATTTTTAGAGGAAATTTCACTAGAGAATAAACTAGGTGATAGTAAAGACTCGAGTGTGGGAGCTTTTTTTGAGACGAATCTCATATTTCTCTGCAGTAAATTACACATTTGTGTGTTAGTATACAAAATTGGCAAATGTTTCTTAATAATTTTTACCACATCCCAGTACTGATGGCTGTAAGTGGTTGAAAAAGTGATATGCTCATCTGAGCTACAAAATTTGGGATTCTCTATTTATTGATCTTATTCTTTTTTGTGCTCTTGTGATAGACGCCGGGGAGTATGCCCGTTGTAGCAGTCTCTGTTCCATATTTTTCTCTGCTATTTGATAATCTGAATTAGTTGTGCAGCATCTTTTCATACGAACCAGTTCACCATAGGGAATGTTTTGTATGATGTGCCGGGGATGACATGATTCCGCACGCAATAAAGAATTGCGTGCGGTAGGTTTGCGGTATGGTGACACTTTTATCTTTTCCTGGGGAGATCCCATTAGTGTTACATCCAAAACATGCACAATGGGGTCCTCTCTATTAGAGGTAAAATGCAAGTTCATAGGATTGTCCTCCATGTACGCGAAAAATTCTTTAGCATGTTGATCCGTCCCCCCCACACCATCAAGAGATCATCAATATAGCTCCCATACCAGATGATGTGGGGGGTGGGGGTGGGAAGGAACATGCATCAGAGAAGAGGTATTTTTCCTCCAAGACCGACATAAAAATACCAGCCAGGGAGGAGGAAAAAAAGAACCCCCATTGATGTCCCTCTTCTCTGTAAGAAAAACTGGGAGTCAAACATGAAGTAATTGTGTGATAATAGATACTCTACCACTGTGACTATATACTCTCGTTTGGTTTGCGAAAAATCACTATATTTATCCAAAGGATATGATAAACAAGATAGAGTGATATTGTGTGGAATACAGGAGTACAAACCTACAACATCGCATGATAACCAGCTGTATCCCTGATTCCAGGTAATCTGTTCAATGCTTTTTATTAGATGTTTTGTGTCCCGAAGATATCCTGGCAAATTAACCACTAAGGGCTGCAGTATTGAATCCACCCACTGACCCAAGTATTCATGCAGGGAACCTACACCTGCCACAATGGGTCGTAAAGGGGGAGGGAAGATGCCTTTGTGAACCTTGGGCAGTGAGTGGAAGATTGGTACAATTGGATGTTCCACACATAATCTATTAGCTGAATTCTGGGAAAAAATTCCTAGAGATATGCCTTGTTGTAAAAGACTCCTCAACAGTGCCTTATAATCATTTGTGGGATCTTTGTGTAAGGTAAGATATGTATCTGAATCGTGTAACATTTTTAAATTTTCTCTGCGATAAAGCTCCCTATCAAGTACAAGGAGGGGGATCAATAGTTGTACTTGATAGGGAGCTTTATCACAAAGCTCCTCTAACCATAGAGCAAAAGGAAGCACCCGTTTCCCTTTCTCAGTGGTACTTCTTCAAACTGTAGCCGAGTTGCTGGGACAAAGGAAAAGTTAAACTATGGTGAAGACTAACCATAGGTGTAACTTTAGGGGGGTACAGAGGGGACAGTCCACTTTTTAGCCACTTCAATAAAAAAAAAAAAGAATCCATATGAAAGCATGAGAATACGGTAAGTGGGAGAACAGCACAGATTAGAAGGAAGTTAATCCTATGCCTCCTATATTTTTGTGCATCTTGGAGGGATAGAGTAGGTTGAAGCCTCAAGTGTCAGTGCAGAGTGAGCGCAGTGCTGATTAGTAGAGCCGGAGTCAGCAGGGGCTGCTTCACCAATCAGATCGCTGCTCACAGTCCAGCGCACACTATCTGGGGCTGTATCATTCCCTTCTATTGTATACCACTTCCCCTATGCTCAGCCCTCAGAGAAGAGAAGCTTTTGCCAAATGCCAGCTGCACCAGACTACAGGAGACATGTAAGGAGGGGACAAAGGTGCCAGGCATGGTGTGTGCATGTGAGTAGGGAATGTACTGTATATGTGAGGTGTATACACTATGTACAGCCATGCGTCTACCTATATCACATCTTCCCTGCACTTACGCACCGGGGAAAATGAAAGTGAATGGGGCTGACCCCGCAGCATTTTTGAAGTGTGGACATCTGACAGAGCACACAGTATGCCCCGTTATACACCTTGTGAACATTCCTTAAGGTTACATTCATGCACAATACATGAATGCCGATTCTGGGCGGATTCAGTGCTGGATCTGCCTCAGAACTGGCATCCAATCCAGCAGGAAACCTATTATAACCTATGTAAAATCAGAGTCGTCATTTAGATGACACGGATTTTACTTGAGTATTTTCGGCATGTACAGTCAGCGTCTACAAAGAATTATTCGAGGTGTTTTATGCACTAAACAGCACTAATGGATAGAAGTGAGAAGTCTGCCTCAAGCAGTCTGGGTCGGTTGCTCGTTGGAATTCTGTGTTTGCAAGCGATGAATTTTCAACAAGCAAACAACACGGTCAGTGCCGAAAAACCATAATGTGAACCCATCCCAAGTGTCTTGTGCCTGTGTTCAATATATGTCTATATACACACACAATTTCTGGGGTACCTTGTCTAATGTAGTCTCTGGGGTAAAGTGTGTAATGTAATAATCTCTGGGGTACAGTGTAAAATGTAATCTCTGGGGTATGGTGTAATATAATATGTTGTACAGTATGTAATCTCTGGAGTACGGTGAGTAATGTAATCTCTAGGGTATGCTGTAATATCTGTTGTACAGTGTGTAATGTAGTCTGGGGTACAGTGAATAATGCAGTAATATCTGGGGTACAGTGTGTAATGTAATCTCTGGGGTATGGTGTGTAATGCAATTCATTCCTAGGGTTCAGTGTGTAATACATTTTTGGGGTACAGTGAATTATATTATTTCTTGAGCGAAATTTGCACAACGTTTTTTATTTCCATCTACAGGGGGAAATATTATAGGTGGGCTGGTTTGGTTTTATTGCCAGGGCTGCTTTTTAGTCCCAGTCCGGCTCTACACCTCAGTAATTAGAGAACCATTCAACCTTACGGATTGCACCAAAAGTGTTTGCCATAAGGACTCTGCCCGGACCGGATGGGGGAGCTCACAGCACTCCCTTACACCTCCTAGCTGAGTTAGAGGTAGCCGCTTCACTGCAGGGAGAGGAGGGAAGAGAAGGAAAGGGAAGGGAAGTGAAAGGGAAGGCGAGTGAAGGAGGGAGGGAGGGATATGAATATAGACGATGGGAGGGAAAATTTTGTCCCCCTCACTTTTTGAACCAAAGTTATGCCCCTGACTGTAACCATAATGAAATCTCAATTCTGTGCCTTGTAAAAGGAGCTGTACATACATGTAACCAAGCCTCTGCCAAGAGGAGCAGCCAGAGGATTACCCTGAAGCAGAAGGAGTTTAGTATAAACTTAGGCAAGCCTGTGTACAGCTAATTGTAATGCATTACATAGAAAGCAGTCTGTATGAAAGGGGAGTGTGGGGGACCTTGTGGCAGGCTACAAGAAAGGAGGTTGTCTGTTTGGCATACCAATCAAGGCTAAAATCAGCAGTTAACGCTGTTTGCATCTAGACCCAAACACCAATATTTAAAATGCTGGTGTCAGTGGTTGTAAGATCCAGACTGGTTTGAAAATAAAACTGAACTGGCATTATTTTCACAAACCTGTTATGAATTTCGGACACTCCCATTTAGGATCATACCTGGAGCTATCCTAGTGTTTAACATACTCAAACATCTTTCCAAAAAATAGTACTATTGTATGAGAGTCTAAACCTGCCTTTTATTCTATTGGGCACTTTTAGAAACTACTGTACAAACCCTATGATGGGCCTCTCTCTAAGCTTACACCTACACTAGTGCTTTTCCATTACTGGGATGCTTCCGAATTAGATATAATGGCCCTCATTTATGTGGTTGCAACAGAAGGGTCTTCAAATTCACCAAGAAATGGTGCAATTTTGGTGCAGCATGTCCCACATACACTTTCTGCACACTGCTCAGTAGGTAGGTGTTGCCTCGCTGAAAGTGGGTATGACTACAATGCAACACTGTGCTGAAATCTGTGTTAGGCCTCGTTCACACGGCTTATTTGGGCACGGATTGGCGCCATACTCCGCGCCGGATTTGCGCTGCAATACGGCGCCAATCCGTCCCTGTCATTACGGTAATCCACTGCTCTCAGAGAACAGTGGATTCCGTCGCTCCTCCCTGCTCGGCGAATCCGCCGCGAGGGGAGAAAGTGACATGCACATTATTTACGGCACGTACTCGCCGTAAACAATGCATTGTCTATGGGGCCGGGAGCGGCGCCCCCGCCGCGCTCGGCCCCGCCCCCGTCCCGCCCCTTATTCACGGCAGATTTGTGAGCTCAATAATAAAAACAGTGACCATAGGAGTGACAGAACACGGAAGTGCGTCATGATTATGAACACAGAATTTGGCAAAGGACATGTGGAGATTTATGGATGGTGATACGGCGATCGGTGTTGTTTATACAATGCTGATTGCGGTGTCCTTTGCCAAATTCTGTGTTCATAATCATGGATATGGTTTTTGGCTTATCCTGTTCTCCGATATATATCTACTTTGTTCCAGGTTGCGGAGGCTCATGCTTAGTTATGATTCCTCTTCATCTAGGATGTAGAGTCTACTTTACATTTATTTATTTTTATTCATTTTTTTCTTTCTTTGTTTGGTTATTCCCTTAAGCAATATGGCCGCCGCTTACCTTGTGTTGGCGGTGCGCATGCGCTATGACGCACTTCCGTGTTCTGTCACTCCTATGGTCATGTGTTGATGTGAGAATGCCTGACATGCGCAGTACTGTGCTCGGGACGCCGAGATCCATGCCGTGATCATGTATGTATGTTTTGCAGGAGGCGTTCGTTCCGCCCTCTATTTAGATTAATTTTATGCATTCATGGCACATTGTATTATTCTGATATTTGATCATGTCCTTTCCAGTCTCATGTATGATTGATTTATCACATTATTGTCACTTGTGTATCACGTAGTTTGGATTATACTCACTATTAAGCATCATGTAAACATTTGATCACATATTTTGTCACTATTTTTATTAATATGTTAATTATTTAAATTAATGAATTTATTTGCATATGTATGAAGTTTCACCTTTAAATAGAATGTACCACCCTTTCACTTTGCTTGAGAAAGACTCTTGGGAGTCGAAACGTTGCTCTTTGGACATGTTGGAATAAACATAGTTTGATTTTTTCATCACATTTTGGAGTGCTGCAGTTTTTCCTGATACATATATAGCAGAGAAAAAAAAATTCTATATTATACACATACATACAAGAGATAGCATCTCATTCTTTGCCTCTTCCAAGTGGGGAGGTCACTTTTGTAGCCACTAGTTGACTGCAGCAGGCACGTGCCACCGCATGAGGATCATTATTTAAACGGGGTGTAGATATTGAGGGAGCTGGATCCACACAATCTCCAGGATAGTACAGGAGAGTCAGATATCAGAAATGTAATATTAATCCTCTGAAGGGTTTATTCACATTGTGCAGGTCTGTTGTGGTTTCAAGCTCTAAATATATATATATATATATATATATATATATATATATATACATACACATCCCACACACACACACACCTATATATACATACATACATACACAGAGCCTCATTTATGAGCATGATATCAGCAAGACTGTCTTGTTACCAATAAAAACCACATCTCCGCTTTCATTTCACCATAACCCAGACACCAGTGCCCCCCGCCCTCCCCCATGAAACATTTCCACTATGGATATACATCACAAATGTTTTTATACATAGGGATCAGCCATAGTGATTTCAGCATGAACAGCAGATGACCGGGGAGTGAAAGAAGTTATTTCAGTATGCAACACCCTCATACACTCTCCAAAAGTTTATTTGGTCTATTATAAGGCTGTGTTCACACGGCTTATTCCCGACGGATTTGTGAGCCGTATTGAGCTCACAAATCCGCCGTGAATAAGGGGCGGGACGGGGGCGGGGCCGGAGCGCGGCGGGGGCGCCGCTCCCGGCCCCATAGACAATGAATGGTTTACGGCGCGTCCACGCCGTAAATAATGTGCATGTCACTTTCTCCCCCCACAGCGGATTCGCCGAGCGGGTAGGAGCGACATAATCCACTGTCCTCTATGAGAGCAGTGGATTACCGTAATGACAGGGACGGATTGGCGCCGTACTGAAGCGCAAATCCGGCGCGGAGTACGGCGCCAATCCATGCCCAAATAAGCCGTGTGAACGAGGCCTAACAGAGAAATAATATAAACATTGTAACAGAACTCTCTAGTGCACACAGCAGGTGCGGGTACAAAAATGGCAGCCAGTACAGAACACATAGGGCACATGGAGGGCAGTAAAGCAAAAACCCATTTGTGACTAACAAGATTCGCTTACATTGATCAGCCACAAGCTTTCCCTCCAAAATCTTAATGCAGACCTGTCCCCTTCACCTGCAAGAAACCTGCACTGAAGCATCTGCAGCCAATTAGACTTAATTAGGGAGCCGCCCATCCCAGGCTCCAATCACAGACACCCTTTCAGTGCTGGACAGAATCCAATGGCTCCTCCAATCTCCTTGTAATAAGGACTAGATACAATGTGTAAATTATGGTCATTGGTCCTAAGGCTATGTCTACACTGCACAGAAAAACCTCTGTTTTTGCAGCGTTTTTAGTTTTCTAAAAACGCTGAAAAAAACGACTGAAATCAGCTCCCATAGACTTCTATTGTAAAACCCTCCTGCTGTCTACACTGAGCTTCTTTTTTCTGCTCATTTTTTTTACTTGTCGTCTTTTGCAACGTGTTCTAAAAAACGCCAGAACAGGGCAGAAAATTTACTACATGAGTCTATGGAAAGCGGCGGACGTTTTTTAGCATGTTTTTTGGTGCGTTTTTACAGCCTTTTTTGCCACAATTTTTCAATGAAAACCCTCCCAGGAGACCCAAGTCCGACCTATAGTGGGTGTAAGAAAGGTTATATCATTATCAAATCTGCATACAAGTGTCCGATGTGTGCTTGTTTGTACCGTTCATAATAAAATGATCACGTTTTGGTCGCTCACGATTTTTGCGCAATTCATGTTTTTTTTTCGCTAAAAATAAGTTTTTTTTATGGATTTTGCCGTTAGAATCCTTTTCTTAACAGATTTTGGCACTAATAAAGTTATCTTGCTTCTGATGCTAAAAATACATTTTTTACGGATTTTGGCACAAGAATACGTTTTTTTTAATGGATTTTAGCACTAAATCCTTTTCTTTACAGATTTTGCCGCCAATAAAGTAATCTCGATTCTGACGCTAAAATAAATTTTTTACATTCTTTGGCGCTAAAATACATTTTTTACGGATGTTGACAGTAAAATACTTTTTTTTATGGATTTTGCCGCTAAAGTACGTTTTTAAAGTTTATGGCGCTAAAATACGTTTTTTATGGATTTTGACACAAAAATACATTTTTTTACGGTTTTTTGGCCCTAAAATACCTTTTTTTATGGATTTTGACACTAAATTACGTTGTTTTTACAGATTTTGGCGCTAACATACGTTTTTTTCCATTTTGTCCCTATTAAAGTTCTCGCTTTTGTAGTTAAAAATACTTTTTTTACGGTCTTTGGCATTAAAATAAGTTTTTTACAGATTTTGACATTAAAATACTTTTTTTTATGGATTTTGCTGCTAAAGTATGTTTTTAACATTTTTGGTGCTAAAATATTTTTTTTTTTACAGATTTTGACATTAAAATAAGTTTTTTACGGATTTTGGCGCTAAAATACCTTTTTTGCGGATTTTGACACAAATACTTTTTTTTACGGGTTTTGGCGCTAATAAAGTTATCTCGCTATTGTAACTAAAAATACTTTTTTATGGTTTTTGCCGCTAAAATACTTTTTTTTTTACGGATTTTGACACTAAAATACTTTTTTTTACGGATTTTGGTGCAAAATACGGTTTTTACAGTTTTTGGTGCTGAAATACTTTTTTTTACGGATTTTGACACTGAGATATGTTTTTTTCATGGTTTTTGGTGTTAAAATACCTTTTTTACAGATTTTGACACTAAAATAAATTTTTTAACGGATTTTGGTGTTAAAATTGATTTTTTTACAGATTTTGGTGCTAATAAAGTTATCTCGCTATTGTAACTAAAAATCCTTTTTTTTACGCTTTTTGGTGCTAAATCCTTCTTTTTACGGATTTTGACATACTTTTTCTGTGGATTTTGCCGCTAAAATACTTTTTTTTAATCTTTTGGCACTAAAATACATTTTTACGGATTTTGACACTAAAATACTTTTTCACGGTTTTTGGCACTAAAATAAATTTTTTACAGATTTTGACACTAAAATACTTTTTTACGGATTTTGCCGCTATTAAAGTTCTCACTTTTGTCGCTAAAAATACGGGGTTTTTTTATGGATTTTAGTGCTAAAATAAGGGGTTTTTTTTTTACGAATTTTACACTTTTGTCACTAAAAATCTTTTTTTTTATTTTTTTTACAGATTATGGAGATTAATTTATTAGCGCCAAAACCCATAAAAGCTGGATTTTTCGCAGCAAAAGTGAGATAACATCAATAGCGCCAAAATCCGAAAAATGTATTTTAGCGACAAAAAATTTATTTTTAGTTACAAAAGCTAAATAACTTTATTAGCAGCAAATTCTGTAAAAAAAAGTATTGTACGACCAAAATCCGTAAAAAACCCTATTTTTAGCGACAAAAGCAAGATAACTTTAAGGCAATGTTCACACGGCTTATTGCCAACGTAATTGCGGGGACAGATTTCTCCAGCAGCCGTGCAGAGGGGACGGGGCGGGGGGCGGCGTGGGGGGACGGGACGGGGGGCCGGCCGCTCGCTGGCCCCATAGCCATTAATTATTCACGGCACATACACGCCGTAAATAATGTGCATGTCACTTTCTCCCTGTTTGGCGGATTTGCCGAGCGGGGAGGAGAGATGGAATCCACAGTCCTCTATGAGAACTGTGGATTACCCTAGTTACTGGGATGGATTGGAGCCGTACTGCAGCGCTAATCTGGCATGCAGTACGGCTCCAATCAGTCCCAGAATAAGCCGTGTGAACCAGGCCTAATAGCGCCAAAATCCGCAAAAAAAGCATTTTAGTGAAAAAATTCTTAAAAAAAGGAAATTTTAGCGACAAAAGTGAGATAACTTTACTAGCGGCAAAATTTGTAAAAAAAAAATTCTAGTGCCAAAATACGTTAAAACAAATTTTGCAATGCAAAAACGTATGTAAAACATATATCAACAGAACGACATCCATCCACCTACATGAGTCAATGAACACATTAACACATCCATTCTCCTTTCCATCATAACAGATCCGTCATCCGTTCAAAAAAAAACGTAGTGTGCACTGAGCCTTTTATAGGTGGACGGCTGTGCAAAATTTATTAACATAGTGTTAGTTTTTATACTTTCTGTCAAATATGAGTTAAGAGATGAAAGACGCGACGGGTGTTGCACTTTTTCAAATTGAAAAAAAAGTATAAGATACAGTATACGTTTTTAGACAATGTGTGTCAACCTAGGTGTTTGTGCCCATGTTGTAAACATAAATGTTTTGTGCGTCATACAAAATATAAACAACCTAGCCAATCAAAATGCAAGGAAAAATAAGTGACAGCCAAAAGTAAAGCTACTTAAGAAAAAAACGGATGTCAAACACCTGCTCCAAACAGTGCACGTTTGACATACGTTTAAGGTATACGTTATAACATACATGTTTTGACCTAGGGTCAAACGCGGTGTGCACTAAGCCTCAGGATGCTTTCACACAGGACAGTGCTGTTCGCTGCCACACCAGCGTGCACCTATACATTTATTCTTCAAAATGGATGTGCTGACCATATTTTGTTTTTTGACGTGTGGTTAAACGCAGTGTGCATTAAATCTCAGGATATTTTCACACACTGTGTTCTTGAGGCTTTTTTTTAAGGTAGTTTAATGTTGTGCATTTTTGCAGAAAAAACCCACCGTGTGAAAGTACCTTCAGGCTAAATGCACACCGCTTTTTTGGAATGGATGACAGAGACAAACATATATATTTACAACAAGGGCACATACGCTAAGATACATTTTCCACTGACATACATTTAAAAAAAACATATACTTTAACGTATACATTTGTTATGGAATGTATTATTTCACCCACAAGATGGCGACTGTGTACAGGCACACCCTGTTGTGTCAAGTAGTAACCAAGATGGCCAATGGCGTTAACTATTTTGGCTCTCTGAGACAAAGGTGGGCTGTGTTAGTCAAATGAATAGATAAGAAGAACCAATAAAGAGGGTGGATGTATGTCTATAAATATCTGTGTTTTGTAATAAATATCTGTGTTTTATAATAAAGAGGCAGATAATTCATTAGACTGCAGGCTGACAGTTTGTAATTTCTTTCTATGGCACGTGTCATTCAACATACTGATTAATAAAAAAAATAAAAATGTTACAGTATACTTTTTTTTTACAAAGTATGTCAATGGAAAACAGATACTAGTGTTTGTGCACATATTGAGAATGCATGAATTTGTATCCGACATAAAATATATAAACAAACCTACCCAATCAAATTGCAGGGAAAAACATGAGACACCCAATAGAAAAGCTAGTTTAAAAAAAAAAAAAGAGAAAAAAAACGGATGTCAAACATCTGCTCCAAACAGTGTATGTTTGGCACGCGTTTAACGTATACGGTTTGACAGATGTTCAAATGCAGTGTGCTCCGAGCCTTAGGCTTAGTGCACACTGCGTTTGGCCATACGTCAAAATATGTGTTAGAACGTATATGCTAAATGTACGCCAAATGTGCACTGTTTGGAGTATACTTTTGACCTCTTTTTTTATTTTATAACTTTTTTAAAATAGCTTTTCTATTGGCTGCCACCAGAATTGCAATTTGATTGGGTAGCATTGCTAATATTTTCTATGATGGATACAAACATTACAACATGGACACATACACTAGGATACGTTTTCCATTGACCTACATTTTGAAAAAACATATACTGTAACGTATACAGTTTTCTTCAACTTGAAAAGCCCACAGAAAGGAAAACGGATGTGTTAACTTGTTCATTGACTCTTTTAGGTGGACGCACATGCAATGTACAGTGACATATTGCCCGTTTCTAAACTTTTCATCAAATCTGCGTTTCACTTTAACCGATGGAAGACACAGGTTGCTGAGCTTTTCAAGTTGAAAAAAAAGTTTGTTACAGTATATTTAAAAAAAATAAAAATGTATATGTTACATTATAGGTCAATGGAAAACGTATCCTAGTGTATGCGCCTATGTTGTAATGTTTGTATCCATCATAAAAAATATAAACAATGCTACCCAATCAAATTGCAGGGAAAAATGTGTGACAGCCAATGCAAAAACTATTTAAAAAAAATTAAAAACGGATGTCAAATGTCTGTCCAAACCATGCATGTTTGGCATACGTTTAGCATATATGTTATAACATACACATTTTGAAGTATGGTCAAACACAGTATGCAGTATGCCTTAACGTGTTCATTGACTAATATAGGTGGATGGATACGCAGCGCACATCGGCGCAGTGTCCATTTTTACACTTTCCGTCAAATTTGCCTTTCATTTCAATAGATGGAAGACACAAGGCGCTACGCTTTTTCAAATTGAAAAAAAGTATATGTTACAGTATACGTTTTTTTAAAATGTATGTCAATGGAAAACGTATCCTAGTGTATGTGCCCTTGTTGTAAATGTATATGTTTGTATCCGTCATAAAAATATAATAAAACCTTTCCAATCAAATTGCAAGGAAAATGTGTGACAGCTAATAGAAAAGCTAGTTAAAAGTCTGCTGCAAACAGTGCATGTTTGGCATATGTTTAGCGTACACTTTTTTCTGTATGTTTACATGCCGTGTGCACTAAGTTTTTTTATTATTAAAACAGCTTTGTAGCATATATGCAGACTTGCATGTCAGCATTGGGGTTCTTGGTTCAATAAATGTTCTATGAGCACTCTCCATCAAAATGTGTATGTTATAATGTATGCGCTAGACATATACCAAATGTGCACTGTTTTGCGCAGACATTTGGCATCCGTTTTGTTATTTATTTTTACTAGCTTTTCTATTGGCTGTCACCCATTTTTCCCAGCAATTTGATTGGGTAGCACTGTTAATATTTTCTATGATGGATACAAACACAAAACATGGAAAGGATTTTTTTTCCATTGCCCACTTTAAAAACAAAACAACATATATTTTTGTTCAGCTTGAAAAACGGAAAACGGACATTTTTTAAGGTTTTTTTGCCCTTTTGAAAAATGGAGTGCAATGTACTTGACATTTTGTTTCTACATTTTTTGTTAAATCTGCGAATGGAAGACGCAGGACGCTGAGCTTTTCAAGTTGAAAGAAAAAACGTAAAGGGAAAAATATCTCAGTGAAAGTGCCATTTTTGTATTTTTTTTCTTCCATCAAAAAAATTGCAAAAAATGTGTGAAGCTAATAGAAAATAGTTAAAAGTCTGCGCAAAAGTGCATGTTTGGCTTTGTTTTGGGACACTTTTTTCTGTATGTTACATTCCCTGGCCTAAGTCTTTTTTTTTTTAAAACAGCTTTTTTAGCTATTTGCAGCTTGCATTTCACATTGGGGTTTGGTTTTAATAATGTTCTATGAGAAAAACCCATCAAAAAGTTTATGTATAAAGTAGCGTAGACATATACCAAATGTGCAGTTTTGCGCAACATTTGGCATGTTTTGTTATTTAATTTTTTTAGCTTTTCATTGGCTTTTCACCCATTTTTCCCCCGCAATTTGATTTTGGGGACATGTTAAAATTTTTTAGATGGATACAAACTCACAACATGGACTAGAATATGTTTTCCATTGACCTACATTTAAAAACAAAACAACATATATTTTTGTTCAGCTTGAAAAACAGAAAACGGACATTTTAAGGTGTTTATTGACTCTTGTGACAGCCAATAAAAAGCTATTTAAAAACAATGATTAAAAAAACTCCCCAAGAAACCAAGTCAAACATCTGCTGCAAACAGTACACATTTGGCATACATTTAATATATACATTATAACATACATGTTTTTCTGTATGGTCAAATGCAGTGTGCACTAAAACAGCTTTGTAGCATATTTGCAAACTTGCATCATTGGGGTTCTTGGTTCAATAAATGTTCTATAAGAACTCTCCTGGGAACATGTCATAACGTGTATGTTATAACATATGCACTAGAAAAATTCAAGGCCCGTTAGAGCAGTACAGGCAGTACTGCCATACGGGGCCGCGACCCAGTCATGTGAAGAAGGGACGGGCCCGTCTACCACCTGGCAGGTACCCGCACAATGTTTCCACAGCAATTGTAGACGAGAAGACGGTACTGCAGGCACCTGTGCTGCTGTGTGTGGCTGGGGCCCTGATGATACGAAGGGCCTCCTCTTGCTATGGTCTGGTCACAGCGAGCACTGAGAGAATGGCACACACAGACGTTGCTCTACTTCGGGCCGGTTCACCACGGCTTATTCCAAGCCGTAATTGCGGGACCGGATTCGCCGCGATACGGCTTGGAATAAGGGGCGGAGGGTGCTGTCCGACGGCCCCACTTAGACTATTCATTATCCACGGCGCGTATTACGCAGGATAATGGAACAAATGGGATTCGCCCGACGCGGGTAGCAGAGACGGAATCAACAGTTCTATACCGTAATGGCTGGGGACCAGGATTCCAAGCACGTTATTGCAGCGCAGTACGGGCTTGCAATACGGCCTGCAATTCTGCCCAAAATAAGCTCCAGTTGGTAATCGTCCCTTTAAGTTGTTCACAGGCGGGTAAATTCGGCGCGCATTTCGCCGTATATTTGCAGCACGCCGAAATTACGGTAATCCTTAGTTCTCATAGAGAACTCTCTCTCCCCTCTCTCTCTCTCTATCTCCCCTCTCTTTCTCTCCCCTCTCTCATCCTCTCCTCATCATCTCCTCTCTCTCCCCTCCTCCTCCCCTCTATCTCTCCCTCTATCCTCCCCTCTCTCCCCTCTCTCTCCTGCCCTCTCTCTCTCTCCTCTTTATCTCCCCTCTCTCTCTCTGCCCTCTCTCTCTCTCCTCTTTCTCTCACCTCTCTCTTCTGCCTCTCTCTCTCTCTCCCCTCGCCCCCTATCTCTCTCTCTCCTCTCTCTCTCTTCCTTTCAATTAGATTGGGTAGCTTTTTTAATATTTTATGACAAATACAAAAGTATATGTTTACAACATGGACACATACACTAGAAGATGTTTTCCATTGCATACATTTTACAAAGCTCAGCGTCCTTAGTCTGTTAATATTAAATGTATATTTGACAGAAAGTGCAAACACTACGTTACTGTACATTGCACATCTGTCCCACTTTAATAGTCAATTAATATGTTAACACATACGTTTTTCCTTATGTCAGAAAGGATCCGTCATCCTTTCAAAATAACGTGGTGTGTAACAAGCCTAAGGCAGCTTAGTGGTTAGCACTCTAAGGCCATGTTCACACGGCTTAAAATGGGCCGTATTTTCAAGGTCCAGTATTTTTACACGCCGAAGTGCAGCCAAATTACGGGCTGAAAATCGTACAAGTCACTTTCGGTAATCCACAGTTTTCATAGAGAACTACGGATTACGTCTTCCTCTCCCTGCTCGGCGAATTCCGCCGGGAAGGGAGATTAATAGACATGTCAACTTTCTTAGCGGCGTATACGCGCGTAGTAATGATGTCTATGAGGTCGGCGGGAGGGGTCGGTGCCGGTCCCCCGCTCCCGCCCCGTCCACTCGGCGTAATTGCGGGACATAATTACCGTCCCGCAGTTAGAAGCCGTGTGAAACTAGCCTTGATGGTATAAGTTCATACGGCTTAATTGGGGGGTGTACTGTACGCCCCGCAATTACGCCAGGTGTTCGCAAAGTCGTGCTAATCTGCGCTTACCCCCGTGACCCGGGGGTGCCGGCAGCCCCATAGATATGCATTACATAGACATGTCATTTATCGCTCCGCGCGTACAATACGATCATATGGTATGAGCAGGGAGAGGAGGCGTAATCCATAGTTCTCTATGAGAACTGTGGATTACGTAATGACTTGGGTCGCTTTTCGCTCATATTAGAGCGCAGTACGCCGCGAAATGTGCCCCAAAATAAGCCGTGTGAACATACCTTTAGGGCTTGTCCCCCTGGCAAGATTTATTGGTCGGTTTTTTCAGATCGCGTTTTTGCGGTTTAGAAACTCGTCTGACTGAAATACTGGCAAGAATGCAATAGACTTAATAGATAATCTGGCTTCAGCATGTAACAGTGCACGGATTTTGCGCCAGATGGTTTCTCACACTGCTGACGGTCTGAAAAACTTGTTCATTCTTCAGTGAGTGAATCATTTGGGCGGTTTTAGTTTTTTTGAAGAATAATCCCACCTATAGTGGTGGTGTTTTTGAATTTCCTTTTGCCCATTTTTTTTTTTTTTTTTAACGCAGGAAGGTTCTGGACTGGATGGAAGAGGAAGGGCCGGTTCACACAGTTTTTCAGCCGTAATTGCGGGGGTCGGTTTTCGCCCACAATTCCGGGATGAATAAGGGGCGGGATGGGGGCGGCAGCCTCCCCGGAAACATAGACATCAAATTATCCACAGCGCGTTTACTCCTGCGGGATACATTGTGCATGTCACTATTCTCCACGCCCGGCGGATTCGCCAAAGTGGGGTCGGGGAGAGGAGATGGAATCCATACGTTTTCTCTATGAGAAAATTGATGGATTTCACATAATGCTGGGACGGATTCCAGATGTATTGAAGCGCTGTACGGCGACCAATATGGCCTGCAATCCGTCCCTGAAATTTAACCGGTAGTGGAACGTCCTGAAGGAATCAGCATGCCTCCCAAAACATACCACCGCATGGATGTGATGGATTGTAGCTGATTGGTTCCTATGGGTGAGCTTCTGTGTTGATGAAGATATTTGTATTCTCTTTTTAGCCTAAACTTTCCAAATTTTTATGCTTTTTACAAGCACAAATCTGAAAAAGTCGGCCTGTGTGCATTATTGTTATATATAGTGACGTGTTATTAATTGTCATAGTAACACTTGGCCACATTTGTCCTTTGTTTTAAGGTGGTGGTCTATGAAATAATTATTATTTATTTATTTTTTTTTGTCGTTAGAGGTACATACCCATCCAGTGCTTTGGGACATAAGCCACCCTGGGTACAGCAACAGGATCCAGAAAAACAGATCATAGACCCAAATCTTCGAGGTGATGTACCCAGGGGACTTAAGAGGGTATGATGTCCGAAAGCAGGGGCTCATCCATAAGTTCACTTTTATATTACTATTTTTGTTATATTGGTTGTCAATCTTATGTTAATGACTTTTTTTTTACACTGGTCTTTCCGCATTCCCTATTCCAGCGCCTGTCACTTCAAAATGTTCTCAGTTCCAAAAGGTGACTTCAGGGTCTGTCGGCACAGAATTTAGGTTCCCTTTTTACAAAGGACAGGTTGTGGGTGACCAGGCGATGCAAAAAGGTTAATGCGAGAAGGCCACAATTAATTAAAAAAAAAGTTACTTGTCAATCACCTTTTAAATTTAACCCAATATAATTTCTTTCACAGTTGAAGATGTGATGAAATGTTGGAAGAGCATGCGTGACTGCTTAGTATACAAGGTGCCACCATTGAAGCGGGATAAGTAGTTGGGGCACGGCTGAAGATCGCTCAGGCGACGTGGATGTTCATCCTACTCACTAGCGGGCGGAACTGAAATGTCTCTGTCCCATAAAAAAATCTTAATGATATATTTTTTTATTTGATCCAAGGTCTTCAGAACCAGCCCCCCCCCCCCCCTTCCCTCTCACTGTCCCAAGAGTGGGCAAACATCAGCTGAAGGAGAGGGGAGGAAATGGTTTGTCAGATTATGACAACAATAAAAACACAAATTTATACCAAACATTTTTATTGTTTAAAAGTAATAAAACATAAAAAACGACATAAAGTTGATATTGTTGCAATTGTACCGACCGGGATAGTAAAGGTTTAATGTGATTTATACTGTGGGGCGAACACTCTTAAAATGAACACCGAAAACTGCGTTTCCTACTCTTCCAGCCTCTACAAATGAGTAGAAAAAGGCACATGGTGCTCAAGTAAGTGACCTCTTTATTTTTTATCGAGGTTCTGCAGTATCATCGCCTCTTTAGTCACTGTGATGGTGAGGAAGGATTGGACTTACCCACTATAGTACCACTGGATCCTCTGGTGCGTCCAGGCCCTGACTCCATAGTGTACTCTAATTATGGCGTCCCGTCTAGCTTACCCCGGGCCTACACATGTTGCAGGACCTCCCGTTGATTTAGTCTCCGAGTGGTCAGGGCTCTACTCTGGCGCGGTCGTTGTAATCCGGTCGCGCAGAGTTAGCAGCTGCACACGGACGGTGCAGCTACGTCGCTTGAGAGAACGACGGGGCGGTTCATTACCATCCCTGCTTTCCCAATCTTTGTAGATATGGAACTCAATGAGCACCATATATACACATCAGTGACACAGGGAGTGTGATGCAGTAGTATCATCACACCCCCTGTGCCCCTGGGTCTCACCGGCTCCGGAGCCGGCAGCGTCAGGACGATAGGGGAATATCGTGAGTAATCTTTTTTTTTTTTTTAACTATTCTGGATATTTATTTACAGGGGAAATATATCTCTATAATGACTACAGGGGGTCTATATCTATAATGACTACAGGGGGCATATATTTCTGTAATGGCTACATGGGGAACATATCTCTATAATAACAGGGATGATTACATATGTATATTATGTACATGTTTAATGCTGTTCACTGTTACTCATACTTACTAACTCTCCCTGATCGTTAGGGAGACTCCCTGAAAAGGGGGAGTCCTCCCGGGCTCCCTGAAGCGTTGGTAAATCTTCTGCTATGGTAGGTTTGTCACCAATCTGGTAAACCACCGGCAGGGACAGTTTTACTGCCTGGGGGCCAGTACCAGTATTTTATTTGTACCAGCCATATCAAGTACTGGTAACTTTTAGAAAACACTCTTGGGCATGCTATGTTCACATGGCTTTTTTGACGCTGTTCGGACTCTGATTTTTGCCCAAAACATCATCAAAATCTCGCCTGAAACGAGCTTGTTCAGAAGAGGTTTTGGACGAGGTTTCCACCCATGAAAATGAATAGCCAGGGCAAAAACCATTGAAAACGCACGAGCACTATATACACTAGTGCAGCATATATAGCTTAAAAGGGGCCAAACACAGTCACAGCCTATATGGCAGCTAAACCACTTTATACATCTGAGGACTTTTTTAGTGGCTGTGGCTTGCTCTTTAAATAGTGGTGATGCCAGGGTAAAGCATCATGAGGTGCTGCCCTGACATCACTTGGGGCATAGGGACCACATTGTAGCTCGGCTCTGAAGGAAAGCTGATTAATGTGCTGTCACCCAGCTTGATGCTGGTAAGGAAATGCAACGTCCAGTAAAGCTGAAAGGTACCACATTCCTTATCAGCTTTCCTCCAAAGCTGTTACACAGATGTAAAAAGGGGGTGTGGCATTGTTCAAAAGCAGGCGTGTCATATAAAACAGGAGGTGTGGCCCACTCAAACAATCAAGGCAGCAAGCTGCAATTTAAAATCTCCCTGAAGGCCACTTCCCACCCAAAAGTTAGCAAGCTTTGTAATCATACTGACTGTTCAGCTCTGTGGGTCAGAATTATTAATGTAATACTGACCCACAGAGCTGACAAGCAGTCTGCTGTTATAAAATACTGGTTTACCCATACTATCCCCCTAAATGACATAGTATACACTTTCTTGTGTTTTTTTGTGTGTGTGATTCTAAAGATCCGATCCCCTCCATAACACCACCTCCACTGGGCCATGGAAGAATTGCCTTGCATAAAACCGGTCCCTGGTGGAAAAAGGTTGAGGGCCGCTGCCTTAGAGGGTCTGCTTTTATAAGTGTCCCGGCTCTTCCCAGTACACCTGGTGCACTGGGGTACCTATCTATTGACTAATTAATGGTTTGCACTAAGGTTAGACTGAGACTAGTGTAACCCCCCAAAGGGGAGCAATGTGTACAGTGGATTCTATAGAAAGAGGCATTCACTCTTCTTTCCCAGAGATGCATTGGGCTTCACTACCCAGCAGCCCAGGTTTGGTGACATCACAGGAAGAGGGGGTCGAGAGAGGGAGGAAGGAAGTGGGACAGGAGCTTGGAAAAAGAGGAGAGAATAGTGGGGAGACTACAGAGGACAGAGAGCTCTGAGAGAGGAGACTGAGATTTCCCCACGTGTGTCCTGGAGGAGTACCAGTACTTGTCTGTGGGCCGCATGTCAGCTGCTGAGCCCCAGTTCCCCATGCAGGAGGAATCCTGCCTCCCTTGCCAGGGCACCAGCGCCTTGAATGTGACAGCAGCAGGATGGAGCCTAGTGCAGGGGCTGATATGAAGAGTGAGTAGATGCTGGGGAGAACTGGCTTAGATCAGGAATTTGCTACATTTTGTGGTGATGGACTATTCGTGATTGCTAAGGCTTGACGATCTCCAAGTGCCACCAAACGTTACCCAACATGAGCTCCAACGTGCACCGCCGGCAACTGGAGGGCACAACAGTTTAATCTGACGCTGCATTGCGGCAGACCATTTTGATTGCACTCTCACTGTGATTGATCAGTTAGGAGAGGCGTAACCTGACTGTATTATTACTGTGAGTTACCTGTGTGTAGGCCAACCACGTAAAAAAGACAGAACTGTAACTCCTACCAGTAGGGGCAGTATATTGTACTTAGTTATGTGTTTTGATATGTATATGTTTCATTCTTTTTCCCACTGTTTGCATTTTCTTCAAGCATATATCACCTATTAATCCGTTGAAATAAATCTGCTAAGTGTTTTATCCCCAATCTGGGAGTGTGTACTGGGCTTAGACAGGGGTTTCCCGAAGTCGACCCCTGGCAGAAGGGAACACCTTTCCTGCATATCTGGACGAAGCTGATACGAAGATTCGGGGGGAGGCACTGTGTCACTAGAGAGGTGAGAGTGAAACACACCCTGCCACAGGAGGTTGGCACAAAGGGGTGTTTGTTACAGTGGAGGCAGCTGCTGAGATTCTACCAGTGACATAAGGAGAGTAAAGAGGAAAAAGCTGTCATGGAGTTCTCAATAACAGAAGGTGAACCGTGTGCCGATTGTGTGAACAAAAGATGAGCATTATAGAGGAACAAAGCTTTGCTGTTTATGTGTTGAACTTTATTCAAACCAACCTCAGATGAAACAGATATTGCAGATAGTGGAAACCGCGCTTCATGGAAATTGTTTCTAGCTAAAGTGGTTGATCGTCGGAAGTGATCAAGTAAGGTAGTTGTCGGCAGCTCCTAATTTGTCCTGAAAGGGTTTTTAGGAGAGGAATATTTCCACCATCTGTTATAGCTGTGTCAACAGAACATGGCTGACAATGGGAAGTCATCTGCATGTGAGGCCTGCAGGCAGAGATTCTGCATCAGGAGGCAAACTTTCAACAGACAAGGCTAAGTAGATTGTTTACCACCTACCCCCTCTGGTTTCTAAGCCAAAAGAAACTTCAGCTACTGTTGATGTGCTATTGACAGGCCATGGAACGGTTAGTCAGCCAATTTGCAAAGTTTACAAGCCTGAGGGAGGGCTATTCGTCGTCTTGAGAAACAATTTCTCAGGTGCACCACCACCCCTATAGGGGAGGAACGCTGGGTATGCAAACATGGATAGAGATGTTGGCCCTGCCGTATCTGGGAAGAGTGGCAGTGCAAGGATGCTGTGAAGAAGCAGAGGAATAGTGGAGAGTTTGAAGGGCCACAGCAGCCTATGGGAAGTGAGTTCAATCTGCTTGGACGGAGCAAGCCACAGCAAACTCATCAAGGACTATATGGATGCTCTTGAAGATGATTTTGGGTTCCCCAGAAGATGCCACTGACCTTTCTTTATAAACTCAGCACTAACTACCAAGAGCCTGGTGGAGAAGATGTGCCGGACTAATCTCATACCGGACTTAGACAAGCTGGTTCACAGAATAATGTCCAAAGGTGGGCTTACACCCCTAAGTAATATTGACCAATTGCCGTTAGACCAAGTACTAGCGCAGGAGCTTTAACTCAAGATCCCATAGCTCAAAGCTGAGGTGTAGTGATAATAGAGAAGTTTCCCTTGGTTCTTTCCAATCAGTTATATTAAAGGAAGTGTGCCAAGAAGGAAGCCACTCTCGCAGCTAGAGAGAAGACCTTCAAGAGAGTCGACTACTGTCGGCTTTATGAAGTCTGAGGCAAGTAGGCGAGAAGGGAGGAGGAGCTTCTGAAGGTTATATTGAGAAACAAGGGGAACAAAATGTCCAACTTTTGACGGCTCAGGCTAAAGAAGTGGGAAAACAAAACTGAAACAGGGTCTGCTGAAGCTGAAACAGCAAAAAACATATTCCAAAGAACGGCCAATTGTTAGTCAGCCTAAAGTTGGATATATAAAGATGTGGCGGGGGCTTTTGTCTGTGGGAACAACAACACTTAGCCTAGATGGTTTTGCCAAAGAAGTGGGAGTCACAAAAGTCCTTATCTCCTTCCACAAACGAAAGGATTAGGATGTTGGGAACACAGGAGGTGGGGGGTGGGGGGGCAGTAGAGTCCTTTAATGCCCCCATAGTTGCAACATCAAAGGTTTACTCTACTACATCCATCAATCCTGCGTCGTTCGAGAGACAACTTCCTGAGGTTTAGGTGGGACACTCTCCTCTATGTACAAGGCCTTATCAATGATCACCCCTGATACTGTGTTATTGGACAGCCGCGGTCTCAAGTGTCAATAATTTTGAGGAAATGGTACAAAAATTACTTGTCAGATGTGCCCCTACAACTCCTATCTGGACTTGTGGTTTGGGGATTATGTTGACAATAGCTGCCCCCTATAGAGGATATGTGTGAATCACATTACGGGTGTCCACTAAGACTGTTGTTGGAGAAGTGGATATAAAGAGATACCCATCATAAGCACTAGTCTGGCCCAGAGAATGATGCAGATCCCAAAGCAGTAAATGTTTATACGTGGGATAACAAATGCCATACAATCTTCCGAACATTAGCTTCAATAGGGCGGAGAAAATTGGAGGTTGCTGACTTTATTCAAAACACTCAAACATTCACCCGTTCTGTTTGGCAGCTTAAGTAAAAGAAAGAGACAGAGTAAGAAGGGGTTACATTCTGATGTTCCATCCCTGTTTTTGAAGATAGCGACATGAGATGTGTGATCAAAGAGTTGTAATAAAAAGTATGATGAAGCATGCTGATGTCTTTTTAATTAGGTGATGGGAGGATCTTGGTATGGCACAGGGAGTGGAGAACCATCATATATTGACTAATGAAGAGCCTTTTCGAGAGGACGGTCACCGGAAGGTAGCTACAGAAGATGTTGAGGATGTCAGGCAGCGCACCTAAGAGGTTGCTGGACAGTGGAAATGTAATCATCGGAGTCCAACAGCCCATATGCTTCTCCATAGTGTTGCCACGTAAAGAATAATGGTGATATTAGAATGGTGTGGTGGATTATCGTACTTTGAACAAGCGCAACAGTCACCGACCAATATACTGTGCACAGATTCTGATGAAGCTTTTTTAGATTGGTCTAAAGGACAAGCCAATGGTTTCTCGTGCATCTGATCTTCGGAGTGGCTATTATCAAATACCTATGGCCAAAGAGGATCAAGGAAAAGACTGCTTCTCTATCTGGTCCTCTAGGGTTCTTTCAGTTCGCTCGGATTGCCCCAGGGAGTGACCGGCGCCCCCTGCAAATTTCAAACGGATGTATGGATATTAGGGTGATGGGAGTATTTGAATTTCAGGGAAGTTCTGGTTACTTGGTTGACCTGATCGGTGTTTGGACGAACTCTAGAAGAACATAACCAAAAGACTGTTCAAAGTACTGGATAGTCTGGAGAAGGTCTGGGGCTGAAGTTGTCCCCTTGAACAAGTGCCGTTTCTATCAGAAGGACTGTGAAATATGTGGGACACAATTGTAAGTCGAGGAAGGGTTTTTTCCTAGGGACCCAACAAAGTGAAGCCGTGGTCAAAATGGCCCTAGCCTAACAAGTAGTTGAGGGAGCTCAGGTCCTTTTCTAGGATTCTGTGCGGTACTACAGAAGGTTCTTTCTGTTACCCGCGTTAATTCGAAGATAACAAAGCCACTGACTTCTCTCACTCAAGGGTATCCCCTCAAAGAGGACAAGTTACTCCAAAGAAGTCAGAGAAGAAGGCTACTTAGGATTAATGAACCATTTGGAGAGAGATGGACACCAGAATGTGCTACAGGGCTTTTGTGATAGTTGAAATCCTGTCTGACCACAGACTCAGTGGTCCTATGTGGACCCCAGCAAGCCATATCTCATGCATGTATATGCTTCCCTTGAGTGGCTAGGAGCAGTTCTGTTCAGGAGCGGCGGGTCTCATCTACTACATCAGCGAGGATTGACTGCCAGTGAGCGCAAATACCCAGCCAACAAGCCTTGAATATCTTAGGCATTGAAGTAGGGCAGTTGTGGACAAAACTGAAATGGACTACCTTACTGCCGGTGCGTTTTGAAGTTCACACTGACAAACAATCCACCAACCTATGTGAAAGACCACAGCCAAGCTTGATGCTACAGGACACCGGGTGATCTTGCAGCCTTAGCCATTTATGATTTCAAGCTTGAAGTATACGAACCTGGGCACCAGTAACACCATTGATGTGATGCTCTGTCCTGCCCTGCCTAAGGAAGGTGTTAGAAGGTGAGGATAGAAATGGGTGGAAGTCACTGGCTTCCTGACGTGAAAGCTATGTGTCACAGACAACAGAGCGAGGACTGTTCCTGTATAAAGGTTTGTGCCAAATTTCTAGGGGTCTCGGAAAAAAAGCTCTTTCAACCTTTGTTTTGCCCAACCCTTAACGAGGGATCATATCATGAATCAGTCCAGATCCAAAGGGGCCCCAACAGGAAGATCCTTTCAGTGGGAAGTGGTTGATGGTCTGTGAAAAGGGGTCAGGAGGCCTAAAGGAACGACTCTGAAAACAAGAAGAGTCTGTATTGCTGACCCGCCAATTTAGAAGTCCATATGTCCTGAGAAGTGGATACTATACCGAGAGAAACCACACGTCAAAATGGAGAGATAGAGAGAGTAATTCGAAGATCATCTGGTGCTAACCCCCCCATTTCGGGGAAGGATGGTCATGAGGGCACTGCATGATGAATCATGGGCATCTGGGTGTTGAGAAGACCACCTGGACTTCTTATAGACTGGTTTTACTGGCCAAAGAATGGAATGCTGACATTGTATGAGTACTGCAAGGTCATGTACCGCGGTTCATTTCTGAGAAGGCTCTTCCTATCGTCGATCGCCCCCACTTGTCAACATCACACTGCGATGGTCCATAGATAGTTGTATTGATTTCCTTGTTCCATTGAACCTGTTGGGGAGATTTGTGGTTGTAGAGGGCAAATGTCCTGCACGTATTAGTGCGTCACTGTACCATTTCCCCGCTATGCCCAAGCCTTACCAGCACCTGGACCAAGAGGCTATCACTATGGCGTAAACTTTTGTGGGGGAAACAGTTCTTTGGAAATTATGGGGCTGGCCAGCTCGCATCCATACTGACCAAGGGAGAGATTCTTGAGTGTCGGTGATTAATGGAACTGTGTGAAAATCTGCGGGTTGGGATATCGAATCAGAAACACACCTTTTTCCACCCTCAAGGGGGATCTCAGCACGAGAAGATTAATCGCACCCTTTAAAAATGTTGGGCACTTTTGAACCCCAACCAGAAACAGGAGCCTGGGTAGTCGATTCATCTGTCAGTCCCAACGCCTCACAATTGCAACAAGAAGAGTCCAATGGTTACTCCCCTAACTTCCTTATGGTTCGGTTTAGAGACAGCCAGGCTACCAGTATTTATTAGTTTTGGGTTTCACCTGACCATCATCCAAAAGACCTACTTAGAGTCATGTGTCACAGTTGGAAGAGAGAATTAAAGGAGGCCTATAGATTGGCTGAACTAGGCTGCTGGTCGAGCAGGAAGAGAACAGACCTGTTTACGACCGTAAGAGTTCGTGAGCAGTTCTGAAGCCTGGGGATAGAGTTTCATTTTAAGCAACGAGGTCTTCATGGCCAAAACCAAAAGCCTTGCTGATCGTTGGCACTCAGTAAACCTATGTAGTAGTAAAACAACTGCTGGTGTTCCCGTTACAGGGTTGAAGCCAGAAATAATGGAGGTGGGATCATGTCCAAGACCTATATCGCCAACATCCTCGTTAACTCTTTAGGGATAGAATTATCCATTCTTCAACATTCAAGACAAACAGAGTCCAGCCCACTACCAGCGACCCTCCCAAGGAGGAGCCCTCGGCCTTACAACCAAGTGCCAGCCATGTGATTAAATTCTGCAAGCAGTGGATAGTGAAATCCAGATGAACGATATGGGGGCCAGACTACCGACATGTGGTCTGCAACCCCTGTCTATGTTGAAGATCACATAAAGTCCTCCATAGCGGTGCGATGACAAGAAGAGTCTAGTCCAGAAGTTCAGTCAGCAATTGTCTCCATTTGGGGCGGAGAACTTAGATGTGAGGTAGTCACCGGAAGGGAAAAGTAACCACTGTAGAACCTACGCCTGACAGTCAAGAGTCAAGGAGGGAGCCCCTGTAGTACACACTCGTCCCCAGCGGGACACAAGACCGCCCATGATGCTGACCTATGATAAGATCGGGCATAATATGTGATCCCCAGAGTCGTCACGCCCTAAGTTAGTGTGTGTGGCCCTATACTTCCCTAGCTTCTGTAAGGCATGCTGATTTATGTGTGTTGATTGTGGTGTAAGTACGTTTGCACTTTAACAACATGGCTGTATTCCAGGTGGTGAGTCTTCATTTCATGCTTGGGACACTTTCAGAGACTCACCAGGGGGAGAGTGTACCCCCACAAAGGGGCAATGTGTACAGTGGATTCTATTAGAAAGAGGAATTCACTCTTCATTATAAGAAGCGATATAATCAATGTAGCCAGTCACCAACCAATGTAGACGGCATCCGCACGTGTCCCGTCCAGAGCAAGACGTTTGGCAGTCCAACAATATTGTAGATATGGGACACAGCCGGTTACAAACTTTGAGATAAAATTATCCAGGCGTTTATTTGAATTGAATTAAAAAAACAATAGAAGATCCAATCACGACTAGCAAAAAACACTCCCGTTAGTGCCGACGCATTTTCGGATGGCATTCAAACCCTTAGTCTTGGCATGCCTAAGGGTGAATTGCCATCCGAAACGCCGTCGCACTAACGGGATGTTTTTTGCTATGGCCGTGAGGGGTTCTTCTAATTGTTTTTTATTCAAATTCAAATAAACTGCCTGGTTATTTTATATCAAAGTGTTGGAAACCACTGTGTTCATTATACAAATATTCAACTCTTCTTTCCCAGAGATGCATTGGGCTTCAATACCCAGCAGGCCCTGCTGTTGGTGACATCACAGGAAGACGGGGGGGAGAGAGGAGGAAGTGGACAGGAGCTTGAAAGAGGCAGAGAAGTGAGGAGACTACAGAGGACAGAGAGGCTCTGAGGAGAGAGCACTGAGATTTCCCCAGTGTGTCTGAGGGAAGACCAAGCTAGTCTGTGGGCCGCTGTCAGCTGCTGAGCCCAGGCCTTCCCACCCAAGGAGGAATCCTACCTCCCCTGCCAGCGGCACCCACCGCCGTGAATGTGACAGCAGCAGGATGAGCTAGTAGTGCAGGGCTGATATGAGAGTGAGTGAGTAGATGCTGGAGTGAGAACATGGCTGTTCAAGGAATTGTACATTGTTGTGTGCGACATCATGTCTGCGTTTGCTGCAAGGTGAGATTTCCAAGAGTTGATACGAAGATTCGGATGGAGGCACTGTGTCATAGAGAGGTGAGAGCGACAACACCACCCTGCCCAGGAGGTTGGCACACGAAAAGGTGTTAACTTAAAGTTTAGGAACTGATGAAAGGTGTCACGTCGGTGAAACATGTAAACGTCGTTCTCCTTTTATTATGTAAAAATAAATCATCGGGGACCCTAATACCTCTACGGTCCAGCACAGTTTCTTCGGATTGGAACCAGCAGTTGCAGGATACCTATCCACACAAAGAATAAAAAAAAGACTTAAAGGGGTTGTCTCACTGTATTGATTTATCGTACTTCAGTCCTGTTTTTTCTGTTTCAGTTGATTTGTTTAGTGGCTTTACTGTCCTGCAGTAATGAACTGCCTAGGGCACTAGGTCTGTAGCCATAGCGACCGGCACTGGCAGCCTATCAAGAGGAATCGAACAGTTCTGTAGCTATTAGAACTTGAGCGAGCTGATGCAAGCCCAGTCTCTGGAAAGAGAGCCAAGTGAACCTCATGGTTAGAGCTTCTCTCGGGATAACAAGGTCAGGATACCCTTACCAACACTTGTTGAATGCAACCAGATACCTAATAGAGAGGAAATTCATACAATAGAAGTGGCTCTTCATCATACTCATCTAAGATCTATAGTCAGATGAATTTACCTAGCTCTTGACATGAACGCAAAACATCCTACTTTGCTGGCGGGGACATTCCCCGGTACAAAGGTACGCCAGCAAATAAAGGGCCCCTCAGATGCCCGTTTGGGCTCAACCCCTTTGATCTAGGGGGGTGATATGGGGAAAAAAGTTTGCATAGACCAGGTTAAGAACCCACTAAGATTTCCCCTCATTTAACCCCTTAACCCCTTTCCCCGACATTGGGCGTAGCATTCCCCTACGGGAATGACTTCCGAAAAATGGACTTTTTGAACCCCTGGGATCGCGGGGGCTTGGGGGGCGACCCCCCGGGGCGACCCGGGATGGAACCGGGGTAAATTCCCGCAGGCTTCTGCCCCATCACCCCCGGGGAGTGAGCTCCCCGGGGGTTGAAAAACGCACATTACCGCGCCTGTCATGGCCCGCGATAATGATGCCGAGGCAGGAGGAGTGAGTCCTTGCCTACGTGGGCGAGGCAGGGGCAAGATCCCGCCCGCCCGTTCCTACCGGATCCCGGATGTTTTCTGAAAGCATGGGGTATCGGGTGACGTCCCTCCCCACAATGCTTTTGGGGGCATGGTGTCACTAGTTGCTATGCAACCCTGCACAGATAACGCTGTGCACAGATCGCCTCTTCAAACAGAATCAAATGATTGCTTTTTCCGAAGTGAGGATTTCGTTCAAATCCTCAGGGGGAAAAGTAAAAAAATGTAAAAAAGAAAAAAAAAAAAAGTAAAAAAGTAAAACACAAACAAAAAAAAAAAATTTAAAAACCTTTACCCCCTTTTCCCCTTTCAAACCCAATCGCCCCAAAAAAATCAAAAATAAATAAAGTCCCCATTTTGGTATGCCTGTGCGTAACGACCCCCCTTAAATCTGTCACGTTAATAAACCCCGAGGGTGAAACCTTTGTATGAAAAACAAAAAAAAAGAAACACCCCAAAAATTGCGTTTTTTGTACATCCTGCAGCACATAAAAGGGAATAAAAAGCAATTTCAAAAATCTTTAAAATGCCAAGTTGTCCCAAATTTAAAACGTCATTCATCCCACAAAAAAAAAAGCCCTTTTACCCGTCTCTGTATACGGAAAAAAAAAAAATTTATGGTCTAGAAGACAGCAATGCAAAAATATTATTTAAACACAAAAATAAAAACACTTTTTTTTTTTAAAGTGCTTCCAAATTAAAAAAAAACTTTTAAAATAGGGTATCGCCTAATATATCGACCCAGGGTAAGCTAACTGGTATGGATACGCAGGGGTGAGGCTTTTAAAAATAAAAATAAAAAAACCAAAAGGTTGCAGATTTTTCTTCACCCTGCTTCAAAAAACGGTTTTAAAAAAATGATCAAAAATCTTGTCCCCCAAAAATGTACCAATAAAAAAACTCAACTCCCCGAAAAAAACAGCCTTACGTCCGTACACAAAAAATAAAAAATTAGATCTCAGACTATGGCGTGCAAAAAAACTTTTTTTCCCTTTTTGGATAAAAGGTTTTTATTCTGTAAAAAGCTTTTAAAAAAAAAAAAAAATAAAAATTGGGGTATCGCTGTAATCGTATCGACCTCTGAGTAATATGCTGTCAGTTACTGCACAGTGCCCGTGTAAAAAATTTTAAAAAAAAAAAAACATACCGGGAAAATGTTTTTTTTTGTTAAAAATCCCCTCAAAAAAAAACCTTAATAAAAAGTGTAAAAGGGGGATATGCCCCCCATTTTGGTACTAAAAAAATCTCAACTATCCCCAAAAAACAAGCCCATAATCACTCCGTATACAGAAAATAAAAATGTTATGGCTATCAGAACGGGACAACATAAAAACCAATTTTTTTATAGCCCTATTTTTATTGTGTAAAAGTAATAAACATAAAAAAAACTAATTAATCTATTCATTGCAATTGTCGCCCCCTAGTAAAGTATCCTTCATTTATACTGCACGGCGAACGCTTGTAAAATTGAAGCCCAAAAAACAAAGGTGGAACTGCGTTTTTCCCCCCCATTTTATAGCCAAAGCAAAAAAAAAAAAAAAAATTTAAACCCTGTGCACCCCAAAATGCACAATACACCCCTAGATGGATTAGAGGCGTGCTGAATCCAAATGGGGGGTATGGAAGGATTCACCTTTTGGTTCTTTGGGGGGCTTTTTTTAAATGCGGGCCCCCCCAAAACTGGCTCCAAAAGCAAATAGCCTCCCTCCCCTTATACGCCTGCCCGGGCCCAAAAAAGAGTTTTACACCCACATTATGGTATTGCGAACTTGGGGGAAATTCGTAACAAAATTTTGGGCCTTTTTTTACAGGATCCCTTGTAAAAATTAAACATTTTCGCTAAAATTTCAGATTATTGGGAAAAAAATTTTTTTTTAATTTTCCAAACCTAAGCTAAAAAATTTTGTGAAAACACCTGTGGGGTGATAACTCTCCCCCCTGTTTTAAATTCCTTAAAAGGGGGTAGTTTCCAAAATGGGGTTTTTTTTTGGGGGATTTTTTAAGTTTTTGCACCTTTTGGGCGTCCGCAAACCTGAAATGGCCCTAAATAAAAAACGTAAAGAAAATGAGACCCCAAGCCCAAATAGGTGTCCTCCCATTCTGGGGGTTGTGGTTGAGCCAAATATGCACTAAAGGGGCCCCATTGGGATATCCTGAAAAAAATCAGAATTGGGGAATAATAAAATTTTGCATTTTTTCCCCGTCCTTTCCGTAACTTGCAACAAGTATAAAAATTTTTAAAAACTGCAAAAAAGTGAAATTCTTAAATTTTACTTCCACTTGCTTTAATTCCTGTGAAACACTTAATTGGTTAATAAACTTCCCAAATGCGGTTTTGAATACTTTTTGGGGGGTGTTTTCTTAGATGAGGCATTTTGGGGGTTCAACATACAGGTCATCAAAGCACGTTTAAAAATAGACGGGTCCCTAAAAAATTTTATTGCAAATTTTCTTGGGAAAAATTTTAAAAAATTTCACAAAATTTTTAAGCCCCTAATTCGAAAAAAAAAAAAAAAAAAACATTTAAAAAAAATGATGCCAAACTCAGCAGAATATGGTGATGCTAGTTATAAACTATTTTAGTGGGAAAATCATCTGTCTTACATGCAGAAATTTTTGAAGTTTTAAATTGGTAAATTTTTTAATTTTTACGATACTTTTTAAATTTTTTTCAAAATAAAAAAGCATTTTTTGTACCCAAAATTTCTTCATCTTAAGCACAATGTTCCCAGGGGGAAAAAAACTCTGAAACACTGGTAGGTTAAAAATGTCCAAAAAATTTTCTCACATAAAGTGCAAGACAATTTCAAAAAAAGGGGGTTTTGTCAAGAGGCCAAAAAAAGGCCCGGCGGGTAAAGGGGGTTAACGCCTTAGACTATCCAATAGGTCGTTTGGGGGTTCACGAAAAGGGGTATGGTACCCCCTAGGGTCGCGCGAACTCTAAAGCAAATTTGCGCGATCGGCGCGGGTGTCAGCTGATATTACAGGGGTCCCGCAGGCGGCCCCGACCCCGGATCGCTCCGGGGGGGGGGGGGGGGGGCGGGTTAACCCTTAAATTTTCGCGACCTCGGTTCGCAAAAACTAAGAGAAACGCAGGAAAAATCGCTCCCCCTGTGTCTCTGTCGCGGCAGCAGCAGCACGGTGCACGTCCGTGCAGCTCCCCGCTCTTGACAGACAGCCGGAGGGCACAGAATGCCCTTCCGGGGTTTCTGTGAGTCAATGCCCGGCCGTGCCCTTGGGCTGTCCGGGGGGGCGGGGGTGACGTTGTATAGGAAAAGTCATAGCAAAAACTATGCACTGAC